>SJYX01009592.1:172120-186481 GCA_006410675.1 Oreotragus oreotragus | reverse complement strand
TGATCACTCACCTAGAGCCAGACATCCTGGAATGAGAAGTCAAATGGGCCTTGGGAAGCATCACTACGATCAAAGTTAGTGGAGGTGAAGGAATTCCAGTTGAGCTATTTCAAATCCTAAAAGATGATGCTGTGAAAGTGCTGCACTCAATGTATCAGCAAATTTGGAAAACTCAACAATGGCCACTGGACTAGAAAAGGTCAGTTTTCACTCCAATCCCAAAGAAAGGCAATGCCAAAGAATGTTCCAGCTACTGCACAATTGCACTCATCTCACACACTAGCAAAGTAATGCTCAAAATTCTCCAAGCCAGGCTTCAATAGTACATGAACCATGAACTTCCAGAAAATTCTGGTATTCCCAAAGAGTTGGGGATACCAGACCACCTGACCTGCCTCCTGAGAAATCTCTATGCAAGTCAAGAAGCAACAGTTAGAACTGGACATGGAACAACAGACTGGTTCCAAATTGGGAAAGGAGTACGTCAAGGCTGTATATTGTCACCCTGCTTATTTAACTTATATGCAGAGAACATCATGAGAAATGCTGGAATGAATGAAGCGCAAGCTGGGATCAAGACTGTCAGGAGAAATACCAATAATGCAGATGACACCACCCTGTGGCAGAAAGCGAAGAACTAAAAAGCCACTTGATGAAAGTGAAAGAGGAGAATGAAAAAGTTGGCTTAAATCTCAACATTCAGAAAACGAAGATCATGGCATCTGGTCCCATCACTTCATGGCAAATAGATGGGAAAACAGTGAGAGACTTTATTTTGGGGGGCTCCAAAATCACTGCAAATGGTGACTGCAGCCATTAAATTAAAAGATGCTGCTCCTTGGAAGAAAAGTTATGACCAACCTAGACAGAATATTAAAAAAACAGAAACATTACTTTGCCAACAAAGGTCCGTCTAGTCAAGGCTATGGTTTTTCCAGTAGTCATGTATGGATGTGAGAGTTGGACTATAGAGAAAGCTGAGGACCAAAGAATGATGCTTTTGAATTGCAGTGTGGAGAAAACTCTTGAGAGTCCCTTGGACTGCAAGGAGATCCAACCAGTCCATCCTAAAGGAGATCAGTCCTGAATATTCATCGGAAGGAGTGAGGCTGAAGCTAAAACTCTAATATTTTGGTCACTTGATGCAAAGAACTGACTCATTCGAAAAGACCCTGATGCTGGGAAAGACTGAAGGTGAGAGGAGAAGGGGACGACAGAGGATGAGATGGTTGGATGGCATCACTGATTCAATGGACATGAGTTTGAGTAAACTCTGGGAGTTGGTGATAGACAGGGAGGCCTAGTGTGTTGTAGTCCAGGGGGTCACAAAGAATCGGCCGCAACTGAGCAACTGAACTGAACTGATCTGAAGTGAATCATTAGGTGATAAGAGAGTGAAAGAAGAAGAAAACAAAAATAATATGTATAAATTATATCTTTGTCTACAGGTTGAATGTTTGTATCCTCCCAAACTTTACATGTTGAAATCCTAAGCTGCAATTGGATATATGAGGAGGTGGGATCTCTGGGTGGTACTTAGGTCCTGTGGGTGGAGCCCTCAGGTGTAAGGATTAGTGCCCTTATGAGAAGAGACTTGGGAGTTTGGCCTCCACTGTGTGAGGACACAGTGAGAAGATACCGTCTGCAAATCAGGAGAGGCCTCACCACACCCTGGACCTGCTGTTCCTTGATCTAGGCTTCCCAGCCTTCAAATGGAGAAACAAATCATGTTGTGTAAGACTCCCAATCTATTACAGTAGCCCAAACTGATTATTACAAGCAAATGTGATTTATAAAAATAAAACAAATATAATAATATTCACCATATGAGGTCGCAAGAGTCTGACACAACTTAGTGACTAAACCACCACCACATAATATAAATATATATATATATAATATATAAGCAAATATATTAATATTGAGATAAGAGGAAACACTACTGGTCTTTTTAACAGGTATAGAGGGAAAACCTTCACAGAATCAGGAGTTGGACACCAGGCCCCAGACACTTGCTCATTCGCTGACTCAACAAGTCACATTTGCAGCAAACCGCTGTGGTCCTCACCACGTGCTTGAGTCATTGCCAAGATCTGTGTGCCTTCTGCCTGTGCACATTCAGGCGCACACAGATGGTGTGGAAACCAGCACCCATGCAGATGTAAGATCTGGATGGTGGGTGTTGATCTCTGCAAGTCATCTAGGGCCCTGGCGTTGGCTACGGCTTACTGTTTATACAGACAAAGGCAAGCGCAGCCACTAGACTCATAAACACAGAACATGGAAACAAGAAAATTAATCACATTATCACAAAGAGTGATAAGTATTATGGAAACTTGAACACTAACAGAAACTGAGCACTCTGGGGAGTTAAGGAAAGCATTTAATTATTTCTCAATTAAATGTAATGTTTTCAAACATTGTTTTAAACGATTATATCAAACCAATATCAAACATGAATTTAATAGCTGCTATTATTCTCAGTAATTTCCATTTCTAAGACTTCCATTTGTATAGAATCAGGATATCATCATGACAACTAATTAAAGAATAATTTTCTAATATCCATTCATATTCCCATTTCTTCAGTTCTACAGAATCTCTAGGGATAAAATCCAGGCATTAGTATGGTCTCACTTTGTAGGGTGTTTGCAGTGCATAGCCAAGATTGGGGAAACTTGTCCTATCTTTTTCTTTCCTAAATGAAAGCTAGGTCTAAAAATTTTATTAGATTCACTTTAAACATCTGCCTTAAGAGATCCCTAAATGATGCTGTACCTTTTCTACTAAACCACGTCAGTGGGCACAAGTTAGTCAGGACACCACACTACCAGCCAAGCTCAGATCTTCAACGAAAGTCACATGTTCTCCTTTGCAATGAGCAAGTTATTTGTGGAGGTTCTGTTTGTTTTTGCACTGAAAAATTCTCTTCATCAGCAACCATCATAGTTTAGCAACCACTGAAATTTCTGTCTTAATTGAATTTTTTTTCCAGAGTGTTGGAAAATGGTAATTTTTCTAAATATATATATATATGCACACACATACACACAAATATATATAACAATGAATCACTTTGCTGCACACCTGAAACTAACACATTGTAAATGTGTTCAAATTCTATTTTAAAGAAGCCTCTTTTGATGAAGGTAAGCTCGTGTTTGTTTTGTTTTAAAGAATAATTTCAACTCATAAATGAAGAAAGAATGAGAGAATGAGAAAAATCACCATTTTCTAACACTGGGAAAAAATTCAATTAAGACAGAAATTTCAATGGTTGCTAAACTATGATGGTTGCTGATGAAGAGAATTTTTCAGTGCAAAAACAAACAGAAGCTCCACAAATATTGGAGAAGGCAATGGCACCCCACTCCAGTACTCTTGCCTGGAGAATCCCATGGACGGAGAAGCCTGGTAGGCTGCAATCCATGGGGTCGTGAAGAGTCAGACATGACTGAGTGACTTCACTTTCACTTTTCACTTTCATGCATTGAAGAAGGAAATGGCAATCCACTCCAGTGTTTTTCTCTGGAGAATCCCAGGGACGGGGGAACCTGGTGGGCTGCCATCTATGGGGTCACACAGTCGGACATGACTGAAGCAACTTAGCAGCAGCAGCAGCATATATATATATTCAGTTTTTATATATATTGTTATACATATATATTTTTTCAGTTTTTTATATATATTCAGTTTTATATATTTATATTCTTTTGCAAATTCTTTTCCCTTATAGCTTATTACAAAATATTGAGTGCAGTTCTCTGTACTATACAGTGGGTCTTTGTTGACTATTTTACATATCAGTTCAGTTAAGTTCAGTCGCTCAGTCGTGTCCGACTCTTTGCGACCCCATGAATCAGTAGTGTGTATATGTTAATATCCAACTCCTAATTTATCCCTTCCTGCTCTTGACCCCCAGTAATGATACGTTTGTTTTTTACAGTGAACACTGGGGTCAGTGTATCTTTTCGAATTAAACTTTTCCCCAGATATATAGGGCTTCCCTGGTGGCGCAGAGGTTAAAGCGTCTGCCTGCAATGTGGGAGACCTGGGTTTGATCCCTGGGTTGGGAAGATCCCCTGGAGAAGGAAATGGCAACCCACTCCAGTATTCTCGCCTGGAGAATCCCATGGACGGAGGAGCCTGGCAGGCTACAGTCCACAGGGTCGCAGAGTCGGACATGACTGAGCGACTTCACCTTCACCTTCCAGGTAAATGTCCAGGAGTGGGACTGCTGTGTCATACAGTAGTTCTCTTTTTTCATTTTTTAAGGAACCTCCATACTGCCCTCCCTACTGGCTGTTTTCACCCCCACTAGTAGAGTAGGCATGTTCCCCTTTCTCCACACCCTCTCCAGAACTTATAATAATAGAATTTTTGATGATGACTATTCTGAAGAGTATGAAGTGGTACCTCATTGTAGTTTTGATTTGCATTTCTCTACTAATTAGCAATGATGAGAATCTTTTCATATGCCTCTTGGCCATCTGTATGTCTTCTTTGGAGAAATGTCTATTCAAGTCTTCTGCCTATTTTTTGATTGAGTGTCTTATTAAAAGAGTTTTTAAATTACAGTATTAATATTGCTACTTTCATAATACAGTTAATAGAATTATAAAATTCCTTTCAGTTTTTTTTTTTTGACTCTTAAGCATAACCAACTGAAAGGTCTATGATAATATCAGTGCATTCAAAATTGTTACTTAATACTTAAAATATAATTGTTTCATTTTTGTGGTTGTATTAATATATGGGTTCATTTGTTTCTGTTTATTTTCAGTTTCAGGATGTGCTTTTTAAATAAATTTTATTTTTTTATTTTTTAACATATAAAATATTTCTGTTTCAAAAATCCAAACTATATTAAAAGAAACACTCAGGAAAGTCTTGGTTTCACCCATATATCCTTCATCCAAATTCTCCCTGACTGCCAAACAAGTATTTGTATTAGATTTTAGCTCATCCTTTGAGAGTTCTTTTTTCTAGCAAATAATAAAAGCATTATTTATTCATTCTTTCATGACTGACTCATTCAGAAGTGAGCTCAGCACAGGAAATATACAGACAGGAGCCAGATAGAGGTAATGCCCATCTTCATGGATGTTACAACTAAAGAGAAAAAATAATCAGGAGAAAAAATCATGACAAAAGAAAGGAAAATGTTATTAAAGAAAAGGACTGCATTAAACTGGGAGGTTTCACACACTATATGGATGCAGACACAGCTCCCAAAGGAAGCAATGCTTAACTGAGACTTGATGGTGGGCAGAACAGAGCCAGAAGCAGGGGTTAGGTTGAATATTGTACCTAGAAAGTGAAGCATTTGTGCAAAGACCTTGCCATGGGAAAGAGCTTGGTTACAGACAATTAATGTTTAGCAATCCAACTGTGATGGAGCCCCTCACTAAGCTCGGCTTTTCTCTCCAAAATGTTTCTTTCTTCGGCTTTTCTTAAGCTCATTCCTGCAACCCCAGCACCCACCTGGAAAACAGGGCATCATCTTCAGCTGCTCCTTGTTCAAGCCCCACACCCACCGCCTGATAGCATCTGTTTTTCTTTCATCTCCTCCCCTCCATTTCTCTGATACTAGGTAATTCAGAGCCACTCGCCCAAACGTCCATTTTCACCATCTTCAAATACCTGTAACACATCTCTGCACAGTCAATGCAGTTCCTCGAATTCTCTGTTAAATTCAAACATCATTATCACAGTCACACTCTGTTTCAAACTGCTTCCTTGGGCACAGAGGCTTTCAGTATAATTTCTTCTTACCTTTTCCCTGATCTACAAATCTGAGTCCCAGGGTGCTTATTGTGAGAGATGATGTTATTTCCTCAATCTTTTACTCCTCTGCATTCACACCCTTCACCAGTACCTTTGCAGTTTCTCCACTAAAGGAGAGACAGGAGTGAGGCTGGAAGCAGAACCACACCCAGCAAGGCAGGATTCCAAGGAAGGACCACAGGGAACTGCAGGAAAGGACTGACCTTGCCCCGAGAAAGCTTGGGCCCTTGCCTGGCTCATGGAGGTAAACTCTAAGCCCTGGAATGTCCTGATGGGCGCACTTAGCATCTTGTTTGGCCCCATGAGGAAGCACGCTGGGCCCTGTAAACCTTCACCGGGCCCCCCTACCTAGACACCCGTGTGAGCCAACATTGCTGCTCCTATAAAGAAAACACAGCGTTTCTGAAAGTGGGACCCCTGAGCATTTGCAGCCCCCAGGCTCTGCTCCAAGAGGCAGCCTGACAGACTGACTACTGACAGATCTGTTTGATACCTTCCAAATGTGACTAGCTTCTGCCTCTCCAAACCTAGGCCAATATAGAATCTTTTATAAACCTATATTACCGTGGTCAGTTCAGTTCAGTTCAGTCGCTCAGTCATGTCCGACTCTTTGTGACCCCATGAATCGCAGCACGCNCAAGAGGCAGCCTGACAGACTGACTACTGACAGATCTGTTTGATACCTTCCAAATGTGACTAGCTTCTGCCTCTCCAAACCTAGGCCAATATAGAATCTTTTATAAACCTATATTACCGTGGTCAGTTCAGTTCAGTTCAGTCGCTCAGTCATGTCCGACTCTTTGTGACCCCATGAATCGCAGCACGCCAGGCCTCCACATCTGTAAAGGTGCACAACACCATTGCTTGTCAGGAAAATGTTATTCAAACCACAGTGTGATAGCATTACAATTGCCCTAAGGGCTGATATAAAAATGGACAGTATCAAGTGCAGGGAGAATGTGGGACCATGAGCTTCCAGACACTGCTAGTTGGGAGTAAATTGGGAGTCTCCATGCAAACCTATATGTTTATATACTTAGCACTAAATGTACACATGAATGGTAACACAACTCTACCATCAATGGAAATGTATTCATGTAGTTATCAAAAGTCACTACAAAATATTAACAGAAATACCACTGACAGTAGTAAAGCTCAGAAAACTACCCAAATACCCATGAGCAACTGAAGAGATAAATAAATCCTGGGATATTTCTACGTGGAATATCATACAGCAAAGAAAAATATTAAACACCTGCTATATGCAGTAGCACGAGAAATTTCATGGATAAATGTTGAGAAAAGATATAAACACAAAAAGAAAATCCAGACACAAAGAAGTACTTACCACATAATTCAATTTATAGTATGTTCTAAAAGCGAAAATGAATTTGTGGTGAATGGCATGAAAATGGCATTGTCTCTGACAGTGTGATGAACGGGACAAGTCATGAGAAAGTTTCCTGGGGGCTGACTATGTCCTGATCTGGGTGATAGTTACCTGGGTGTGTTCAGTTTGTAAAAAAAAAAAAAAAACTAACAATGAAATGTATAATGAAGATTTGCTAATTTAAGTGTATGTTTGTTTTACTACAAGAGCCATTAAAAAGAAAAACAGTCAACTTATTTTGAGCTTGCCCAATACTGTATGCTTCCCTAATTCCACTGAGTGTTATCAGAAAGGAGAATTGTCTTGACAAAGCCTGAACTTAAGTGGAACTTCAAGATATTGCTGAGGGAAAGAAAAAATTAATGCTAACAATGAAACTTTTACGAATATCAGACACTTTGCATACATGATTTTATTTGCTTCTTTCAGTAACCTCATGGAATAGTCATAACATATTCCCATAATGTGTATGAGGGAACTGAGGCTTAGAGAAATTAAAGACTATACAGGGGACCAGAAGTGGGCTTGGAGATTTGCTTTATTCAAAGCTTGTGCTATTACACAATAATGCCTTCTTTACAATGATCGCCTCAAACTGAAGGACATTCCATCTTGTGGAATTTGTAGAAAAGATTGGACACACTCTTGTAAAAAGATAGAGCCAGGGTTGCCAGATCACGTGCAGAATGTTTGGTTAACCTGAATTTCAGATAAACTACAGATAATTTTTTAGTGCAAGTATTCACCTTTTTCAATATTTCAGATATATTAAACCTATAATTGTCTTATGCAATTATATAGGTATATATATATAAACATGCACTAAAAGCTTCCCTGGTGGTTCAGATGGTGATGAATCTGCCTTCAGAGATTGAACTTTGGAGACCCGCGTTCAATTCCTGGATCAGGAAGGTCCCCTGGACGAGGGCATGGCAACCCACTCTAGTAGTCTTGCCTGGAGAACTCCATGGATGGAGAAACCTGATGGGTTATAGTCCTTGGGGTCACGAAGAGTTGGACACGACTGAGCAACTAATATACACACACTTAGATATACTAAAATATGAGAATCAAATTTAACTGGGTTCCCATTATTTTTATGTACTAACTGGAAACCCCAGTTAGGGTGTGGTTTCTGCATGACGGTACTATTGTCATTATGAACCAGGGTTTTCAGGGTGGGTAGCTGTCCTAAACATTGTAGGATGTTTAGTAGCATCCCTGTTCACTCTCAGCTAGATGCCACAAGCATCCTCATTTGGTTGCAGCTCTGACAACCAAAAATGTTGTCAAACAGCCACTTGCTGGGGGGAGGCAAGTGTCCTGATGGTTCAGAACCTCTGGATGTGAAAAAGCCAGAGGAGCATCCACTCACCTGATGGTGCTGGTTAAAAAGTCCATCAAAAACAGACGCAGCGAAAGCCAAGCTGATAACAAGATTCAGGGTAAATAAGATCACCTGCACCATTTTTCTAGATTTTATATATGTTAATATATGATATTTGCTTTTTTTTCTGACTTTTTCACTTGGTATGACAGTCTCTAGGTCCATCCACATCTCTGTGAATAACCCAATTTCGTTCCTTTTTATGGCTGAGTAATATTTCATTGTGTACATGCTCCAAGCCTTCTGTATCAGATATCCAATGAGAACCTACTGTATAATGCAGCAAACTCGACTCAGTGCTCTGTGGTGACCTAAATGGGAAAGAAGTCCAAAAAGAGGGGCTATATGTATACATGGGCTTCTCTGGTGGCTCAGCAGTAAAGAATCTGCCTGCCAATGCAAGAGACATAGGTTTGATCCCTGGGTCTGGAAGATCCCTTGGAGAAGGAAAGGACAACCCACTCCAGTATTCTTGCCTGGGAACTCCCATGGACAGTGGAGCCTGGCAGGCTGCAGTCCATAGGGTCACAAAGATTCAGACATTGACTTAACAACTAAAGAACAACAGTATGTATACATATAGCTGATTCACTTTGATGTACAGCAGAAACTAATTGTAAAGCAGCTACACTCCAAAAAAATTAATCTTAAATAGTACTCAGGGTATAGCATTGAGACTAATCAGTATTCTTTAAAATGGTAGGGGAGAAATTTAAATTATTTCTGGATTAATGCTTCTAAGGAGCCTCCTTCTAGGTCCTGACTAGCTCGCGAGTCAGAGTTTGCATTCTGGTGGAAGTTCTGCAGGTGACTCTCACCCAGAGGTCACGGCACCTCCTTTGCCCTGAGAATACCTGAACCCAGATTTCTACTCCCGAGTTTATCAGTCTCCATATTTCTCTCAAGGAGGCACCAGACTCATTAACCAATCTCCTCAGGTGGGTGACTAAGGAGGCAGTGTTTGCAGGCAGATGAGTGAAACAGGAGGTTTTCTTACATTCCCAGAACCTCGTGGTCACCTAGAACTATTTCCAGATCTGCCTGAAGGAGAGAAGACTGACCTTCACTCTTACTCATTCATCACTGCCCTTGGAGCAGGCTGGCCATGTAGAGTGCATCCACACGACACACTCGGTGTAGAAATCTTTCCCCCGGGTTGTCTGTTTGCCCCAAACTTCTCCATCATCTCCTGAGAAGCCCAATGGGTCAACGCTCCCTCCCTGACTTCGAAATTGACTTCTGGACTTGGAAAGCCACTGATGAGTCTGTCTTTCAAACGCCAACTTCTCAGCAAGGTCACGTCCTGAATCTTGGTGGAGAAAAGGGTCATCGCTGGATCTACTTCAGTTGTAGAGTCAGGCTGACCCAGAGCTCCACTCGGTACCTGAGGGGCTGAAGACGGTCTTTGTTTCTGGGCCAACTGCCTGGAAAACAAGCCCACCCCTACCTGTCGTCATCAGCACTACTGCTCGCAGTCTGGTCTTGGGTTTGCACTGAAGCCCTGCTGTACAGATCACCTGGTATGAAGATCTCACGCATGCAACCTGTTAAGGGGGCTTAGGGATTGCTCAGAGTATCCTAATTACAACAACCACAGTGCTGTGCAAATGTCTGTTTCTAATTTTTTTCCCCTTCTCCAGATCTCTTTGTCCCTGGCACCTGTGACCCCTGTACTGAAGTCCACTTCTCTGGGGCTCAGGAATTCCCTCTCTAAGGGGGCTTAGGGATTGCTCAGAGTATCCTAATTACAACAACCACAGTGCTGTGCAAATGTCTGTTTCTAATTTTTTTCCCCTTCTCCAGATCTCTTTGTCCCTGGCACCTGTGACCCCTGTACTGAAGTCCACTTCTCTGGGGCTCAGGAATTCCCTCTCATCTTCATGGAAATTGAAGGTGTGTTCCTTACCCACCCCAACAGGCAGGAATCTGTCTTTGTGACTAATGGACCCTCACCCACTGGGGATCAAAACAGGAGCACGCCTGAGACCAGGAACATCTGAGGGTCAGAAACCCCACTGCTGGCAGGATCTTGCCACAAGGATCCCTGTTCTGAAGCTGGGACTAGACAAGCAGAGCCCAAAAGAAAGCCTCTAGAGACCTTGGAGTCCTTCCTGGGACCGGGTCAGGGCTCCTAAGCACAGGTGACTTAACCCACGCTTAATTTTCAGGCCCCACTTCTTTCCCTGAAGTCAATCCTTTTTGCAACAGAAGCCACTTTAACTAAAGTTTGACTAAAGATACTCAGGGAGTATCTGCCTGGGAAGATCAGCCTCCAGGCGTCCTCTGCCAGAGGATCTTCTTTGTAAGACAATTTTTTAGGGCAGGGGTCCCCACCTTCCCAGATCTAATGCCTGATGATTTGAGGCAGAGCTCCTCCTGATGGGAAGAGCTGACTTACTGG
The DNA here is from genome assembly GCA_006410675.1 of Oreotragus oreotragus. NCBI lineage: Eukaryota > Metazoa > Chordata > Mammalia > Artiodactyla > Bovidae > Oreotragus > Oreotragus oreotragus. The sequence continues at coordinate 175,516 of SJYX01009592.1, read as the reverse complement.
AAAAGACTCTGATGCTGGGAAAGATTTAAAGCAGAGGAGAAGGGGACGACAGAGGATGAGATGGCTGGATGGCATCACTGAATTAATGGACATGAGTTTGAGGAAACTCTGGGAGGTGGTGAAGGACAGGGAAACCTTGAATACTACAGTACATGGGGTCGCAAAGGGTTGAACAGGATTTAGAGACTGAACAACAAAGTACACAACAAATATAATGCATTTGAATCATCCTGAAACCATCTCCCACCCCGTCTGTAAAAAACTGTCTTCCAAAAAACTGGTCCCTGGCACCAAAAAGGTTGGGGACCGCTGCCTTAGTGGACCCTTTGGCGCATCACTCCCATCCACAGATTTTGTATGTGTAATAGGGCCCAAGCTGGCAGACATGTGGAAGCGGCTTCCTCATCAGTAGTGGGCAGTCATGCTCCAGTGTGGGGATGTGTACGGGTGGGCGGCAGATGAGCAGTCAGCGATGGAAAAGGGATCTGCACGTGCTGTTCACAGCCCGCCCCCCACTATGAAAGCAAGCATGGTGCTTTGTGCCTGTGAAGGTATATAATTTGCCAGGCGGCTTTGAAGCAAAGGGGGACTAGCAGATAGTATGATTTTAAAGGAAATGCATGAGTAACAGATTCTTGAAAAAAAAAAAATCCAGTAACTCTTTCCCCTTCTAATTTTAAGCTTTGGGTTATCTGTTTTCCTCAAGACGTTCATTAGCCTCAGGCAGCACGTGCTGTTCAAGTGCCATTCAGAGAACAGCTGTGTGGAGAGGCTCCTTCTCAGTCCCCAGCCTCTCTGAAAGGGACCTGCCACGCGAGCGCTGTTTTCTAGCCCCAATCAACCCGCCTCTTTCAGATGCTGAAATCACGTGTTTTCTCTATGAAGCAGATGCTCCCATGGTTTACGACTAAATTATCTGAAGAGGTTGGGGAAAGGGTCTCAGGATGAGCCAAAACAGGAAGTCTGCTGTAGGTTTTAAATGCTGCTAAAATCCAGCCTTTGTTTATGTTGAAAAGAATGCAGTGAAAGAAGAGGACAGATGACAAGTGACATTAAATTCCAACCAAAGCTGGGGAAAAAATGAGCTCATAGCTAGTTTTCTGTTGAAAGACACCGTGTGACTGAGTTAACTTGGTGTGTTGTCCAAATTCAGCCTCTGTACACTGGTGCTGGATTAAATCTCAGAAGCAGAGTTTTGGGTGAAACAGAAAGAGTTTTATTACTTTGCCGGGCAAAGAGGGAAACTTTGGGCTAACGCACTCCTGTGTGTCCTGATCTGAAAGGGGTAGTGAGTTTCACAGTAATCGTTCAAAGACAGCATGGTTAGTTTATGGACATTCTTCGACTGGTTGGTGATGAGGTCATCGAGAGTCATTGTCATCAACCTTCCAGTCTCAACCAGTCTGCATGCTTGTGGGCAGCTTATAGTTAACTTCTTCCACTTGATGGGGTTTTAGTATCTGTAAAACACCTCAAAGGACATGGCTCAGAGTATTATCTATGGTTCTTGGAAGGAACTAAAATTCCTTGGCTTTGTTCAATGGCTAAAGTATTATTATTTTATCCTATATGGCTGTTTTCCTTCCTGCATTTTCATACTTCTTTGATTAGGTTTATTCTTTGACTAAAGTTTTTCAAAAGACAAAAGCAGGCAGAGGACATGCTGGGGTCTTTTCTGGCAAGGCCTCATAGGGTCCTGCTTGGTTACGGTGGCCTGACATTAGCCATTTTTAAGGGTCTGACTAAGGGGATAAGCCACCCGTGGGTCAGCGCCTGAGGGTGGGACTCAGAGTGGTTTACCTGACTCGGTTGTCACAGTCTGGGGTGGCTGCTGAGAGTCACCCAGCACTCAACATGAAATTAAAATATTTCTTCACTCCAGCAGCCCAGCTTGGGCTGGTGCACAATTTCAGTCCCCTTATTTATTATGTTATTAGTATTATTTTACAAGCAAGGCTATTAGAGAATGCCCTGGGTGGAATTAAAGGAAGAGAACAGACCTGGTAGCTGCCCACAGACAGAGAGAATATCATAAGGCACCCAATTTAATTCAGGTGCTCACAAATAGTANACAATTTCAGTCCCCTTATTTATTATGTTATTAGTATTATTTTACAAGCAAGGCTATTAGAGAATGCCCTGGGTGGAATTAAAGGAAGAGAACAGACCTGGTAGCTGCCCACAGACAGAGAGAATATCATAAGGCACCCAATTTAATTCAGGTGCTCACAAATAGTACCTGTTTGATTAGTGTCATTTTATTATTTTTGTAAGTTTGGGGATGGTAACTTTAATCCATAACCCATACCCAATGGTTTGCCCCTCCTTTTAGAGCTTCTGAAATCATTCCTCTACCAAGTGTTCCCCCAACTGGACTATAAGAACCTTTAAAAGTCAAATATATTCTCTGTGTCAGATTTGTTCAGCAAGCTTCAGGGTCTAAAATTGTGCATTACACTTGAATTTATTAAAATATATTAGATAGATAGCTAAGATGGATGATAGGTAAGACAGGTAGATAGAAATGGATGGACAGATAAGTAGATGATAGATAGGTAAATGATAAATGATAGGTAAGATAGATCATACATAGGTGGATAGATGATAGATAAATAGGTAAATATTCAAGCTGGTTTTAGAAAAGGCAAAGGAACCCGAGATCAAATTGCCAACATCCACCAGATCATTGAAAAAGCAAGAGAGTTCCAGAAAAATATATATTTCCGCTTTTTTGACTATGCCAAAGCCTTTGGCTGTGTGGATCACAATAAACTGTGGAAAAATTTTCAAGAGACGGGAATACCAGACCATCTGACTTGCATCTTGAGAAACCTGTATGCAGGTCAGGAAGCAACAGTTAGAACTGGACATGGAACAGACTGGTTCCAAATAGGAAAAGGAGTACGTCAAGGCTGTATGTTGTCTCCCTGCTTATTTAACTTATATGCAGAGTACATCATGAGAAACGCTGGACTGGAAGAAACACAAGCTGGAATCAAGACTGCCGGGAGAAATATCAATAACCTCAGATATGCAGATGACACCACCCTTGTGGCAGAAAGTGAAGAGGAACTAAAAAGCCTCTTGATGAAAGTGAAAGAGAAGAGTGAAAAAGTTGGCTTAAAACTCAACATTCAGAAAATGAAGATCACGGCATCTGGTCCCATCACTTCATGGGAAATAGATGGGGAAACAGGGGAAACAGTGTCATACTTTATCTTTTGGGGCTCCAGAATCACTGTAGATGATGACTGCAGCCATGAAATTAAAAGACGCTTGCTCCTTGGAAGAAAAGTTATGACCAACCTAGATAGCATATTGAAAAGCAGAGACGTTACTTTGCAAACAAAGGTCCGTTTAGTCAAGGCTATGGTTTTTCCAGTGGTCATGTATGGA
>SJYX01009592.1:154503-169966 GCA_006410675.1 Oreotragus oreotragus | reverse complement strand
GCGGAGATGGCAGGGCCACCACGATGAGCTCCAACCTCCTTTCCAACCTCACCTGAGGCCAGCGGAGGCAGAGGGCGGCAAAGGGTGGGTGTGCTTTTGAACAAGTCAGTTTCTCCCGGAGAGGCACCTCCTGTCCAGGAGGCGCTCACCTGCCTGGAGCAAGCCTCACCTGCCCCCAGCAGAGGCACTCCCCGCTGGGTGGCAGGGCAGGGAGGGCCCGGCTTCCCTCCAGATGCTCTGGAGCCTCCCTGCAGGTCTCAGGGACTTTGGGAAGAAATGGGGGAGCAGGGATGCCCACCTAGCACCCCAGGAGCCCGAGGTGGTCCTCAAAGGAGAGCTTGAACCCCCAGCGGCCAGGCTGGGCTCCACATGCAGCGTAATTGCTGGTGATTAAGTAATTGCCAGACTTTGTCCAATAAAACCAGCACGTGACCGCGCCCAGCCTTCTGGGCCATCTCCAGAAGACAATGGCCTAGTGTTCTGCCCCCGCTGGCCCGCTGCAGAAGGCAGGGGCTCCGCTCGACAAAGCAACAGGTCCCTGCAGAGGCGCGGGGGCCCCTACTCACATGCAGGCTTCGGTGCCGTTGGGGAACACTTCACACTTCCCGCCGTTCAAGCAGGTCTCACCGGGCTGGGAGCAGCGCAGGCCTGGGGAGGGGCAAGAGGAGAGGTCAGCCCGGGCAGCACCCTCAGGGACACTGTCCACCCTTCACCTCCTGTCATGGGGTTACTGGGTGCAGGGGGCCCCCAGGAAGCCCTGCATGAGCCCTAAGGGGACTCAGCATTCTGCCCAGAGTTCTGAGGTCAGAGATGGGGCAGGGACGAATAGACTGGCTGGGCGGCAGGTGGAGAGGTCACGCTCAAAGTGGGTAGAGGGGTGGGGAGGAGTGGCCTGAAATGCGTTGTAGACAGCAGGGAAGAAACGCTGGGGTGATCCTGGGCCAGTCTCCCAAACTTCTCACCCCTCACCCCGGCTTCCCTGGGGACCTTGGCTGGGCTGGGGCCCCTATCCAACCACCAGGATTGCCTTGCTGTTCAAACAAGTTCTTCCAGGGGGTGGCGCTGGGGGCGGGGNTGTTCAGAAACAGCCAGTCAGCTCTGACAACCATCTTGAAATTGGCCCTGGGTAGTCTGACCAGTGTCATCTTGATTATTTTATGTACAGTTTATCTTCAGTTCCAGGATTGGTTTGTTCCCATTTCCTTGAGGGGAGCTTGTGCAGCTTACGTCATGGCTACAGTCTGGTCACCATATAGTTACCTTCTTCCAGCTGGTGGGGATTTCAGTATTTAAAGGAATTAAAGGTCCTTGACTTTGCCTAATGACTAAACTATCATTATTTGGTCCCCTGTGGCTGCTTTCCTTTGTTTCTATATGTTCTTACTGCTCTGATTAAACTTATTCTCTGGCTAAAGCTTTTCCTCAGGCAAAAGTCAGGCAGATAGCGTGAGGGCAAGGACCATAGGGTCCTGCTCCATTTCTGGTGGAGACTAGTCCCAGAGTTATTTCAGCTGATAGCACCCAATAAAAAGCAGAGACATCACTGCCAACAAAAGCCTGTCTAGTCAAAGCTGTGGTTTTTCCAGTAGTTATGTATGGATGTGAGAGTTGGACGATAAAGAAAGCTGAGTGCAGAACTGTGGTGTTGGAGAAGACTCTTGAGAGTCCCTTGGACTGCAAGGAGATCCAACCAGTCCATCCTAAAGGAAATGAGTCCTGAATATTCACTGGAAGAACTGACGCTGAAACTGAAGCTCCAGTACTCCCAAGCCACCTGATGGGAAGAACTGACTCACTGGAAAAGACCCTGATGCTGGGAGAGACTGTGGGCAGGAGAAGAAGGGGGCAGCAGAGGATGAGATGATTGGATGGCATCACTGACTCAATGGACATGAGTCTGAGCAAGCTCCAGGAGATAGTGAGGGACAGGGAAGCCGGGCGGGCTGCAGCCTACGAGGTCGCAAAGAGTCAGACATGACTTAGCTACTGCACAACAATAGGTGAAGATTATATTAAATGGAATACAGAACGGAGAGATTTTCTGTAAAATAAGATTTTCAGGAAGAATCAGAGGCCCTAATGGCCTTTCTTTTTCCCAGAGAAATTAGCAAATCAATGAAAGAAAAATAAAAGATGATTCTTTGGATTTCTTCTCTCTGCTTTTGAAGTCAGTGCTCTGTTTTTCTGGGTGCCTGATGTCCTCTGCCCGCATTCAGAAGTTGTTTTGTGGAGTTTGCTCAGCCTTGAGATGTTCTTTTGATGAATCTGTGAGGGAGAAAGTGGTGTCCCCGTCCTATTCTTCCGCCATCTTGACCGGAACCCTAAAAGATGATTCTTATAGCACAGCTTTCAGAGACCCTGGAGGGGAAATCTGCAAGGCCAGCAAACAGCCAAGGCTCACCACACCTTCAGCATATCCTCTTACCCTTGTCTGAGATGGGTCTCAGCATCTGAAAACTTCATCTACTATGAAACCTAGAGTTGTATCTGCACAATTTCAAAGTCAGTAATTCTGAATTAAAACATTTACTAAATCTGTTTGACAGTTTATAGGAAAAAAGAAAAACCCTAAATAAGTGTATGAAGAATTTTAGATAAAAAACACATACAACATCAAAAAAGTAAAAGATGCATGAACAAAAGCAGTAAATTAATTTTCATTCAAGGGAAAGATTAGTCATAGAATAAATACTATCAGATCGTATACATGTGCTACATTTGGAACGCAGGTTTGGCTTCTCAGCAGCAAGAAAGGACGGAAGCTCTTCTCAAATACTATTCATAAAGTTTCACTGCCAACATAAACCAAGTGCATGAATTTCATTGTTTCATTGTTCCCCAAACAATGCAACTTTCTCAACAAATCCAGTCCCAGTGTCTTCACTGTAATTTATCTATCCCTGCCCCCACAGTATCCAAGGCTGCTATTCTAGTCCATAAAAAAGAGGAGTCTCTTTTTTTCCCACCATGAATAACAGGACACACCATCTCCTCAGTCTGTGATTTTGCGTTATTAGCTTCTGGGGTCTGAACTTCCTTCCCCAAGCTCTCACCTTTCTGTCACCAATTCCCTACTCAACATCTCAATTACTGCAGCTTTAAATTACAAGCAATAAAAAGTCCTAGTGAAAAGAGATATTACCCCTGTAAGGTGCATTTTATGACAATTGCAGGGAAAAGGCAAAGTGGCCATTTATTAAGGTAAAGTCTCTCACTCCATCACACCGGCACGGCAAGTTAGCTTCTGAGTCTGGGCATCAATACTGGCCAGGAGCTATGCCTTCACCACAGCTAACAGCACCTTGATTTTGCAAGAGGCACAATAACTTAATAAGGAAAAAGAAATAATAGCTTAAGAAAGGCACCTCTTTGGATGACTTACCAGAGTGACAAGGAGCTGTGACAGGGATTCACAAGGAAAGTAAAGATATCTTTACTGCTACCATCAAATTTTAAATTATTACTTAGGAAGAATCAAGAAGCATATTTCTTTTAAAGAGCCCTGAATTTATTTTAAAAATAAGCAACAAACTGAAAAAGATAACTTCCAACATGTAAGATGAATTAGCATATTTCATACATTTATTTTTATTGAAGTATAATTGATTTACAATGCTGTATTAATTTCTTATGTACAGCAAAATGACTCAGTTACACACATACACATATATATGTACATTCTTTTTATCCATTACGGTTTATCACAGGATACTGAGTATAGCTCCCTGTGCTGTACGGTAGGACTGTGTTGTTTATCGTCCTATATGTAATAGATTGCACCTACTAAGTCCAAAACAGCCAGTCAACCCATCCCCCACTCCTCCTCCCTCTTGGCAACCATGTCTGTTCTCTATATGCATGCGATTCTAAAAATAATTTCTATAAACTCAAATTCTTCTAATTAATATTCCCTGATTTGTTTTCCTTCCAAAGGATCTGTTCATATATGAATCAAATTTCTGGAGGAACGGGGAGATTGAGACTGACACGTGTACACTATTGATAATATGTGCAACATAGTCAACTGATGGGAGCACGCTGCACAGCACAGGGACCTGCACTGAATGCTCTGCGGTGACCTAGATGAGAAGGGAGTCCACAAAGGAGGCGTGCACATACGCGTGCGCACTCAGTCGCTTCAGTCGTGTCTGGCTCTTTGCGGCCCCATGTAATATGTGCAACATAGTCAACTGATGGGAGCACGCTGCACAGCACAGGGACCTGCACTGAATGCTCTGCGGTGACCTAGATGAGAAGGGAGTCCACAAAGGAGGCGTGCACATACGCGTGCGCACTCAGTCGCCTCAGTCGTGTCTGGCTCTTTGCGGCCCCATGGACTATGCCCGCCAGGCTCCTCTGTCCATGGGATTCTCCAGACAGGAACACTGGAATGGGCTTCTGTGCCCTCCTCCAGGGGATCTTCCCGACCCAGGGATCAAACCCGTGTCTCCTGCCTTGTAGGCGGGTCCTTTACCACCCGTGCCACCTGGGAAGCCTGGATATATGTAAACACATGGATGATGCTCTTTGCTGTACAACAGAAAGTAGCACCACATTGCAAAGCAACTAAACTCCAATAAAAGTACATTTCTCTTCTCACAAATATTATGAGTGTAATTTTTAAGAGCTATCTTATGAAGATGCCAGTCATCACATTTAGGTGCCATCATTGTGCTATAATAATGGAATAGATCATTCCTTCCATGTTTCAGGCTTTGAGTTTAGCATGTTTTATGTAGTTATGCTTTGATGAAGGATTATAGCCCTCTCTCCTTTTCATCCCTGTATAATAGATACAGTCAATTGGGAAGCAAAAGTCTTGGTTTCTGCACAATTAGATTTGAACCTTTGTTCTATCCAGCATGACATTGATGAACCCCCACCAGATAGCCTAGTCTCACCCAGTCCCTGCTTCAGAATTATTTATCTTGGGCTCTGCTTCAGGAAGAGTCCACGCATATACCAAGTATAAGGTTCCTGCCACAGAGCAGGTGTTTCATCATAACTAATCTTCTTGCATCTCCTTCTCTCCAAACAGCATTTCTAATTAGTGTGTGTTTGAGAGGATTTCTTAAGTAATTTCTTTAAGTAAGTTTACAAATCCCAACAGATGTGAATTTTGTGACTTTTATTTGCTAAAGGACAAACAGAATCCTATAGCGACTTTATAGACAAATTTCTTTATTTCTATTTGTCCAAATGTGGCAAGAGGGCAACTATCCTGGAAAGTTTAAAGCAGACCCTCAAGACCGATTTCCTGAGGTTTGTTCATCTGGGAGGGAATCTCTAACCCGTGGCCACTGACACATGAACTAGTGTTAGGACACAGCTTTCTTTACATAATTACAAAAAAAAAGAAAAAGAAAAGAAAGGAAAAAAGAAATACTGCTATAGAGATTAAAAGTCATTCTGGAGAATGGGAAAAGAATCTAGGCTCAATCGTTTATTTGTCCCAGCCCAGTAATTTATAGCCTACTTGATTTTAAATTTTGCTGTGTAATCTACAGTTAACTGGTGTTCAAGAAAATGTACTGACCACCTACCATGCATCAGACATGCTGCTAAAAACAAGAGGAATGAAACGTCCAATTTCCTTGTCACTCACAACAAAGGTATAATCAGACTATTAGAAGACAGGCTGTGTGTGCTGTAGTAAAGCAGATACGGTGCCCTGGGGGAAAGCACACGGCCCTGCACAGGAGTGGGCTCTGGATCCACGTACCTTGGATGCCAACCCCTCACACCTTCCTAATCACTGCTCTGACCGTGACCTCTCAGGAGCCCAGTGTGTCATTCATTCAGTGGATAGAGCCTGTGTCTGCAGAACATTTTTGACTGGGGAAACACTGAGTCTGATTCAGGATAGATGCTCAATAGATCACAATAGATCTGGATTGCTTTTAAAACAGACTAGAAACGTGTTACACGTGGTCATTTTTACCATGCTATCCTTGAGTATAAATTTTATTTTAAAAGCTCAATGTAGGTGCTTCAAATGGCTTTTTGCTCCTATGCAGTTTATAGAGATGTGCAAATCCATAATCTCTTTGATGAGCTGAAAACATTCAGGGCGGACACCTCAACAGGTGATTATTGTGGGTTGTCATTAAGATGCTTGTTGGGAGGATGCCTGCCAAGTATGTTCTTGGGCAACACGTTCTATCACCGAATATGAAAGTCTGTAACATCTTAGTGTCTTCTCATCCCAATCTCCACAAGCCTACACTTGATAAATAAGATAATTATAACTCTTTTTACTTCCATAATTGATTTCACAATGGGAATTCATTTGCTCATTTTATCCTCCCTTTTAAAAAACGTTTTAATTTTATATTGGAGTTTATTAACATTATATTAGTTTAAAGTACACAGCAAAGTGATTCAGTTACACGTATACATGTATCTACTATTTCAAAGTATGATCTCTGCTTCACTGCCTGAGTCTTTCTCTTCTCCTTCCTTAAATCCCTGAGCCTCAGTTTTCTCATCAGTAAAATGAGTGTATCTGTGTCTGTCCAGCAGGGCCAGTATAACATGAACACAAGATAAATTATGGTATGTAACAACACAGTTCATAGCTGGCTCATAGCAAATGTGCATAAGATGATTGCAATATGATAACAAACTGTTTTACAATATCTTGTGATAATTCTTGCCCCTAGAAGAAGAAATCTTTTCTCATGCAGACATGTATCTCAAGGTTTGCACCCTGAGTTTAAATGTGTTTTATAAAAGCATTAGACTGCCCCCAAGGAAGGGGCAGAGTTTCTCTTAGATTTCAGACGTTCATTCTGCCTTCAAGGCTGCCTGTGACAACTACCATTTGGATAGTTATCCACACATTACTAGTTCTGTCACGTTGGACCAGTTGACTTTTCCATTTCCTCATCTCCTAACCAGAAGTCAGCCTATCCCAGACCACTGGGACCCTAAAAGCAGAAAGGTGTGCAGAGGCCCCATGCCAGTGACAGCTGGTTTAGAATTCAAGAAGCTACAAGTCAAACTGTTTTACAATATCTTGTGATAATTCTTGCCCCTAGAAGAAGAAATCTTTTCTCATGCAGACATATATCTCAAGGTTTGCACCCTGAGTTTAAATGTGTTTTATAAAAGCATTAGACTGCCCCCAAGAAAGGGGCAGAGTTTCTCTTAGATTTCAGATGTTCATTCTGCCTTCAAGGCTGCCTGTGACAACTACCATTTGGACAGTTACCCACACATTACTAGTTCTGTCACGTTGGACCAGTTGACTTTTCCATTTCCTCATCTCCTAACCAGAAGTCAGCCTATCCCAGACCACTGGGATCCTAAAAGCAGAAAGGTGTGCAGAGGCCCCATGCCAGTGACAGCTGGTTTAGAATTCAAGAAGCTACAAGTTAGGCATTTTCCAAGTTTCAGCCTCAATTTCCTCTCCAGCCAAAATCTCAGGAAAACCAGAAGTTTTATCTTTCTGAACAGATGGGACTGTTGAAATCAGAAAAGAACCACATCCCGGCCCCACTATGGAACCTGCAAGAGGCAGCCACTGCTCTTAGAATAGCAGATATTCAGGCAAAGCCATGCGGATCAAAGCACAGCACAAACGTAACACAAGGTATTTTTTCTTGACACTTTCACATAAAAAGGTGAACAAGATTGATAAAAAGAAAAATAACTTTCAGTGAATCTCATTATGCAGCAACCAACTTTATGGTGAAAACACCTTTTGTAGACAAACTTCTGCATATGCAGACATTGACAACCTGTTAGTTGTAATAAGAGATAAATATAGTGAATGCCTACCCCAAAAATTTCTTGTTCAATAAGGGGATTTTCAAGGCCCTCGAATAAAAAGCAGCCTTGATGAAGCTGACCCTGGCCAGGGCCTCAAGGCCTGAGCATTTCTCGAGGGCAATTCCCGACTGTGGGCCTCCCCAGACGTGGGCACCTGACTCTTTTGAATTCTAATCTTTCAGAAAGTCTAGACTCTCCTTTGTAATAAGAGATAAATATAGTGAATGCCTACCCCCCAAATTTCTTGTTCAATAAGGGGATTTTCAAGGCCCTCGAACAAAAAGCAGCCTTGATGAAGCTGACCCTGGCCAGGGCCTCAAGGCCTGAGCATTCCTCGAGGGCAATTCTCGATTGTGGGCCTCCCCAGACGTGGGCACCTGACTCTTTTGAATTCTAATCTTTCAGAAAGTCTAGACTCTCCNAAAAGCAGCCTTGATGAAGCTGACCCTGGCCAGGGCCTCAAGGCCTGAGCATTTCTCGAGGGCAATTCCCGACTGTGGGCCTCCCCAGACGTGGGCACCTGACTCTTTTGAATTCTAATCTTTCAGAAAGTCTAGACTCTCCTTTGGATTCCATGAGTCAGTTTTTCTCTCTGGGGACAATTTCATGGAAACAAATGTACATTTTCTCTGCCATTTCTTCATTCCAGCAATCCGATAGAGTTGATCTCTGGTTACACTGAGAAAGAAGGCATCCATTAAGAACTAAGAAATGTTCAGGCTCCAGTGATCGTCAGTGATCTTGGTTTTGTCCAAACAAAATTCCAGAAAAAGAGTAAACTTTCCAAAATCCCTTCCACCAAAAATTGTGCTCACTGTAAATACTTTATTACCTTGATGCATTTTGCTAATGTTATCAATTATATTCGACTTTTGCAGGCACCATTTTTATCTGCTAGGATGGTATTTTCTTATGAGGAAATTTTAGTACCTAAGGGCTATGTTAAAATTTCCGTGTGATGAAATTTGAATTATATCTTCCATTTGTTTATTGTATAATGTGACTTGAGATTATTAAAAGAGGAATCACAGACTCCCTGCTGTAACTGAACGAACGCATTCATATACAGAAATATATACTATGCTCTGACAGCAGTAGGAATGTTCTCTTGTATGACAATCCCTTTGGCAAGAAAGGGGATGCATTTCCAGTGTATTCAAAGTGAATGACCCTCAAAATGGTAATTCAATGAAAGTCTCCCTTCTTTGGAAACAATGCTTTTAAGAATCAAATAATTAAAATTTAAATAGGTCACATGTCTTTAATTAGATATCTTCCTCTACTTGGAAGACTTTAATAAAATTAAAAGGTTAAGTTTAGTCAGCAGGATACAGAACTAGCATAGACGTGTGTGTGTGTGTGTGTGCAAACATTCTTAATAAAATAAAATATCCATTCAAGCTCCACTTGGCCACTCAGATGACAACAGCTAACTAGTCCTAACATACGAGCATGTCCAAGTCTGTGCATCATGCCTACAAATGTCTTATTGTTCAGGGAAAGCTCCATAGACAAGACCAGGTTCACAGGTGTGGACTCCATCAGGTATGGACTGATCAGTCTCATTGCTTCAATCAAGTGGCCGTGGTCAGCGTTCCATGGACCATCATTATCTTTGGGTGAGGGTCCAGGGACATGCATATTACAGGGTATTCATTCACTCTCTCATTCAGCAAGTGTTCATTACACTTGTTTATTATATTGCAGTGGTTTGAATATGTGACACCCAAAACTTATGTCCAAGTGGAACCTCAAATCTCATGTGCATGTAAGGTCTTTGCAGATGCAGTCAGTTAAGACAGGATCATCCTGGGTTAGCTTGGGCCCTAAGTCATGAGTGGTGTCCTTAGAAGAAGAGGTGAGTTGCAGATGCATGAAGGATGACCTGTGTGACCGAGGCAGAGACTGGGAAGATGGGCTAGAAGCCAAGGACACCGAGGATTGACAGGGGTCGACAAAGACACAAGCCTTCAAAGAGACATAGCATTGCCCAAAACCTTCCTTTTGGATTTTGATAAGAGAATAAATATCTGCTGCTTCAGGCCATCTGGTTTGTGGTAATTTGTTACAGCAACACTAGGAAACAATTATGTCTACTAAATGCCAATCACTGTTTTTCAAGAGCTGAGAGCATATGAGCAGGTGACCAGGTGCCGGGAGCCAGCGTGAGGAATCCCGCCCGTGGCAAAGGTCACGAGGAAGGAAGCCTGATATACGCAAAGGCGTGATCTGGCTTCAGGGGTTCCCCTGGGTTTTCCTGAACATCTACCCCCAAAAACCAGAGTCTGCCTGCCTTATTGTACTGTGCTTTCCACTCTTCTGACATAACAGGGGGCTAGCCCCAACCACCTTTCTCTGGAAAGAGTTAACTCAGAGCTCCAGTTAACAGTCTCCTGCATATAAAAAGAATGTCTCCGTTTAAACCCCTCTGATGGCTTTCTAACTTGCCTGGCAGGTTCCCCCGGACTCTTACAACTTGTAATTGTTTACAGCCTGCAACCACGAGAGGCACAAAGCTTAAAACATCTTTAAGATATAGAGCCTTTTCTAAAGAGCTAAGAAGTATATTGGTGATGGGTTTCACTGTTGAGTCAATGACTGCTGCCAGGCCTCCATATTCTTTATCTTTTAGGCACCTGAAGGATATTAATCAATGTAATTGGGATATAGAAAAAGGAATACAGCAGTTTTGATGTTAGCAACACTAGACTTTTGAGTTAATTACTTTTCTCTTTGTTATAAATCACTGTACTTCTTTCATTGTTTTAAATTGTTGTGTCCTTGCTATGTAAGAATGTAACTTACTTTAGTGCTTTCTGAGAGTGGTACCAGACTTTAGTAAGAACAACACTTTTAAGTTCTCTGGTTGACAGACCCTTACCAGAAAAGGGCCGTAAAATGTTAATTGGCCTTCTGGCCAGAAGATGATTAAATCACCTAAGACTTGTGTATACAACTAGGTATGCAGAGAGAAAGGCTGGTCTCAATAAGAGTCAGGGCTGCTGACCCTGCATAGTTTTGTATTATCCATTGATCTCTATGTACAAACAAAAGTATAAAAGCGTTCCTGAACAATAAAGGATGGGCCAGTCACTGGAAAGACTGGTTCCCCCGTGTCTTTTCTTACTCTATTTTCAGGCTGAATTCCGATCTGGAGCGTGGAGGTTCACCAAGTCTACTTACTTGCCCTGGCTTCTAAGACCCATGAGAGAGGGAGCCCAAGGCGGGGCACCCTCCACTATTTAAACAGGCACTGGTGGCCTAATGTAGATGGTGCAAACCTCTTGTCCTGAGGTTTTATTAGTTTTCTGCATAAACCAAGTTATTCAGCCTCTTTTCTCCACTAATTTTCCTACTATACTATTCTTTCCTAATCTCTCTTTATATTTCTAAATAGGTAAGTTTTTCCTCACCTACTCCATCTCCCCTTCGAATTACCCTGGATCCACCAGGGCTGGACCCTGGTAACCAGGTAAGCAGATGACTATGTGAGCAGGACAGCACTTTGCAAAGAAGGGCAGAGGAGAGCTGATACAGCTAATTTTACCTCTTTCCATCTTGCCTTATGCTTTATTTTCACATGGAATTATTAATTTAGGAGACAAATTTTGAGAGAAAGCAAACTATGCTTTATCATTGGAAAAGAATTGCTTTAAAGTCAAACTGATCTTGGTTTGAGCTGTGTCTCAACTATTTTCTTGGTAAGTTAGTGAATACCATTTTTTCTGTTACCTCATCTGTCAAATGGACATAATAACCCATGTTGGACAGTGCTGTAGGGAAGACTAGACCAGTTAAGGCATATAAAGTGCCTGCTGGGACTTCCCTGGTGGCCCAATAGTTAAGACTCTGTATTTCCACTGCAGGGCTTCTGTGGTCCAGCAGTAAAGAATCTGCCTGCAGTGTAGTAGCTGCAGGAGATGTGGGTTCAATCCCTGGGTCAGGAAGACCTCCTGGAGGAGGAAATGGCAACCCATTCAGTATTATTGCCTGGGAATCCCATGGACAATCCTGTGGACTGGTAGGCTACAGTCCATAGAGTTGCAAAGAGTTGGACACAACTGAAGCAACTTAGCATGCATGCACACACGTCCACCGCAGGGGACACAGGTTCCAACACTGGTCGGATCTCGTCTGCTATGTGGTGCAGCCAAAAACAAGGAAATAAATAAATATTTGCATAGAAGAAGCAGGTAACAGAAGAGAATGTGTTGGTTAGTTATGCTTGGTGTCAGCTCCGTACACAGACTCCCTAAAACTTGAATTCACGTTTGACTTACCTTCATACCCTCCTTCCTTCACCCTTCAACTCTTTACCTGGTACCTGTCATCACCGTACAAATGTTTGTGAAACATTCAAGGAATGAGTGAGTGAACAAAAGAGCAAATCTCTGGATGTGTCTCCTGGTCTTCAATCTGGCTGGGATGCCCTTGTCTCTGCTTTTCTAGCAACTTCCACTTACCCCTCTGAAAGTTTGTGTCTTACTCACCAGATCATGAGCACCTTGAGATACACCTTAAACTCCCAGCAAATAATGCCATTAATGG
The DNA here is from genome assembly GCA_006410675.1 of Oreotragus oreotragus. Lineage (NCBI taxonomy): Eukaryota > Metazoa > Chordata > Mammalia > Artiodactyla > Bovidae > Oreotragus > Oreotragus oreotragus. The sequence goes on along the minus strand of SJYX01009592.1, from coordinate 157,645 downwards.
AATTTAATCCAGTAGACAAGACAGTCTGAGCTCTTTGAGGACTTTTAGTTTGAAAACTCCAGAACTATCCCTTCCTCTGTTCAAAAGATGTTGTAATATTGCTAGATGGTTTCTTAAAATTAGTTAAGGTTTAAAACGAAAAAGAAGAAGGATCTGGTGTTAGCACAGTACAAATTGAGAGTTTCTTAAAAGCAGTCGGGTACATAATTGAAAACTAATTGAATGTTCTAATCCATATGCATGAAAAACAATTTGCATTGCTTCGTTACTTAAAAGCAGTGTGAAGATGAGGATGTGCTGGCAATCTACAGGAGGAGCATTCTTTTGAGAAAATTCATGCAAATGAAGCTTAACTCTTTAGGTCTTGAAAATAAATTTTGGAAATACCTAAACACTCCAAATAACCTGCATTTTTTTTAATTTCAGATTTTTAAAAAAAACTGCATTACAGCTAGTTGTATCCACAATTCACATCATAATAGAATTCCAATCTTAACAGTATTTATTCTAGACAAAGAAAAATAGACAGCTTGATGTTCAAACTTGTATTGAAACCTCTGTGAATGTGTGATCAGTAGTTTCACAACCAGTGTTGGTTCAGAAAATCGAAGGACATTCAACAATAGACCATGAGCAGAATTGTAGGTCACCACCACTGCCCTTGTCCTGCAATAGGGGAGTCCAGAATCTGGGTCAAAACTGTGCTGGATATTTTAATATAAGTCTTGCCACTTAGGTGCAGTTCAAGTGGTTGTGGACTCTTGTTTATTTCTAAGACATTCCCTTTGTATCACAAAGTGAGATTCCTTGTGCCTTGTTGTCAGTTTGTGGGTGTGTGTGTTCGTGCTCAGCTGTGCCTGATTCTTGTGACTCCATAGACTGTAGCCATGTAGGAAATCCATGGGATTTCCAAGGCAAGAATAATGGAGTGGGTTGCCATTTCCTACTCCAAGGGATCTTCCTAACCCAAGGATCAAACCTGTATCTCCTGGCACAGGTAGGCAGATGTGCCACTGCACCACCTGTTGTCAGGAAAAGCCTGGTATTCTTTCTACCTGATTTCTAGTCTCCTCTGTCCAAATGATCTTTACAGAGAGACTCTGGTTTCCAACAAGATGGAAAAACCAGGAAGCAGATTCGCCTTCTCACCTTAACTAACTAAAAGAATGAGAAAAATATACATTTATAAAACAAAGGTTTTCAGACATGAGAGTTCTCTGAGAGAACAGAAGCAAAGGGTAAAAGCCCTGTGCTTGCCCTGCTGCCTGCCTGGGGAAGGATTCTGGGTTGTGACTGTTGGAGGAGGCGCACAGATGGAGCCTAGCAATCGCCGTGGTGACAAGATACAGAGTGGGGACTCTGGAGAGAATGAGTCAGAGATCACAAAGCCAAGAGCCATGGAGAGCTGAGGGACTGGGTCTCCGAAGTTTGCAGAGGGCCACCCCACGCTGTGAGCTGAGGGCTGATGGGAGCACAGGCTGAGGAATATGCCTGAAGCTCTGGGAGAACGATCCCACAGGAGCAGGTGGAACCATCTTCAAAGCTCCCGCGGGCCAGGATAGTTGGTACCTTCACTGTACAAAGTGGAAAAAAAGGTATACTACACAGAGGATCGGGAAGAGTTAACCCCAGGGTTTTGTTTCAATCATGAGAAAATACATCCCACGCCAAATGCTGGTGTGGTTCAGTCTAACAAAGCTGAAAAGCAAGACTCAAAAACACCCCACTGTTTCAAAGTAATTTAACAGAATAAAAATGAAGAATTGTTGAAAGTAAAAGGAGGTACAAAACTCAAAAAAGTAAAATTACAATGTCGTCAGACATCTAATTAAACATTTCCATACATGAAAGAAGCATAAAAATCTATCAAAGCTGATCCAGAAAGAGATGACGATGACAGAATTATTGTAACAGGGACATTCAGACACTCATTACAACTCTATTTGATATATTCAAGAGAGCAGAGCACAGAAAAGTACAAGCCATAGAAGACATAAAAAAGGCAGCCCAAATTGAATTTCTAGAAATGAAAACTACTATGTCTAAGATGGAAAATACTGAGTAAGAGTAAGAAAAGCTTTCTGCTCAACATGGAGGGGACAGGTTATCAAATGTGAAGACACAGCAACAAGACTACCTGAAAGGAAACACAGAGAGACTGAAAGCAGAGGAGGGTCTGTGAGCAGACCCAGGGCATCAGCAACATTTAGATATTTCCAAATATGCGACTGAGGCAAGGGATCAGGATGCACAAAACTCAAGTCTCAGAGTAGGAAATACACACGTGTATTGTGATGTATATGCACAATCATCTAGACTAATGCTGAGAGTAAATCATTTCTGGGAAGTAAAGAAAGGCTTAAAAACAGATGATATTCAAGGGGGATGGGTGGGGGGATGGACTAGGAGTTGGGGTTTAGTAGATGCAAACTGTTCTATACAGGATGGATAAACAACAAGGTAGGAATAAGATAGAGGAGCAGGACGTGTGTGCAGCTTCTCCTGAGAGAACTCCAAAATTACAACTCACTGCTGAACAACCATTGATAGGAGAATGTTGGATCCCACCAAAAAAAGGTACCCCACGTCCAAGGGCAAAGGAGAAGCCCCAGCAAGATGGTAGGAGGGATGAAATCACATTCAGAATCAAACTCCATACACGCCAGTGATGCTTGGAGAGCTCAAACAAACTTTGTGTACACCAGAACCCAGAGACTCTACAGAGATTGAGCCAAAACTGTGTTTAAGTGTCTCCTGCAGAGGTACGGGTCAGCAGTGGACAGCTGCAGGGTCAAGGGCTCTGGTTGGAGGACACCTGGGTATGGCATAAGCCCTCGTGGAGGAGGTCGCCATTAACGCCACCAGAGAAAAGGAAATATATAAGCATCTGAATGCAGAGTTCCAAAGAATAGCTAGGAGAGATAAGAAAGCCTTCCTCAGTGATCAATGCAAAGAAATAGAGGAAAACAACAGAATGGGAAAGACTAGAGATCTCTTCAACAAAATTAGACATACCAAGGGAACATTTCCTGCCAAAGATGGGCTCGATAAAGGACAGAAATGGTATGGACCTAACAGAAGCAGAAGATATTAAGAAGAGGTGGCAAGAATACACAGAAGAACTGTACAAAAAAGATCTTCA
>SJYX01009592.1:118706-147794 GCA_006410675.1 Oreotragus oreotragus | reverse complement strand
TCCGGGAGATGGTGATGGATAGGGAGGCCTGGCATGCTGCGATTCATGGGGTCGCAAAGAGTCAGACAGGACTGAGCGACTGAACTGAACTGAACTGAACACCCTTATCTTCATTACTTCCACCATAGTTTGGCCTCAGGTCAAACGACAGGGAGGGAACACATCCCACCTATCAACAGAAAATTGGATTAAAGATTTACTGAGTATTGCCCCGCCCATCAGAAGAAGACCCAGTTTCCCCCTCAGTCAGTCTCCCCCAGCAGGAAGCTTCCATAAGCCTCTTATCCTCTCCCTCAGAGGGCAGACAGACTGAAAACCACAATCACAGAAAACTAACCAATCTGACCACATGGACCACAGCCTGGTCTAACTCAGTGAAACTAAGCCATGCCATGTGGGGCCATCCAAGATAGATGGGTGGGTCATGGTGGAAAGGTCTGACAGAATGTGGTCCACTGGAGAAGGGAATGGCAAACCACTTCAGTATTCTTGCCTTGAGAACCCCATGAACAGCATGAAAAGGCAAAAAGATAGGAAACTGAAAGATGAACTCCCCAGGTCAGTAGGTGCCCGATATGCTAACTGGAGATCAGTGGAGAATTAATTCCAGAATGAAGAAATGGAGCCAAAGCAGAAACAACGTTCAGCTGCGGATGTGACTGGTGATGGAAGTAAAGTCCGATGCTGTAAAAGCAATATTGTAGAGGAACCTGGAATGTTAGGTCCATGAATCAAGGCAATATGGAAGTGGTCAAACAGGAGATGGCAAGAGGGAACATCGACATTTTAGGAGCAAACTAAAATGGACTAGAATGAGCAAATGTAACTCAGATGACCATTATATCTACTACTGAGGGCAAGTATTCCTCAGAAGAAATGGAGTAGCCATCATAGTCAACAAAAGAGTCCAAAATGCAGTACTTGGATGCAATCTCAAAAACAACAGAATTATCTCCATTCATTTCCAAGGCAAACCATTCAATATCACAGTAATCCAAGTCTATGCCATGACCATTAATGTTGAAGAAGCTGAAGTTAAACGGTTCCATGAAGGCCTGCAAGACTTTCTAGAATTAAAACCCCCAAAAGATGACATTTTCATTATACAGGACTGTAATGCAAACATAGGAAGTCAAGAGATACCTGGAGTAATAAGAAAATTTGGCCTTGGAGTACACAGTGAAGCTGGTCAAAGACGAACAGAGATTTGCCAAGAGAACGCACTGGTCATAGCAAACACCATCTTCCAACAACACAAGAGAAAACTCTACACATGGACATCACCAGATGGTCAATACCAAAATAAAACTGATTTTATTCTTTGCAGCCAAAAATGGAGAAACTCTACACAGTCAGCAAAAACAAGACCAAGAGCTGACTGTGGCTCAGATCATGAACTCCTTATTGCAAACTTCAGATGTAAATAGAAGAAAGTAGCGAAAACCACTAGACCATTCAGGTATGACCTAAATCAAATCCCTTACAATTATACAAAGGAAGTGGCAAATAGATTCAAAGGATGAGATCTGATACAGTGCCTGAAGAACTATGGACAGATGTTTGTGACACTGTACAGGAGGCAGTGATCAAGACCATTCCCAAGAGAAAGAAATGCAAAATGGCAAAATGGTTGTCTGAGGAGGCCTTACAAATAGCTGAGAGAAGAGGAGCTAAAGACAAAGGAGAAAATGAAAGATATTCCTATTGGAATGCAGAATTCTAAAGAATATCACAGAGAGATAAGAAAGCCTGCCTCAGTGATCAATGCAAAGAAATAGAGGAAAACAACAGAATGGGAAAGACTAGAGATCTCTTCAAGAAAATTAGAGATACTAAGGGAACATTTCATGCAAAGACGGGTACAATAAAGGACAGAAATGTATGGACGTAACAGAAGCAGAAGATATTAAAAAGAAGTAGCAAGAATACACAGAAGAACTGTACAAAAAAGATATTCAAGATCCAGTAACAACGATGGTGTGATCATTCACCTAGAGCCAAACATCCTGGAATGTGAAGTCAAGTGGGCCTTAGGAAGCATCACTATGAACAAAGCTAGTGGAGGTGATGGAATTCCAGTTGAGCTATTTCATATCCTAAGATGATGCTGTGAAAGTGCTACACTCAATATGCCAGCAAATTTGGACAACTCAGCAGTGGCCACAGGACTGGAAAAGCACCGTTTTCATTCCAATCCCAAAGAAAGGCAATGCCAAAGAACGCTCAAACTAACACACAATTGTACTCATCTCACACGGTAGCAAAGTAATGCTCAAAGTTCTCCAAGCCAGGCTTTAACAGTACATAAATCGAGAACTTCCAGATGTTCAAGCTGGATTTAGAAAAGGTAGGACAACCAGAGATCAAGTTGCCAATATCTGTTGGATCATCAACAAAGCAAATGAGTTCAGAAAAACATCTACTTCTGCTTTATTGACTATGCCAAATTCTGTGACTGTGTGGATCATAACAAAATGTGGAAAATTATTAAAGAGATGGGAATACCAGACCACCTGACCTGCCTCCTGAGAAATCTCTATGCAGGTCAAGAAGCAACAGTTAGATCTGGATATGGAAAAACAGACTGGTTTCAAATCAGGAAAGGAGTCCATCAAGGCTGTATATTGTCACTCTGCTTATTTAACTTATATGCAGAGTACATCATGAGAAACGCTGGAATGGATGAAGCACAGGCTGGAATCAAAATTGCAGGGAGAAATATCAATAACCTCAGACAAGCAGATGAAACCACCCTTATGGCAGAAAGTGAAGAAGAACTAAAGAGCCTCTTGATGAAAGTGAAAAAGGTGAGTGAAAAAGTTGGCTTACAACTCAACATTCAGAAAACTAAGATCATGGTATCCAGTCCCATCACGTCATGGCAAATAGATGGGGAAACAATGGAAACAGTGACAGACTTTATTTTTGTGGGCTCCAAAATCACTGCAGATGGTGACTGCAGTCATGAAATTAAAAGACGTTTGCTTTTTTGAAAAAAAGCAGTGACAAACCTAGACAGCATTATTAAAAATCAAAGACATTGCTTTCTCAACAAAGGTCTGTCTAGTCAAAGCTATGGTTTTTCCAGTAGTCATGTATGGATGTGTGAGTTGGACTATAAATGAAGCTGAACACCAAAAAATTGATGCTTTTGAACTGTGGTGTTGGAGAAGACTCTTGAGAGTCCCTTGGACTGAAAGGAGATCCAACCAGTCAATCCTGAAGGAAATCAGTCCTGAATATTCACTGGAAGGAATGATGCTGAAGCTGAAACTCCAATACTCTGGGCACCTGATGTGAAGAACTGACTCATTAGAAAAGACCCTGATGCTGGGAAAGATTGAAGGCAGGAGGAGAAGGGGTTGACAAAGGATGAGATGGTTGGATGGCATCACCAACTCGATGGACATGAGTTTGAGCTGAAACAACAAGGTCCTACTGTACAGCACAGGGAACTATATTCAGTCTCCTGGGATAAATCATAATGGAAAAAAATATTAAAAGCAACATATATATCAGTTCAGTTCAGTTCAGTCGCTCATTTGTGTCCGACTCTTTGCGACCCCATGAATCGCAGCACGCCAAGCCTCCCTGTCCATCACCAACTCCCAGAGTTCACTCAGACTCACGTCCATCTAGTCAGTGATGCCATCCAGCCATCTCATCCTCTGTCATCCCCTTCTCCTCCTGCCCCCAATCCCTCNTAATGACAGGAATGATAACAGTGCTTTGGATGGAATGCTTGTGTCTCCCACAAATTCATATGTTGAAGCCTTTACTTCCATTATGGCTAAATCTGGAGATTGGCCATTTAAAAATTATAGCTCAGTGAGGTCTCGGGTAGGGCCCTGGTCTGATAGGATCAGTGTCCTTAGAGGAAGAGAAGGCAGCAGATCATTCTCTGAGAGCTCAGCCCAGCTGAGTGCTCAGCCCTGAAATCCAGGAAGAGAACCAAGAATCAGACCTACCCCCAAGCACCTGGGGCCTCCAGGATCTGAAAGAAGTTTTAATTTCTTTTGTTTCAGCCCCCCAGTCCATGGCACACTGTTATGGCAGGCCTGGGGCAGTGATGGTGACAGTGATAACAAGACCGTTTATTAAGTGTTCACCACATGAAAGCTCTACACGGGTCATCTCACTGAGTTCCTACAACAGCAGTGATCATACGCATATTTTATGTAAAAGCTGCATCACAGACAGTTAAGTAAGCTCTCGAGTTTGCACCACTAGGACCTACAGACAAAGCCTAGACTATCCATGTCAGCACAATCCTGCCTCAGGACTGATTCCAAGAGCTGCTAATATCACTGAACATCTACTCCATGCTGGTCAGTGATGAAGAGAGATTTGCATTAATGATCTAGCTTGATCCTGAGTTACAAATGCCCTCCATATCCAGGGAGGTCAAGTAACATCCCCAAAGTGAAAGTGTTAGTCACTCAATTGTGTCAGATTCTTTGCAACCCCATGGACTACAGCCCACCAGGCTCCTCTGTCCATGGAATTTCCCAGGCAAGAATACTGGAATGGGTTGCCATTTCCTCCTCCAATGGCCTTCTCAACCCAGGGACTGAACCCAGGCCTCTTGCATTGTAGGCAGATTCTTTACTGTCTGAGCCACCAGGGAAACCCCAGCACCCCCAGAAGCCCCAGCACCCCCAGGTCAAAGAGGCAAGACTTGAAAGTAGGTCTTTCTGATTTCAGGAACCATCCTTTCACTGCCCTAAATTTTATAGCATTTCAGCAAAGAGAGGAGAAACACGCTTTTCAGAGGAACTACAGAGAAAATACTCAGAAGCTCTGATGTATTAGAGGGAAGTGTATGTCACAGAGTGGGCTGGAGAAGATCACATTTGAGCTGGAAGAAGAGCCAGATCAGCTGGCACGCAGCTGGTGATCTTGCCCTTGACCTGCTGTCTGACCCTGGCTCATAACCCTGGTTCAGTTCAGTTTATGCAAAGGTGAATGAAGCTTACATCTGATTACATTTGGGTGGGCTAACTATGGGGCTTCCCTGGTAGCTCAGCTGGTAAAGAATCTACCTATAATTCAGGAGACTCTGGTTCAATTCCTGGGTGGGGAAGATCCCCTAGAGAAGGGATAGGCTACCCACTCCAGTATTCTTGGACTTCCCTGGTGGCTCAGGTGGTGGAGAATCTGCCTACAATGCAGGAGACCTGGGTTCTTTCCTTGGATTGGGAAGATCCCCTGTAGGAGAGAATAGTAACCCACTCCAGTATTCTTACCTGGAGAATCTCCATGGACAGAGGAGCCCAGCAGGCTACAGTCCACGGGGTTACAAAGAGTTGGACACAACTGAGTGACTAAGCATAGCCCAGCACAGGGTAATTATGAATGTTGTGGGGGGGAGGTTGGGGGAGAAACAGTGACCAATCAGCCATCATGACACCATAGGAAGGGTTTTTCTGAAGTTACATCCTGATGTTTAATGAACAAAACCACAAATATATCCCCACAATTTGGTAACCCGTGGGATTCAGTGTACAAAGTCATACCCTGGGATGTATGAAATTGAAAGTGAAAGTTGCTCAGTCCTGTCTGACTCTTTGCAACCCCATACATACAGTCCATTGAAGATACAGTCCTGGGACATATATGCCATGGCAAATATGGTATTCACAACAATGCCTCCCATTTTAAAGACAGTCTCATGAAGCTTCTAGATGTGTTTTTTAACCAGTACATTTTACTGGGTTTGAGAAATGCATTTACCTCAGTAGACTCCATTTTTTCCTTGAAACACTTGAATGTAAAGAAAAATGTGATAAATTTACTGGTAAGATAGTGAAATATCCCCCATGCAATGACAAGCAATAGCAAATAATTAAGAAAAACACTTCTTTCTTTCAGCAATTTGAAACCCTTTCCAGCAAGAAAAAATTATCCAGTAAAGCTCTCCATAGGAATTCTCACTGGGAGAAAATGGCAATGATATTTCTTAGCCCAAATGGAAAATACCCATAAAATTTGTTCTTTTCTTTATCTGTTGGATCCAATTTGATAATGCTTGTAAATACAAACAGCATTTGACCTACAGATGTTAATGTGTGTGTGTGTGTGTGTGTGTGTGTGTATGTTAGTCATTCAGTTGTGTCTGACTCTTTGCAGCTCCATGGACTGCAACCTTCTAGGCTCCTCTGTCCATGGGATTCTCCTAGAAAATATACTGGAGTGGGTAGCCATGCCCTCCTCCAGGGGATCTCCCTGACCCAAGGATCAAATCCAGGTCTCCTGCATTAAATGTGGATTCTTCACCGTCGAGCCACTAGGGTAGCCCACAGATGTTAATAACACTATGCTCATCCTAAAAATAGTAATACTCTTAGAGGCTGGGCTGCACCAAGATAGTTACCTAGTTCACTCATCATGGCCCAAACTGATTTCATTCTGTTCTCATGGTGAAATGGCCACAAAACTTGTAGTGTGTTCCTGTGGTAGTCACAGCTGGCTGCCTATCCAGTATCTATTTTATTCTTGCATAGAATCAGAACCCACATTTCATTTTAGGGTCATGGCTGACAATGTATTGCCCAAACATTTGCAGATAAGCTATGGCTATGTGATTATTTATGGCTAATGTCATATAAGCCAGGAGACTTCTTTAAATTTTGTGCTTCCCCCCACCCCACCCCAATCCTTTTTTTTTTTTTTTTTTTGGCTTTTTTGGATTATATTGTGATAGCTAGAGCTCTAGCAGCCACTCTAGAATATAAGAGAAATTCTAAAGATGGCAGATCTGGGTTCTCAGTGTCTGTGGATCCATTATATGTTTCCTCCAGAACTGTAGGCAAATAGCCATTGCTCACTGAATAGTGTTTATTTGCTCTAAAATTGTCTTACCCTCAATACACTTCTTCCTGTTCTGCATCTCTGGAGGCCCATCCAGATGGTGAGGATTCTGTGAGGTTGGAGAGCAGACAGTGGTCAGTGCTCACAGGTCTCAACCTGCCATCTCCACCAACTGCCTGCTTCTCAAGCTTTTCACTGAATACACTCCCTCTTGCTTACTGTACTCACCTTTCATTTAGTACACAGAGAGGGCTTGATAATATTAACTGAAAAAATGATCATGTGCCTGCATACTTGTGTGACTGAAAGGGCTTTGAACTATTCTACAGTATGAAACTGAGCTGAAACATACCATAGACAGACCGAGCCAAACCATCACTAAGTAGGACTAATGCAACAGCCAAGCAATAGCAAGGAGAAAACACGGTCATACCCATTTGGAAATTTAAAATGTCTATATCCTCCGTTTGGGTAGGAATATCTGTGATTAAGCTGAAGTATTCATATCCTACTGATGACATGAAATATTGAGGGGAGGGTATGTCAGGAGCATGCATTTCATAAGATGATTTGGAGGGATAATGTTATTACTGTTCAGTCGCTAAGTGTCCAACTCTTTGTGACCCCATGCACTCAGCACACCACGCTTGCCTGTCCTTCACTATCTCTTGAAGTTTGCTCTAGCTCCACTTTTTAATTCAATATCCACTAAACCAAACTACGTGTAAGTTTAAGGCTCTTACTCTTTACTATTCTAAAAATATACTTCTTGTTTGCTTTTTGCACTCTTGATTTTTCATGAGGGTCTTAATACATCCTCTGTTTAAACATCTGGGTAAAGATACACCATATAATAAAAGTCAGATCAGTGGAAGTGGAATCATCATGGTTGTGTCAGCCTTACAAAGTACTCCACCCATAATGCTTTCAAAAGATGGGAGTTTGTTTAAGAGTCTCAGTTGGGTGACCTTAAGTCCAAAGGTCTTAAGACAAACGTTCGACTCCAAAGGCATAACATATCTGCCTGACTTACGAACGAACACAATGACATTTTCAACATTAACATAAGGTTTGACCTTTTGTGTCCAGTCCTCTGGGATACGGCGTGTTAGCAGGTAGGGTTTCTCATTTTCTTCCTGTGTATTGTTCAGAGTACACCTTGAAACATAAACTTCAAGAATACAGCATCTCAAAGCCTAGAAAACAATCCCTAAGAGCAGATTGTAGCAGAGTAAAACTCAATGAAATTTTAACCTTTTCAAGCGTTAAAAGATCTAGTAGTTTCATTCCCTGCTTACCAAAATTAAATTCACTTCCTAAAAATGCAAGGAAATATACTGGTGGAAACACAATTACATTCCAAGAATCAAGTTAAATTAAAGCACATCTCATTTATTCACAGCAGTATAAACATGTTCATTACTCACAAATTTTATCTATTGATTCAACAACAACAACAAAAGATTATATCTTCCATTTTGACAAGGAGGCAATGTGAGAATTTGGGGAAGATCATAAAACCCCAAATTGTAACTTCTTCAAGAAAGCATAATTCAAATGATACATGTGGATCAAAATCGTTCCACCAAAACAATTCATGATTGGCTTAATCCTTACCATTTAAAAAATCTCTGTAGAGTTATATTCAAGAAAGATTATATTTTAATGAAATCTTACTTCAGCAAAGAAATACACAAGAAAGTGTTTTGCTTTGATCACAAGCTACAATTATTCAATAACTTAATTGCATAAAGTTAAATTTTAAAATAAAGTCAGTGCAGTCCTCTATTTTAGAAAAATGTTATTCAATGAAGGTTGAGAAAACTTTCAACTCAGAAGTGTCTGACTAGAAACTCTTTTGAGGAGCAGACATGGTGATTTTATTCAAGTTTATACAGCCTTTTAGAGCCACACCTAAGCACTTTATATCTGAGAATACTCGGAGGACAATAATTCCAAGAATGACATAATTTTAGAAATATAAAACTTGTCTAAAAATTAGTGTTTCCTACATATGGTGCTAATGTTGCTTCTACAATTAGAAGGTACCTAGGTATTTCTTAGATCATTGATTTTCAAACTGAAAAGTGCCTCAGAAACCCAGGGGACTTGTTTAAACCGAGACTGCAGGACCCCCGGCCCAGAGTTTTAGATTCTGGGCTGGGGCTGAAAACCTGCATTTCTACCAAGTTCCCAGAAGATGCTGATGCAGCTGTTATGGGCACCAACACACTCTGAAAACCACTGACTTAGAATAACTTTAAGAACAGTAATAACTAATTCAAATTAATAAAAGGAAAATACATCTATATCACAATTCTTTCTATATTTCCCTAAATGCATAATCTGTGAAATTCTGGTCAAATTTTTTGTAAATGATACAGAGTCCCCAGTTCAATTTACTTAATTTTGATAAAGCAAAATTGACTAAAAATTTCTTTAATTCCTATTTTTAAAAAGACTCTTTTTTAAGGAAGAAATGGTAATGCTTTCATCTCATACTATATAATGTCATCCAGGGTTATGGAAAGGGTGCATTTAAATCATTGAATTGTTACTTAGACACATGTAAAGATAATTCCCCTGGAGAAGGAAATGGCAACTTACTCTAGTATTCTTGCCTGAGAAATTCCATGGACAGAGGGGCCTGGTGAATCACAGTCAGAGGGGTCGCAGAGAGTCAGACACAACTGAGCGACTGAACAACAATGACGACAAAGATCACCTAATAAAAAGATGACAAAAAACAGGAAACAATCCTGGGTATCATTCTCTATGCAAATAAGTCAGGAGAGTCTTTAAGGGCCTCAGTTGCTTTAAAACTAAAATGGAATATTTCACCTGGACAACCTCTGACAGCCTTTCTAGCTCCTGAAGGAATGTCAGTTCCTTCCTGTGTCCCAGGAAGCCACCTCAGCGTGGCAAAAAGAGTAACTAAATCAGAGAAAGTGCCCCAAAGTCTGCAGAAAAGCATGACCTTTCAGCGTGTTCATTATTAACTAACAAAGAGCTTCAAAACAGAATATGAAGGCGAGAGTGAGATTGGACTGCCACCCGTGTCTTCCACCTTCTCTGGGGTCCACTTGCTTCTTTGATCTTCGAATTTAATTAAAACAAAAGACGAGGTTTTATTTTCCTGAAAAACGTCTTCTTAGTGCTTAGACAGGCAGGTGCCGTGGGTTATCACACTCGGCGGACAGATCAGAAGGTGATGGAGTTTGCCACTGCTCAGTCGCAAAATTAACAAATATCTGGAAGAAATGATGGACACAATTGCTAACTTCGAGGAGCCCTCAACCCTTTGTTCTTATACAAGGAACATCTTCTCAAATATTCCTAAGAATCACAACCATTCATTCAGAGCAATCCTTCCCAATCACCTTCAACACATAGGTCCAGACACAATAAATTGCCGGGAAATTCTCAATGTCTTAAGCATGATTTTAGATTGACTTATGATCTAATTTCACCTGCCAGGACTCTTAGGAAACCAAGCACGTTTCTTCCTAAGGTCAGCTCACAGTGGAGCCCCCTTTAATTATTAGTGGTGTGGGTGGGTGCCAAGTTGCTTCAGTCATGTCTGACTCTTTGCAACCCTATGGACTGTAGCCCACCAGGCTCCTCCATCCAAGGGTTTCTCCAGGCAAGAATACTGGAGTGGATTGCCATGCCCTCCTGCAGGGGATTCTCCTGACCCACGCCTCTTATGTTTCCTGTATTGGCAGGAGGGTTCTTTACTGCTAGCGCCACCTGGGAAGCCCAGTTATTAGTGGGGGTGGGGGATAACTGGAGACGCAATGGATGACAGCCTGACCTGCTTATTGAACAACCAAAGAAACTAGGAGCAGATGGAAGCCCTAAATGTTGAATACTTACCTTGAGTGGAGAGCACACAATAAACAGACCTCCTTTATAAATTCAAAAAGTGATTAATAAAAGAAATGGTAACCTCAAGAAGTAATCTGCCCCCTTTTAAAATCAGCTGGAGCAGGCCTCAAGAAAAACAACCCAGTGTCTCCTTCAAGATACTATACCTGCTCCAGAGTGGTCTGGTTGATGGAGTAATGTCTGATATTCAGGAAGGTTTTATTGTCTTCTAGAACTCTGAACAGGTTGGCTAAGCACGCCCATCTTTTTGGCATGTGATATTCCAACAAATTAAGGTGCTGCCCCTGAAAGCAAAAAAAAAAAAAAAAAAGATTGGATCACAGGATTAGGAATCATTAAAACTGACCACGCTATAATTAACTGCCAAATAAACTATCTCTTTTCAAAACACAGTCTTTTCAAACCCTTTTCAAACTCGTTCCAAACCCTTAGACACCAACTAAAGTCAGAGGTCAGTTTTGTGAGCCTTCCAAGAATGCTCATGGGCTGTGCTTTACCACGAGGCATATTTGATAAGAGGTATCCCCCCAGGGAAGGGTGTTGCTCTGCCCCTTTCTGTCCCCACTGTGCCACAAGCCTGGGAAACCCTTTCTTGGGCAAAGAAGACCCTGTTGACAGCTAGGGATAGGGAGGTGGACGTGGTAACAGAGATAGATGCACGGAGACCCCTGAACCTCACCCCAGAGCACCTGCCATCCTCACCACTGGCTGAGCGACTCCCAGGAAGATGCTTAACTCTCTGGGCCCCATTCTCAAGGGGGCATGTGGAGACCCCAGGAGTAGTTTCATGGGGTCGAGGGCCTTGAACGTGAACCCCTGTAACCTAGACAGTACGCTTCTTGCTGGGTAGGATTTTACCCAATGGTTGTAGATGAACTAGACAAGCAACAGCTCATTTAAGGATGACAGCCTATCAGCAGTTATGACAAACTAGAATTCTGTGGTCATCCGAGAGAACTGCAGACGGTGCTTCTCAGAGGTTCCTGTGCACAGGGGTTGCTTGGGCCCCTTGGTAACACAGATCTGGGGTCAGGATGCTGGGGACTGGGATGCTACGGGTCTCACCCACTCCCAGGTGATGGAGACCCACCGGTGCAGGGACCACACTTTGCATCAAGTGTGTAGAGGGTTGTGACCTCAAGCCCAGGGCTGTTCTTATGAATTAATGCTGAAACCACAGACGCTACAAACCCCCAAGTAAATATATGGAAGAAGCGAACTTGTGTATCTTCCCTCCTAAAGAAAATGAACTGTGTGATGCAGTTGTGCCCACGGGAAAGGGAAGATGAGTAAGAACTGTCTGCACTGGGAGACCTCATAACGGGACCAGAGGCTTGCCATCCTTCAGAGAGGTCAGGTGACACCCACAGACAGCTCCTGCTGTTTTGGGGGAAGAGGCATGGCCTGTACTTTGCAATGAGCTCACAACAGGAGGCAGTGTCTCTGAAGCATAGAATTAAAATAGGGGAAAGACAAGGGCATTTGTCAGAGGTTTTTAGCTCAAAATGAAGTAATGTACAATATTAGCACTACCTTAAACTGGATTTCTGGAAAATAGAGCTTCAAGCAGTCGGAAACAGCACTGTGTTGATCTACTTCCTTGCAGAGCCAAACCTTGACTGTATAACCATCACCAAACCTGAGAGTTGAATTTTAAAAATAAGGTTAATATTATATAGATCTAAGATAGATAAACTCTAAGTCCATTTTCACAGGAAGGCAGCAAAAGTAAGTAACTATTCCAAACTGTTGGAAGATTCTATGTTCTCAAAAACAAAATATTCAAGAATGAATAATAATTCAGTTATGTAGTTTGCTGTGACTCATTGACACAGACACTGATTTATCTGTTTGAAAAATTAGCATATCTTAGAATCAACACCTGGTTCAGTACAAAAAGGAGGGTGAAAATGCAAGCTGTGAAGACAAAGTGCTAAGTTAAGAAGCCAGAGCTGAGTTGGAGATGAATCCTGAGACCATCCCAGTCTCAAAGACTGCACTGATGCCCAAATGGCTGGAAGAGTGGACGGTAACAGGGGCTGATCATGGGATCAAGACAGACATTTGCTTATCCTGAAAAACAATTCCCTCAACTGTCCACCAACCCCAAGGGCCCAGCAACTGCAGGGGGCCAAGACCCTGATGTCACAGAGCTGTGAACAGAGGTCTGCTGGGGTCTAAGCAACCACATCCGAGGTGATGCTCCTACCACACACAACCTCAAATAGTGAACCCCAAGAGTGGAGGGGGCTTCCCAAGATGATTTACATTATTCTATTACATAGCTCAGGTGCCCAGCATGGTGTCGGATACACAGTCCTATCTCAGATCTGTTAAGTGAAAGCAAATACACAAATATATCATTATATAGTGATTTTTTGTTGGTTGTGTTCACTGATATATTTACCCCAAGTACCTAGAACTAATAAACAGTAGTTGAATGAATGAATGAAAAAATATTACGCTCAGAGCCTTACAAGCATGATCATTGCTGGGGAAAAACATGCTACATTTAAGTCAATTTTCCATGATTGAGATTGACTAATACATTTATGGGCAAATCATCTTTTGGGTAAGTCTACCTGGTGAAGAAGAGGACAAAGATAATATGACTTTGTTTCAAGGACATGGAACAGCCTCGCAAACACCCAGAGATCCTCGTCCCAGTTCTGCTTTCTCATCTCCTGCCCTGATCTCAGATTTCCTCTGAGATCTGTGTGTGACTCCAACTGCCCCCAGCTATTCCGAATGCATGGTTTCAAGTCCCCGCAGGGATGAGAGGTCACTGAGGACATGGACAAAATATGAGTGACAGCAGTCAGGGAGGTAGCCCATCCCTCTGGCTCTCCTGAGCTCGTTCCCAGGACTCTGAGGCCGACCCTACCCGGTTAGTACAGGAAATGTGTGTGTTCTGGGTTCCCCTCGCTCAGGGGTGCATGTCCAATGTGAACCAGGGTTCCTGCTCTGTGTCCCTGAGAGCCTCCCACGTAGGTGTGTATTTCAGGGTTCCATGGAGGAAGAGCTGAGGTCCAGATCCTTGAACAGCTCCCAGGGTGAGGTGCTGTCTCAAGAAGCTGCTGCCCTTCAGAGAGCTCTCTGCTGTCCTGGGGAGAGATGCTCCTAGTCATGTGGTTATGGCCAGCCTGAGGGTGAAGGTCAAAGTGTCTGGAAGCCTGCGTGTGAATCTAGTCCCCTGTCCATGCACCAGACCTCTGACCCCCATGGAGTTGAAATGTCTCACTTCCATCCTCTCACCTAGAAAACAGGCTCATAAAACGAGGCCCCTAACAAGGGGGTCAGAGGCCTGAGTACACGAACCCCTGAGGGAGTGGGTGAATAAACATCCAGTGAAAGAGAGGCTCCACACAGGACAGGCCCAGAATGAGGAGCATCCTTGGTGTGAAGATGCTCACAATTCATCTGGGGAACGTAGACAAAGCAGATGAAAAATGAGAACACGGGTGTACCTAGAGATGACCATAGTAAGTAAGTCAGACAGAGGCAGACAAATACATGATATCACTTCTATGTGAAATCTAAAGTATGACACAAATGTACTTATCTATGAAACAGATTCATAGACACAAAGAACAGATGTGTCATTGTCAAGGCGGAGAGGCAGAGGGAATCCCAATCAGAAGCTTGGGATTAATATGTATATAAAACACCTATATAAAACAGATAATCAACAAGGTCCTACTGTATAGCATAGGGAACTATAGTCAATATCTTATCCAACAATGGAAAAGAATATGAAAAAGACTGTGTATATGTGCATAACTGAGTCACTTTTCTGCACAGCAGAAATTAACACAATATTATAAATCAACTATTACCTCAAAAAGTAAATTAACGAATCAAAACATGAATCTGCAGCACTTATTACACAGAAATACAGGGTGAGAGGTGACACCGACTAAGCAGAAATGACTTCATTGTTTCATGCACATTAGGATCCCCTTCACATCAGCAGAAATGGGAGACCTCCAGGGGTATTCCCCTAGAATGTTTTTTAATGCACGTTAAATTCCAATAATGGTCTAATATTCTCACCATAAGTGTGTATACATATTAATGTTTAAAAAGTTATATTTGCACTAAGCCATTTCAGCTTTACTCTAGAGAATCAGAATTACACAGTTCCTTAAAAAAAAAAAACAAAGAGAAAATTTTCTGAAATAGACTGCAAACTCCTCAGGATCTCTCTAGAATACTTGATAAGACATGCATACAGAAAATTATACAACCATAGCATCTTCAATAATTGAGAGAATCTTTGCAGATTATCAAATTATGATGTGAGTATCTAATTTACATTATTCTTACTTTCTCACTTCTGCCTATAACCTACACTTATGTCAATGATTTAAATTCCATGAAGGATTTATTCGATTTGTGCACTTTCCATTCTAAAAGCTTTCAAAGTAACAAAGGAGTCATTTATGTATAAACTCACTCATCCCTCTCACATTTGCAGATAACCGATCACATCCACATCATTTGCAAAGCCAGCAATTACATAAAGACAAATAAACAGCATTACCTGTCACTGAAGATGCCTGTAAGAAGCACTCAATCACTATTGAGAATCAGCATTTAGGTACCACAAACGTTCAGTGTAACATATGCAATAAACAGTAAAATGGGGGAGTACCAATGGAGTAGTGGAATATGAAATGTACACATGTATTCTGTAAAAGCCAGTGAGGAAAGAAGGAGGGAGGGACTGAGTGACGGATACTCATCAGTTTTATTCAGCTTCTGGAGGATCCTCTGCAAATCGCTCACTCATGGCATTCATTTAAAAAAAAATATTTATTTAGTTGCAGCATGCGGGCTTTTGTGAAATATATCTCCTGCCATATAAACAAACAAGAATGTCAAAGCTACCCACAATTCCTGCCCTCCAAATGTGAATTTCCGAGCCATGCAGACGACAAGCGTGCCACTTCCCTACACGACAACTTGAGGATGTTACAGTCATCAGTGATTATAAATCTACCCCAGGGTAAGCCAGTGAGCCCTAAGGGAATTCAAGAAAGAAAAGAATACCTCTGTAAAAATACAGTATGCTTGGCCTTAGATAGCTGAGATGCATACGAAATAAATGACTTCAATAACCCCAGACTCTTGCATCTTCCCAAACATAGAAGAATACTAAATTCCTTAATTTGATGTCTAGTTTTCCTTACTTAACAATAATATTTGATGTTCAGACTGCCTGCGCCCTTTGTTGCAAACTTCTATATAAACTGACCTATTGCTCAGGGCTACTTGGGATGCTGTCTCCAGGGCTTGAAGCCCTAAGACTTTCCCACCAAGTAAAACATCCCTACTTTCAGTCTGCTTTCAAGCTGTGACTATTTTCTAAGTCGACACTTTGTCCATGGCATGCAGGATCTTAGTTCTCCAGTTAGGGTTCAAACCCAAGTTCCGTACACTAGAAGGTGATTCTTAAGCACCAAACCACCAGGGAAGTCCCCCATAGCATTCCTAATAGTAATGCTTTCACATCAAGCCTCCTGAGAAACCTGTATGCAGGTCAAGAAGCAACAGTTAGAACTGGACATGGAACAATGGACTGGTTCCAAATGGGAAATTAGTACGTCAAGGCTGTATATTGTCACCCTGCTTATTTAACTTATATGCGGAGTTCATCATGAGAAACGCTGGGCTGGAAGAAGAACAAGCTGGAATCAAGATTGCCAGGAGAAATATCAATAACCTCAGATTTGCAGATAACACCACCCTTATGGCAGCCTAAAGAGACTCTTGATGAAAGTGAAAGTGAAAGAGGAGAGTGAAAAAGTTGGCTTAAAGCTCAACATTCAGAAAACTAAAATCATGGCATCTGGTCCCATCACTTCATGGCAAACAGATGGGGAAACAATGGAAAGAGGGACTTTATTTTTGTGGGCTGCAGATGGTGACTGAAGCCATGAAATTAAAAGACACTTGTTCCTTGGGAAAAAAAGCTATGACCAACCTAGATAGTATATTAAAAAGCAGAGACATTACTTTGCCAACAGAGGTCTGTCTAGTCAAAGCTATGGTTTTTTCAGTAGTCATGTATGGATGTGAGACTTGGACCATAAAGAAAGCTGAGCACCAAAGAACTGATGTTTTTGGACTGCGGTGTTGGAGAAGACTCTTGAGAGTCCCTTGGACTGCAAGGAGATCCAACCAGTCAATCCTAAAGGGAATCAGTCCTGAATATTCATTGGAAGGACTGATGCTGAAGCTGAAACTCCAACACTCTGGCCACCTGATGTGAAGAGCTGACTCATTTGAAAAGACCCTGATGCTGGGAAAGATTGAAGAGAGGAGGAGAAGAGGACGACAGAGGATGAAGTGGTTGGATGGAATCACCGACTCGATGGACATGAGTTTGAGCAAGCTCTGGGAGTTGGTGATGGACAGGGAAGCCTGGTGTGCTGCAGTCCATGGGGTCACAGAGAGTCGGACACGACTGAGTGACTGAACTGAACTGAATGAGAACGTAACATATAGGACAGGGAACTCTACTCAGTACTTTGTGGTGACCTAAATGGGAAGGAAATCCAATACAGAGGGGATGTATGTATGCGTAGAGCTGATTCACTCTGCTGTACAGTAGAAACTAACATTGAAAAGCAGCTGTGTGCATGCACGCATGCTCTGCTGTATCTGACTCTTTGTGACCCCATGGGCTGTAGCCACTAATCTCCTCTGACCATGGGATTTCCAGGGCAAGAATACTGGAGTGCGTTGCCATGCGCTCCTCCAGGGAAGCTTCCCTACCCAGAGTTCGAACCCATGTCTCCTGCATTGGCAGGTAGATTCTCTACCACTGACCCACCTGGGAAGCCCTAACAAGGAACTATACTGCAATTAAAATTAAGTTAAAAAAGAAACCTGGTCATCAAAGAGAATGGCTTTTTTGTGGTTTTAATGTCTGGCCATCCTGGGTAATGTCAGCACAAGGGAAGGGTCTTTAGGAAATGTAGAAGTTTCTAGCAGCTGGATGGATGTCCGGTTACATCAGACTTCATAACATGACAAATTCTGGAGATCTGCCTGCAGGCAGTCTCAGCTGCCAAGCTGTGCTCACACCAGGGTCCCCTGCAGAGGCAGATGGGACTAAGGCAATCATTCTCCTCCTGACTTCTCCCTCTGAGCCTCTCTACATAATTCAGCAAACGCCCCCATGGAAAACGGCCACTGCAATTTACTGCCTGAGCTGATGAGTGCTGCCTGGAGAGACGGCCTTAGAAATGAGGCATGAGACCCCAGGAGGGAAACAGCATCATGAAAATGGGGACCCTCGGAGCCTGCACCCGGCTCAGCTGCCCTCTGCACAAAGATCACAGCTTCAAAAAGCCCTTTCTGGCAGCAGGAAGTACTCTGTTCCAGGCCCACAAGCAAATGCACTTAATGCTATTTGGCTGGAGTTTGAAACTCCTGGGGTGTAAGGGGTATGGGTCCTCTTAGAAGATGTGATTAAAGCTCTTCTGAATTTCGTTTTAGAGAGTTCCCAAATAATCTCTGTGGACTCCAGTCAGATCCTATGTAATATACAGCCTTTAAAACAATAAGGAAATAATGAGAAAAATGATTTTCTTAGCAAAGAGGAATTAAGAGGCAGACTTCCTCCCCCTGTTGAGAAAATGCTTCAAGAAGCCAGATTCAGGGCAAAAGTCTCTGGGGCCTGAATGTGGCTAAAACGTTCCTGCTGGACACCAGGGTGGATACATGCTGCCTGCCAGAGGACTGTGGAGATGAGAAATAGCGGGTGCAGGATGGCGCCAGGCAAGCAGGAAGCTCTGTGCTGCTCTGTGCTGCCCTGTGCCCACCTTGCCCTCAGCTCCATGTCCAACAACACGGGGAGTGACTAAGTTCACAGTACACTGGAGCCTGATGTGTTTGGGGGCGAATGATGAGAGGGTACACGGCTGAGTTGACCTGGTCCCAAGGGTGGCAGCAATTGCAATGGACCTAACTAGCTAAAACAATCTTAAAAAGAGGACGAAAGCTGAAGGACTAATACAAATTTCAAAATGTACTCAAAAGCAACAATAATCAGGACAGGTGGTATTAGCATCAGGATAGCTATATAGACCAATGTACAGTATTGGGTCCAGAAACAAGCCTGTGGGCCTATGGTCAACCGATTTATGACAAGGTGGTCAGAACCATTCAATGAGAAGACTAATGTTTTCATCAAATTGGTCTGGATATATAGCAATACCAACAGTTAACACATATAGTTTATGCAAAATGGATCAAATATGCAAATATAGGTGTGTAAAAATACAAAACCCTTAAAATCATACATAGTGATAAATCTTCACTTTCTCTGATTTCACAAGGGATTCTCAGATATGACAAAAAAATCATGGGAAAAAAAAAACTGGTAAGTTGGGCTTAATCACGGAGAAGGCGATGGCACCCTACTCCAGTACTCTTGCCTGGAAAATCCCATGGATGGAGGAGCCTGGTGGGCCGCAGTTCATGGGATCGTGAAGAGCTGGACACAACTAAGTGACTTCACTTTCACTTTTCACTTTCACGCTTTGGAGAAGGAAATGACAACCCTTTCCAGTGTTCTTGCCTGGAGAATCCCGGGGACGGGGGAGCCTGGAGGCTGGGAGCCTGGTGGGCTGCCACCTCTGGGGTGGCACAGAGTCGGACATGATTGAAGCGACTTCGCAGCAGCAGCTGCAGTGCTTCTAAAGGTGTTATCAAGAAAGTGAGAAAGCAAAGCAGCAAGCTGAGAGAGCTGCGCTGGCATACACACTACTGTGTGTGGCACAGCCGGTTAGCAGAAAGCTGCTGCGTGGTACAGGGAGCTCAGCTTAGTGCTCTGCGATAACCTGGACGGGCGGGAGGGCGTGCAAGGGGGCCCCAAGTGGCAGGGGATAGATGTGCCTATAGCTGATTCACACTGTCGTACAACAGAAACTAATACAACGTCGTAAAGCAACTATACTCCAATTAAAAAATAAATTTAAAAAAGAGACAATATTTGCAAATCACCTATCTGAAAAGGGACTAAATGCACAACTCTTTCAATAATAAAAAGACAACCTAATACTGTTTAAAGGGGCAAGAGATATGAATAGACATTTCTCCACAGCAGACAGGCAAGTGGGCAACAAGCCCATGGACAAATCAAAACCACACGATACTACTCTTCATTGGGATGGCTAGAATAAAAATTCAGATAATAAAAAGTAATGGCCAGGATGTAGAGCAATTACAAACTTCACTCAGGGCTGATAGGAATGTAAAATGGTACAGACAGTTTGGAAAGCAAACTGACAGCTCCTTTAATGTTTAAGCACAGAGTTTTCCGATATGAGCTGCCTCCCTGGTGGCTCAGCTGGTAAAGAATCCGCCTGCAATGCAGGAGACCTGGGTTCAGTCCCTGAGTTGGGAAGATCCATCCCCTGGAGAAGGGAACAGAAACTCACACCAGTATTCTGGCCTGGAGAATTCCATGAACTGTGTAGTCCAAGGGGTCACAAAGAGTCAGACACGACTGAGTGACTTTCACTTTCACTTTACTATGTGATTTGGCAGTTTTCCTCAAAGGTATATACCCAAAGAAATAAAAGATATGTCCCTAAGAAAACTCCTAGCTGATTGTTTGTAGCAATAGAATGCATAACAGCCAAAAGGTGAAGATAACCCAAATGCCCACTGACAATGAACAAAGAGAAGTGTTGTATGCTATTTGGCCATAAAAAGAAATGAAGTATTGATAACACAAATGAACCCTAAAATACTGCGCTGTAATGAGTGAAAGCTGCTGGTCAGAGAAGACCCTGTCTGGCTCTTTGCGATCCCGTGGACTGTAGCCCACCAGGCTCCTCCATCCACGGGACTCTCCAGGCAAGAATACTGGAGTGGGGTGCCATTTCCTGCTCCAGGGGATCTTCCCAATCCAGGGATCCAACCCAGGTCTCCCACATTGCAGGGAGACGTTTTAACCTCTGAGCCACCTGGGAAGCCCACAGAAGACCATATATTATGTAATTCCATTTATAGGTCAGTAAGAGACAACTTTATAGAGACAGAAAGCAGATCAGTGGAGGTTAGAACTAGAATGAAAAGTAAATTGATAGCTAAAGGGACAGGGTTTCTTTTTGAGATGATGAAAATGCTCTAAAATTGGCTGCAGAGACGGTTGCACATAATTGTGAATATGCTAAAAAGCACTGAATTATACACTTTAAGCGAGAGAGTTGTATGACACGTAAAGTGTATTTCAATTAATCTGTTAAAAGACAAAGAAAGGATGGCCACAGTTTTAAAAAATCAATGATAAGTGGTTGGGATCAGAATAGATTGTAAAAGTGTTAGTCGCTCGGTTGTGTCCGACTCTTTGTGACCCCATGGACTGTAGCCCACCAAGTTCCTCTGTCCATGGAATTCTTCAGGCAAGAATGCTGGAGCAGGCTGCCATTCCCTTCTCCAGGGGATCTTTCCAACTCAGGGATCAAATCCGGCTCTCCCGCACTGCAGGCAGTTTCTTTACCGTCTGAGCCAGCAGGGAAGCATGGCTCCAACACGACACCCTTTGCCATATCACCCTGTCGAGTTCTTGCCTTAAGACGTGAGACTGTTCTCCTGCTCTTTGTCTTAACAGCCACGTGACATGGTTTGCAGGTGCGATGTGACCTCAGGCTTGAATCATACTTGTGCTCTTTAGACATTTTCCTGTCTGGAAAATGCTCAGACACTGATTCTGGAAGGAGGATGAGTTACAGGTGGGACAGAGCCAGCCCCTTTGAACCATCCGGACCAGCCCATCTGCAGCTGCTGGAGGATGAATGAAAATCATATCAGCCACTGCATCTCATAAACTTCACTTTGCGGCTGCTTATAACAAAAGCTAACTCATACAAAAGTATTTTTTTTTAATGTTTTTGATAAAAGAGAGCCCCAAATCAAATTTGTAAAATGCTTCTCAACTATGAAATCTTTAAAGCTTTGTGGCCTCATGCATTTTTTTCAAATGCACACACATGCACCGACATGCACATTTACATACACACATACAAACAAACAGACACACACATACACAGACACACATGTATACTCACACACACAGAAACACGTACACATATATACACACAGAGATACATATACACACACACCTAAATTTTAGGCTAGCTGAATCCAGAGGAAATAAACTTCCCAAATTTTAATCCTGAATTATTTGAAACCTGAAATATACTTCCAACCTAGTTTGCAGTTTATCATACTGAGCTGACCTCCTCACTGTGCTGTGCTTCATCGCTCAGTCATGTCCGACTCTCTGTGACCCTCCCGCCCAGGGACTGTAGCCTGCCAGGCTTCTCTCTTCATGGGATTCTCCAGACAAGAATACTGGAGTGGGTTGCCATGCCCGTCTCCAAAGGATCTTCCAAACCCAGGGATCAAACCCAGGTCTCCCGCGTTGCAGGCAAATTCTTTACCATCTGAGCCACCGGGGAAGCAAAGTCCTGGGCTACGAGGAATCCATTTCTTTGGCTAGCCTGGGTTTTCCTGGGCTTATTCAGCTGCNTGCCATGCCTGCCTCCAAAGGATCTTCCAAACCCAGGGATCAAACCCAGGTCTCCCGCGTTGCAGGCAAATTCTTTACCATCTGAGCCACCGGGGAAGCAAAGTCCTGGGCTACGAGGAATCCATTTCTTTGGCTAGCCTGGGTTTTCCTGGGCTTATTCAGCTGCATTTGCAATCAGAACTCACCATCCTGCAGTGCCCGCTGAGCTCTGGAGTGGCACACTTTTGCTGTCTATGTGCACATGAGTTCTTGGCAGGTCAGGCTATGTCAGTACTGGGTCTGGCTACCCTGCAGGGAAGTGACAGGAAAACACTGCCAAGACAGCAGCAATAGGCCTGCACCACGCACCTGATGGTTCCTGTTAATGGAGACACTGAGTAAGACAGAGCCTGTTTCTAAAAGCAGCCAGCAAAGGATGAACAATGCAGAAGGTTCTGGGAGAAAGCAGGCTTCATCCCGTCCAGAGATCAGCGGGATCTGAATAGAAGTCTTTATCAAAGGGGTTGATTGTTGTTATCAGTCATTCTGCATTAAGCTGAGCAGAGCCTAAATTCTCCCACAGTCTCATCTGACTGCTCTTTCAAAGTTCAATCAAAGCAACCTGGAAGAAGATATCATTTAGCAAAGGTCTCCCATGCACTACAGAGTTTGCGTTCATTCATCTATTTATTTGTTCAACAAGTACCCTGAGCATATGTCATGTACTGTCCCGAATGTCAGAGACACAGTAATAAAAACAAAGGTCTACCGTGAAAGGATTTACATTCTATCAGGAAGTTGAAAATTGTAAAAACAACTAATGTTGTGTTTTATATGCCAGAGAGTGCTTGTCTGTTTAGAGTCATAAACGAGTGGCAGAAAACCCAGAGAAGCAGGATATTAGCAAGTATAAAACTGCCTGAGGTCAGGCAACCACAAAAGGGTAAGGCCTTTCTTTGGCCCATTCTGTCATACTGCTCTGCTCACAGGTCTCCATCGCTGAAGTTGCCTCAGGGTCCAATATGGCTGCTTCATCTCTAACCATCACATCTGCATTCACATCAGAAGGAAGGAAGAGGCAGAAAAAGTGCACACCCTTCCCTACAAATTCATATCCTTGAAGTTGCTAGTACCTCTTCTATAATCTCTTTGCCCAGCTGTACAGATAGTGAGAGCTGGAAAGGTACATTCTTATTTCCAAGTGGCTATGTTGCTAGCTAACATCCAGGGGCTCTTATGCTTAAATAACTTTTTCAAAGCCCTAGAGGTGATGTTCCAAGTCTGACTGTAATGTCTGCATCTCATCCAGCCATACTACTTTTCAAAGAGGAGTCAGCCCATGTTTCAAAACGAGGGGAGTCTGTTCTCTCCGCAGAGGCAAGAGAAGAAAGTTCTACAGGGGAAGCTCACAGCTGTCATCACAGACAGATGCCCCCAAGAGCTCCCAGCAGCAGAGCTCTGTCATGTCGTCAGTTTGGGGTAGGGTGAGTTGGGCAGACAGCCATAGTATGAGGATCTGCTGCTGCTGCTGCTGCTGCTGCTGCTAAGTCACTTCAGTCGTGTCCAACTCTGTGCGACCCCAGAGACAGCAGCCCACCAGGCTCCCCCGTCCCTGGGATTCTCCAGGCAAGAACACTGGAGTGGGTTGCCATTTCCTTCTCCAATGCGTGCAAGTGAAAAGTGAAAGTGAAGTCGCTCAGTCGTGTCCAACTCCGAGTGACCCCATGGACTGCAGCCCACCAGGCTCCTCCATCCATGGGATTTTCCAGGCAAGAGCACTGGAGTGGGGTGCCATCGCCTTAGGAGTTGACAATTGAATTTTAAAACTGGTTCTTTCAGTTGTAACTCTGTGTTCTGACCCAACTGCTGAACTTGCTTAGGTCTGAGCTGCTTTATGGTGAAGGGGGTAAGTCCCAGCTATTTAGGCTATTAGATGAGATGATGCACAAATGGCCCAAGTTCAAGAATGTTCCAGTAAAGGTAAGCACATGCAGGAGAGCCCCGACCCATGATATCCGAAGCCACAAAAGGGAGAAAGGTGGCATGAATCCAGCTACTCCCGGTCTCTGTCTCCCGAGAGAGTCGACGATCACCATCAACTTTAGGCTTCTCTCCCTGTCTCCTGCCACAACTGAGAGCATCCGGGCAGAACACAGCATCCTTTCTTCCTTAGGAACCCCTGGGCAGCCCCCAGGCTCACGGAGAACACGCTCCGAGCTCCTTCCTCTCAGCCCATCCTGACTTCGTGATTCTCCCCTGACATCACCATCTTCCACCTCCCCGATCCCAAGGCTAGTGACATGACAGCCCCTTCTCTCCTACTGCCTCAGACCAGCTGGCTGTAAAGCTCTAGGATTCTTCTGCCAAGCCTCCCCACCAATGCTTTCTTTCCCACCCGCCCTGTTCCCAGCTGACTCCAGTTCATCTTAATCAACTTCCAGCTAAAGAATCAGTCACCTTTTAATTGATCATTTCTGCTCCTGTTTCTTATTGCTTCCCTTTGTTCCCTAATTTTCCACCCCAGAATTTAAACCTCCCTTGGTTTAACCCCAAACACTGTCTCCAAGTGGATGCCCCCATTATTCACCCTGCACCGGTGTGACAGTCCAGCTCTTCTCAAATGTGATTTGCGTTACTCATCTCCATGACACTCCCACCACCAGAAGGGCTTGCACAGTTGATTCACCACCCATGAATACACCTGGTTTAAATGCCTCCTTCTCCAGGAAGCCATCCAGGCAATCCATCACCTAAAACACTGGGCTGTCTCCTCCTAAGCCTTACCATGAGTAGCACTTATGGTATCTTATGTAAGCTTTTATTTGGGCTGCACCTATTCATCCATCCAGCTAAAGACCCTGGGACTGAAGAGACACCCAATAACAGTTGCATCATACAGCATTTTGTTCACCAAATTACCTCGCTGTGTTCCATTTACATTTCTCTGTATGTGTGTCCATCTGACACCAGACTTACTGACATAAGGGACCAGGCTCAAGTTGGGGTCCTGACACAGGCCCTCACCAAATGCACACGAATGAAAAGGGATCACGGTGGGAGTCTGAATCCAGGACAAAATCTCCCATCACCTCCATTACATATCTTCACTGTAGGCAAGAAGCAGTCCAACTGTTCCAAGGGAAAACATGAGAAAATCAAAGCACGGTGCTCCCTCTGGTAAAGTGACACTTTGGATGACATCCCTCATGAGCTGAATGTCCAAGACCAGGGATATTGCCCAAGTCCAGCGGGAGAGGAGCACGTAGATCAGAAACCCCTGGAGCAACCCCGAGTGTGTTCAGGCAACTCGGTGTCTTCAAAGCAAACATGATAACACACTACTTGCCTCTGTAAAGTGCACACACACTGAGGAGAGCTCAGTCCTTTCTCTCAAAAGAACCATTTCTAGTAAAGAGAATGAAGTCATTGTTTTTAGAAGTGGTGAAATGCTTCTAAGCAAGCAAAATGCAAACCAATAGAATTTGGTCCCCCGTGATTCAAAAGCTCCGTGCCACAGCAGAAGTCATTCTGTGCGCCCATGTACAAAGTGCCTTCTCATTTGTGAAGATGATACAAACACACAGAATTATCAGATATTTCATTTTTAAGTGAGCCAGGTTATTATCAGGTGATATAATCTTAGTCTAGGCTTTTATGTATGTGGTAATGTTTTGTAGAAGTAATAGATTGAAATTGTCATGCTTAAGCATATGGTGTCACATAGGAGATATATTAATTTGCAGACGCCCAGAAAGTCACAGTTTGAGAGCTGAGACATCGTTGTGCCTCCTCTTGTCTCAGCGGAAAATTGATGGAGAAATCCTCCAGATTATTCTTTATATTTCAGGGTTCCCTTGTGGCTCAGTTGGTAAAGAATCTGCCTGCAATACAGGAGACCTGGATTCAATCCTTGGGTTGGGAAGATCCCCTGGAGAAAGGAAAGGCTAACCCACTCCAGTATTCTGGCCTGGAGAATTCCATGGACTGTATAGTCCATGGGGTTGCAAAGAGTTGGACATGACTGAGCAACATTCACATTCTTTATATTTTAAGTAAAATAGCCATATAAATGACCGATGAGCACATCCTTTGAGGTTTGTTCCATTTTCTTTCTCAGTTCCTAAAATTTGCATGTCAGACAACTCAAGGAAATGAAAATTCTCATCATCTTAAGTAGTCTCTTTAAATCACATAAAAGTTTTATTTTGTGTATACATAAACAGCCCCATCTTCCCTCTCCACTTAAACTGGCCCAGCAGACTTCAAATCGTAAACTCTGTGCTTCAGAAATGTAACTAATTTTTCCTTCCTGGGAGGACCGCTTTTCACCTTCAGACTTAACCCTCCCGCTTAAGCCAGTCCCAAGGGAGGGAAAGCAAAAGGGTGTGATGCGCGGCTGTTACGGGTCCCTGCCTGGTGGGTCATGAATGTGCCCACAGCCTGCAGGTGAGAAGGCAGCTGCCCAGACTCTCAGGATGTGCTCCATTGCGACCTGCATCCCTCACTGCCTGGGACGAGGCACCAGCGCCCACAGAGGTTGGTGTTAGTCATCCCTGGTTGCCTGGCAGCCACCACTGCCTCCAGCTTTCCTTTATACAGACAGACACACATGCACACAATGTACAGATGTATATTCCATATCACACAGCAGTCTCAAACTGGAAGCCACAGATCACAGCCCGTTGAAACTGACAACCACTCTCAACTGAGCAAACAATCCTATCAGAACGTGAAGCTGCAGAGAACCACCCAGCATCTACCTCCCTTGACTTGCTTGTAAAGGAAATCAACTTTATTTCACTGGGGAAGCCTCTAGCTCTGGTCTATAGTTCTTAGCCTTTCTACTAGCCAGGGTGACCAGCAACACATAAGTGCAAGTCTCTGGGTGGGACTTGGAAAAGCCTGCTTGAAGAGCGGACAGTGGCACACGCCCCTTTTGCCTTTCCCTCCTTCTTCTTGATTCTTGTCTAGGACACGGATATGATGGGTGGGTGGAGCCACAGCAGCTATTCTGGGGACCAAGCAAATTGTGAAAACTAAGCCAAGTGAAGAAGTGACAATAACCAGTTGTTTCTGGGTTTTTAGTACATGTGAAAATGAATATGCCCAATAAATATTCTTCAATCAACGTGTCTGATGTTCTGTTACTAATAGAGAAATGTATCTCACAACTGATACAAAAGAGAACCTGAAAGATCCAGAAGAGGAAGGAGAAAACCACCAGAGGGAGGTCTCCAGGGGAGGGGATCATGTCAGTATCAAATGGATAAAACAAATACACTTGATAAAGAAGCAATTTACTTCCTCAAAAAATAGGAACATAGGAAGAGAAGAATGTTGAATAAATATTTAGTGAGACCCCACTGAAGCATCTTTCAGACCTGGAAATCAGAACTTACATGTTAAGTGGAGGGTCAGATTCTCAGTGACGATTAGAACATGCAGAAACACACTAAGAGGAAGGCTGGTGTGGTTGAAGACCCGGCAAGAGTCTGCATCAGTTCTCATCTGGACAGCCCTAGGTTGCAGCCAAAGGGAAGCCAGCCTGGTGCAAGCTGACCATCTGGGGGCTCAGCAGTCAGACAGACCACAGGTGAGCCCTGACCTCATCCTGGCTCACTCCCTGTACTTGTTAGATGGGGACAGTCCTGAGAAGACGCGACATAGGACAAGGCTTGGCCCCAGCGCTTGGGCTCAAATCCAGCTCTTCCATCTACGAACCAGTGACCTAGAGAGACTCCCAAACGTTCCAGTTCTTTCTGTGCCTGTAAAAGCAGAGAGGCTTTTACAGACACAGAAAGTTGGCTCCTGGGTTGGTCATCATGGTCACGAGGAATAAGTTACCTGATACACATAAAGCCCCTGAAGAAAGGAATAGCAACCCACTGCAGTATTCTTGCCTGGAGAATTCCATAAACAGAGGAGCCTGGTGAGCTACAGTTTGTGGGATTGCAGAGTCAAACACGATTGAGTGGCACGCACACACGCGCACACACACACACACACACACACACGTTCACACACACTTAGGACCAGCGTCTGGAATGCAGTCTACAGGTGTCATCTCTGGGTGTTACAACTTAGCAAGCTAGACGATCGACACACAGTACTTAGCCCAGCAGGGATGAGAACAGGTGATCAATGGCCACCAGGGAACAAGGCAATTTGGAACTTAGAAGGGCTGACCCAGAGGCTGGGGAAGCGAGAGAGGGCAATGGGTATGCCTCCCTGGAAGGGCCCAGTCACCAGGGAGCAGTGGTCTGGGACTGCAGGCTATTGTCATGCTCCATATATTTCAGAGAAGGCAACTTCTTCAGCCACAGGCTTCCCATGCAGCTCAGCTGGTAAGGAATCCTCCTGCAATGATGCAGGAGACCCCAGTTCGATCCCTGGGTTGGGAAGATCCCCTGGAGAAGGGAATGGCTACCCACTCCAGTATTCTAGCCTGGAGAATTCCATGCACTGTATAGTTCATGGGGTTGCAAAAGCCGGACATGACTGAGCAACTTTCACTTTAAAAAGGAAAAGGCCAAAGGATGAGGGACATGTTCCCAAGTTTCTTGAGCCTGAAGGGGTCCTCCAGGAGCGCCAGGAACTCTCCTGCTCTGATTGGAAACAGGGGACAAAGGAAAGTGGTATCCAAGCCCCATGGCCACTGAGCACAGGCAGGACCCCCCTGGAGGCTGGGGGAGGGGGGATGATGTCCGGGAGGTGGGCTGCCTGAGTGCAGAGAGGCAGGAAGTGCGGACGAGACTGAGGAGGCATCTGAGAGGAGCTCAGAGATGCCAAGAGACCTGTGGCTGGATGGGGGCAGGGACATACACCTCCATTCTGAAGCGGAGGTTGGGGGGCTGTCTCTT
>SJYX01009592.1:74229-115813 GCA_006410675.1 Oreotragus oreotragus | reverse complement strand
AGGAATGGGGTAGAGATGGGGGCGGGGGCGGGGCACCACCCTCCCCGAGAGACTACGCCTCAGAAAGTCAATCGCAGACCCTGTGTGTCCTCCTGGCCCACCAGTCCCACTTTTAGCCGAATCCTCCTGTCTCCACAGCAGGCAGGCTAAGGATGCGATGCTGGCTGAAGCCGGGATCCGCAGAGCCAGAACCTGGGAAAGTCCCAGGAAGAGAAACCTAGCGATGATCAGACTTGAACTCGGTTCATTCTTTGTTTGCGAACACAAAGAACGTTTAAAACCAAATTAGAACGCCAGTTCTAAGGTTAAACACAATGTTTAGCTGTTTAGAAATATGACTTAAGATACCTTAAAAAGCTATAAAAAGAAGGCCTGGAACCTGAAACAAAATAGGATGCCCAATTATTAATAAAGGAGTGAATTTCAAGTCTGGCAACATGAGGGCTCCCGGGAATCAAAGCCTGCACATTTCAGGACCACATGCGCATCTCTGAGGTGGTTCTGTTGGGTTCCCTGCACCAAGGCGTCCAGGACTGGCTCTCACTGGCCCCAGGTTCCACCCCTGAGACGGCGCGGATGCTGAGCCCAGGGTGATCCTGGCAGACAAAGGACCCAGGCGGTTTTCCCCAGGAGAGTCAGCTCTCACTGGAACCAGGTGGGTCTGGCACAGACAGAACTGGCAGGGAGGAGGCAGCTCCTGCCAAAGAAGAGACAGGCAGTAGCTGCGAAGACACAAGGCAGGGAAGCGCTGTGCCTCGGAGAGGCCCAAGGCCCTGCGCCAGGGCCGGGAAGGAGGGCAGTGCAGGCAGCTTGGTGGGGTGCAGTCATGGCTGCAAGGTGTCCAAGCAAGCGGGATACAGCGAGGCAGGAAGAGGAGGGGTGTTCAGAGGGTGTGGGGGACCCCAACCTGCCATCTCCACAATTGTCCTCCAGGCCCGCTGCCACCCGGGTACCATTGCTCACATCTGAGCTGGACCAGACTGAGGCTGGAAGGAGAGGAAGATGCTCTTTTCACTAGATCCTGGAACTTATGCAAAATGAGATCACCCAGGGCCCAGAGGATCAGCCTACGGGAAGAGCCATCCCCCAGTGTGTACAGAGCTGGCCCTCACCACGCCTGTTCCCAGGCCATCCCACTCACGGCCTCTCCTCTAGCTGACTCAGAGCCACACCTTGGAGGTCAGGAAAAGGGCAGGGCTATGGCAGCCATCTCCGACTGCCTGAAGACACGGGGGAAAGTACAGGTGAGAACCTCAGCTCTGCCCGCGTGTACAGCCATCTCTGACTGCCTGAAGACACGGGGGAAAGTGCAGGTGAGAACCTCAGCTCTGCCCGCGTGTACAGCCATCTCTGACTGCCTGAAGACACGGGGGAAAGTGCAGGTGGGAACCTCAGCTCTGCCCGCGTGTACAGCCATCTCTGACTGCCTGAAGACACGGGGGAAGTGCAGGTGGGTCTGACTGCCTGAAGACACGGGGAAAGTGCAGGTGAGAACCTCAGCTCTGCCCGCGTGTACAGCCATCTCTGACTGCCTGAAGACATGGGAAAAAGTGCAGGTGAGAAGGTGCTTCACGAGCCGGGCCATGTCTGGGGACATGATGTGCTGTCATCCCCAGGCAGGGGGTGCTGCCGAACAAGACACAAGGCAGGCTCTACTGAAAGAGTGATCCACCCCAAAATGAAAAGAATGCACGCTTTTGAAACCCATGGTAAGGCCAGAAAACCCGTGGTTTTCAACCATATTTACTGTTCAGTTGCTCAGCTGCATTTGACTCTTTGTAACCCAATGGACTGCTGCATGCCAGGCTTCCCTGTCCTTCACTATCTCCCTGAGTTTGCTCAAACTCATGTCCATTGAGTCAGCGATGCCATCCAACCATCTCATTCTCTGTCATCCCCTTCTTGTGCCCTCAATCTTTCCCAGCATCAGGATCTTTTCCCACCAATATTTAAAAATCAGCTATTCCCAGGGCTGATTTCACTCAGCCCAATGATTCCCTTTAATTTCAACATTAAATCAAAGCATTCTTTAGCTGGCATACATTCATCCCTCTTAAGTGTTCTCACATCATTTGTAGAGATGTGTTTATTATGCAGTCAAGAATCCAATGCCCTTTAAACAGTCTCCCCATGGTACTTTTACCTGTACTCAGAGACTTCTCTATGACCTCCAACCAGAGCAGTCCCCTCTCCTGGACCCATGGTTGCTACCTCTCCTGAGATGCCCACCTACCAGGCCTATGGATGCCACAGCCACCATGAGCTCCTCTCCCCAGACTGATGGGTACCCAATGGGAGAGACTCCATCGGGCCAACCTGGTACCTCCCACTGAGTTCAAGCAGCACACCTCTGCCCAGGAGATGTGACAAAGCCCTTGGTCCAATCATCTCCTAGTCGGCGGGCCTCATGACAACTCATATTTTGACAAATGCATTTAAAACAGGAGGGATGGAGGAGGTGGCAGGAAGGGCATGCAGCAGGATGCTGGGCTGTGAAGCTCAAAAAGGACTTGGGGAAGGGCTTTTCCTTTGGAGGAACATTCTCTGATTGGGGGGCTCTTGGGATTTGCCCCTTTAAGTCCAGGAAAGAAATTCAAATGAGCAAAGGTGCAGAAACCAACACAATATTGTAAAGGAATTATCCTCCAATTAAAAGTAAATAAATTCTTTTAAAAAAGAAAGGAATCAGACCAAACACCATACACAAAGATAAACTCAAAATGGATTAAAGACCTAAACGTAAGACCAGAAACTATAAAACTCTTAGAGGAGAACATGGGCAGAACGCTTGATGACATAAAGCAAAGCAATATCCTCTATGACCCACCTCCTAGAGTAATGGAAATAAAAAGAAAAGCAAACGAGTGTGACCTGATTAAACTTAAAAGCTTTTGCACAGCAAAGGAAACTATAAGCAAGGTGAAAAGACAACCCTCAGAATGGCAGAGAATAATAGCAAATGAACCAACTGACAAGGGATTAATTTTCAAAATATACACACAGCTCATACAACTCAATACCAAGAAAACAAACAACCCAATCAAAAAGTGGGAAAAAGACCTAAATAGACATTTCTCCAAAGAAGACATACAGATGACCAACAAACACATGAAAAGATGTTCAATGTCACTCGTTATTAGAGAAATGCAAATCAAAACCACAATGAGATATGACCTCACACCGGTCAGAATGGCCATCATCAAAAAGTTTACAAACAATAAATGCTGGAGAGGGTACGGAGAAATGGGAACCCTCTTGCACCGTTGGTGGGAATATAAATTGATACAGCCACTATAGAAGACCGTATGGAGATTCCTTTAAAAAAACTAGGAATAAAACTACCATATGGCCCAGTAATCCCACCCCTAGGCATATACCCTGAGGAAACCAAAATTGAAAGAGACATATGTATCCCATTGTTCACTGCAGCACTATTTACAATAGCTGGAACATGGAAGCAACCTAGATGTCCATCGAGAGACAAATGGATAAAAAGTTGTGGTATATATACACAATTCTCAGCTATAAAAAGGAATGCATTTGAGTCAGTTATAATGAGGNTGTATCCCATTGTTCACTGCAGCACTATTTACAATAGCTGGAACATGGAAGCAACCTAGATGTCCATCGAGAGACAAATGGATAAAAAGTTGTGGTATATATACACAATTCTCAGCTATAAAAAGGAATGCATTTGAGTCAGTTATAATGAGGTGGATGAACTCAGAACCTATTATACAGAGTGAAGTAAGTCAGAAAGAGAAAGATAAATATCTCATACTAATGCATATATACAGAATCTAGAAAGATGCTACAAAAGAACTTATTTGCAGGGCAGCAACAGAGAAACAGACGTAGAGAACAGACTTACGGACATGGGGAGAGGAAAGGAGAGGGTGAGATGTGTGGACAGAGTAACATGAAAATTTACATTTACACGTAAATTTACATGTAAATTAGATAGCCAATGGGAATTTGCTGTATGGCTCAGGAAACTTAAACAGGGGCTCTGTATCAACCTAGACGGGTAGGATGGGGCGGGAGAGGGGAGGGAGGTTCAAAAGGGAGGGATATATGTATACCTATGGCTGATTCATGTTGAGGTTTGACAGAAAACAGCAAAATTCTATAAAGCAATTATCCTTCAATTAAAAAATAAATTAATTTAAAAACAAGGAATCAGAGCAGCAAGAATGGCATGTCCATGGAAACCACGCAAGAAGAGGCAGTGGGGAGGAGGGAGGCAGAGGAAGGCCTGGACCCGGTCCCACCCCCAGGCTCAGACATGACGCGATGGCTCTGAGGCCCGGGGGGCACCATCTTCCCCGAGCTGTCTCCTGAAGGACACCCAACACCCGGAGGAGAGGAGCAGGCACCGTAGTGATGACCACCAGGTTTAGAAGCCCAGCACTCCATCTTATGATGAACCCTGTATTCTTTATCTCAGTATTACAGAAACACATGTACTCAGTTTGTCACAAGAAAATACCAGCTTTACAAATCATTTTTTGAATGTATTAAGTTCAAGGTTCCAGTCAATCACCCACAAACTATCTCTCTTAACAAAAGTGTGCTATTCATACTTACGATCTGTTCTCAATCCTGTTACACACGGAAAGTGCTAGTTGCTCAGTGGTGTCCCACTGTCTGTGACCCCGTGGACTGTAGCCCACCAGGCTCCTTTGTGCATGGAATTCTCCAGGCAAGAATACTGGAGTGGATTGCCATTTCCTTCTCCAGGGAATCTTCCCAATCCAGGGATTGAACCCAGGTCTCCTGCACTGCAGGCAGATTCTTTACCATCTGAGCGACGCATTACACGTTATCAGACCTAAAACCCAGCAGCAGGTGAGAGCACACAGACAAAAGCAGGAAGAGGATGTTCCTCCCAGGGACCTTGCTCCCTGCCACTTCCAGCGAGGTCAGGAAACCTCTTGAAAGGCAAGTAGCCAAACTCAGACATACATCACCCAGCAATCGGGCAAGGGCTGTAAAACTTCATGTGGGCATTCATAAAGGTGAGGGAGTGTGAAATTTTATTTTTCTTTTGATGGTCCTTATTAAAGGTGAGCAAAGCACATTCTGAGAGCAGTTTCCAGCACGTTATCTGATGACGGATTGACCTGAAGTGACAGTGAGCGTGGCAGACAAGCAGTCCCCTAACTCTGAGCCACTGGAAAACAGCAATCTACTTTCCAACTCAGCGTCTCAATCCAAGCATTCATTGTTATTTTCTCCATAGAATAAAACTATTTCGACCTAATATATTAAAAACTTTACAAATCTCTGCTTGGGAATTCCAACTTTAAAAACATTGAATAAATAAAAGAGATTTATCAACATACATGGATAAATTACTCTAGGTCTAAAGGGACAGATTAAACAACATATTCAGAAGAAATGACAGGCAGACCTTGGCGACACTGCAGGTTTGATTTAGGCCACCACAATCCAGCAAATACCACAATTAAGGGGATTACATGATTTGGGGGATTTCTCAGTGCATATAAAATTATGCTATACTGTAGTCTATTAAGTGTAAAATAACATTATGTCTAAAAATGTACATGTGCTGTGAAGTTGTTCGGTTGTGTCCGACTCTTTGTGACCCCATGGACTGTAGCCTGCTAGGCTCCTCCATTCATGGGATTTTCCAAGCAATATTGGAGTGGGTTGCCATTTCCTTCTCCAGGGGATCTTCCCAACCGAGGGGTTGAACCTGAGTCTTCCGCATTGCAGGCAGACTCTTTACTGTCTGAGCCACCAGGGAAGCCCCAAAACGTACATATCTTAATTTTTAAAAGATTGCTGCTAAAAAAAATGCTATCATCTGAGCCTTCAGTGACTCATAATCTTTTTGCTAGTAGAGGGTCTGAAATACTGCAAGAATTACCAAAATGTGACAGAAAGACAGAAAGTGAGCAAATGCTGTTGGGAAAATGGTACCAACTAATATACTCAGTGCAGGATAGCCACAAACCTTCAACTTGAAAAAAGCGCAGGATCTGTGAAGTGCAGTCAAGTAAAGCACATTAAAATGTGGCACGCTTTATAAACTTTGAAAACGGCTTAGGCAACACTGAATTTTTTTAAGTTATATGAATACCTAAAAACACTCATACAACTTGATTATAGAATCATTACTATTCCAAAGAGTAAATGGGAAAAAAAAAAAAAAGACAATTAACCAAAGAGGAAATCTAAGGTATTAAAGCACAAAGTCTCTAGTTTATTAGCCGAATTAGGAAGCAACCACGAGGACCATCTTTCAGCATCCTAAATCCATGGGGTCTTTCTCCAAGTGAAGCACAGGTTACTGACCCACTCTGGGTGAGGGATATGTCAGTACAATCTTTCCATGTGGTTTTGTGTATCAATGAGGACATTTTGGGTCCCTTTTCATCTTGACTCTGCAGTGGTATTTCGAACCCTCCCAGTGTCACCACAATGAGAATGGGTGTCTTTGGGGGCAGAAAACCTTGTGGGGAAATGCTGGGCTCTGTGGGGCTGAGAGTGGGCACCCCCTGGCGATGATGTTTCACACACACCCTTCCAATCTCAGCCTCCATCTCTCCTCCCAGGCCATGAGGGGCCTGGACCATGCCAACCGTAATGCCCCTCCAGTTATAACCGGCCCAGCTACAAATTCACAGCAGACATCTAAATGAAAAGATGGCACGCACCTGTTTTTGATGTGCTGTGGGGAACCCAGGCATCGGAAGCTGCCGTGGACCATGATGGCAAGCCTTGAGCACACAGCCTCACACTCCTCCATGCTGTGGGAGACAAGACCAGGGGTGAGCCGCAGCCCCAGACTCAGGGCTTGAATCCACAGTGGGATGGGCGAGCAGAAACACGCCATTATTGAAAATCAGCTGACTTCCCATACAGGAACCTCGCAAAACTCAAAACAGCACTTTGGAAATAGATAAGACTTCATTTACATGGCCAACTATACAATTAACCAAAATATTAGTAGTCTTTCTATATACTAGGAAAAACAGTTACTGAATATATAGGAGAAAGCCTTTTAGCAATAGCACAAAAATGCAAAATAGATCAAAAAGACCTTCATAAATATGTGGAAATCTGATGAAAAGAAAGATTTACTGATGGAAAATGAAATTTTGAATCAGTGGGAAGATATATCAGAAAAAGGGAAAAGAACAAATACAGTTAAAATGAGAAATTGTTTAAAAAATAATTATAATATAAATAATATAAGTATAAAATGTAACAAGTATACAAAATAAATTTTGTATAAACTATAAACAAAAGTCACACTTTAATACAGTATATTATATATAACAACACGGTAATTTATAACTATAACTTAGCTTGTAATATAATTTAATATTATGTTGCTATGAAGTATGTTATCAAGATTTAAAATTTACAATTATATCATTCTAAATATATAAAAGAACAATATAAATTTTAAGAAGAATTTAGTATAATACTGATCAAAAGTTTATCACTCCCCACAAGAAAAATTGAAAACAATTTTTAAAATATACTTTAAAATTATTTAGAGATAAAGATCAAACAAGAAGTAAGATAAGACTCATTCCAGAAAAATATTAACATCTTCTTAAATAATTAAAAAGAGACAGTATGCTAAGAAATCACAAGGGAGATCTTTGGGAAAAAATACGACAGTGCACATGAGACATTAGTGTTTTAAATACAGACCAGAGAATGGAACATGATTCCAAGCATAAGAGCAATGGAATAAACTGGGAAGGAAAAGTTTTATGTACTTGACAATGAAAAGCTACAAACATCTAATAAATATGTCAAAACACAGCAAACTAACATTTAAAAAAACTGCAACAAACACAAAGGGTAACCTTTGATGTACTTATGATAAAGAACTCATGTGTGTGCGCGCAAAGTTGCTTCAGTTGCGTCTGACTCTTTGTGACCCCATGGACTGTAGCCCGCCAGGCTCCTCTGTCCATGGGATTCTCCAGGCAAGAACAGTGGAGTGGAATGCCAGGCTCTCCTCCAGGGCATCTTCCTGATGGCTGGAAAGGAGTCACAGGGATCGAACCTGCGACGTGTCTCCTGCATTTGCAGGCAGGTTCTTTACTANTTGCGTCTGACTCTTTGTGACCCCATGGACTGTAGCCCGCCAGGCTCCTCTGTCCATGGGATTCTCCAGGCAAGAACAGTGGAGTGGAATGCCAGGCTCTCCTCCAGGGCATCTTCCTGATGGCTGGAAAGGAGTCACAGGGATCGAACCTGCGACGTGTCTCCTGCATTTGCAGGCAGGTTCTTTACTATCAGTGCCACCTCAGAAGCCCACAGAACTCATATATACTACTGTAAAAATAAATAAAAACTCAAGAGAGGAGAAAGGGTAAATAATATATAGACTTTAAAAAAATCATTCATGGTAATAAACATACCAATAAATTACAAACTAAACCATCAGATAAGTGATCTTAAAACTATTGTCTAGCCTGACAGGCATTTGTCACATATACCTGTGTGTGTTACAGACAAAAATCCTTTTTCCCTCCATCTCCTGTGTGAATAAAAACAATAAATTCTCAGATACAAAAAAATACCCCCAAAGTTAGACACTCTCTCAATAATTTTAAACAGGTCAGTGTATATATGACTGTTGGGAATAAAACATTGGCATACCTTGATGAAAAAAAAATTTGTCAAAAATTCCTTTCCTAGGGACTCATTTTAGGAAATACAGAAAATATGAGTGCACATAACAAGTTATCTATAACTGTAAAAAATCTAGAAACAAGTTCCACAATAGAATAATACAGAAACATAAATGAGGGTACATCCATATGTATGTCAGCCATTGAAATGAGGGCTTCCAAAGTCAAGTAATTGGATATGGAAAAGGTCATGATTTAGCAATGGTAAAATGACAACGCATGTTAGAAAACTGCGCATGCATGTTAAAAAAAAAAAAAGTAAGGAAAAGCACAAAAAATGTATGTCTATCAAATACCTGAAAAGTGAAGTTAATGGTGGAATTTCTTTCCTTCTTTTACCATGTTGCATTATACAAATTCTAAAGACAGCATGGTAGTTTTCCTGCTGGGGAATGGACACAAAGTGTGCTCGTTGGGTCCGTGTCTGTTCTTATCAAGATTATAGTGGTCAGCCTTCCATGCAGCCAGAGGGAGGCATGCAGCCAAATCGGTCAGCGTGGAGGGCAATTTCCGAGTCACACCGAAGGAGCCAAGCCACTTGCCCCGGGTTTTGGATCTTCCCACTCCCCATAAGCTGGGATGCGGACACACCTACTGAGTCGACTCGAAACTGAGGACGAAGAGTGAGCGACTTGGTGGAAAGAATCTGAGTCGGACCCTTGGCTCTGACACAGCCCCCCGTGTGAACTGGGAACGCAGGAGAGAAATGTGTGCCTGGTCTGGGTCACTGTCATTTGGGGTCTTTGTTACAGTAGCTTAATATGAAGTCTCGGGGCTGTTCACATCCCAGGTATGCTTTATACATTTTTCTGTGCAGATGTTATCTTTCTCTGTTTCTTAATTTCAGTTTAAAATAACCATTTTTTATTATGAGTGCATAGTAGGTCTCTAATTAAAGTGATAGAATATCTAGTCACTTCTATATGACCTTCCTAAACATAAGACCCCAACAACAACTGATATTAATTCAGGCCACAGAACAACGACTCGCAGTTGTATCTGCTATCAAACAACTATGCTCCAGAAACTTGGGATTCTATAGAGTCTTGACCCAAAGGCAGAGATTTGAGATGCTGATGGTCTTCAGCATCAGGAAGGATACACAAAGTCAAGGTTCTACACAATGAAAGGAATCTCTGACCATTTATTCAAAAATAAACACTATGCTGTTTATTTTTGGTGATTAAGCAGATGGGGACAGAACTGGGCCAGGTGACTCAGAGCTTTAAGTGTTGATACCGTAAATCCCCTACAGACAAACCTTCAAGTCAAAAACTTTCAAAGACACGGACATGTGATCAAATGTCCAATCATGTAATTTAGCGTACATTGCTGGCATACATTGTCACGTGCATGCATCCTCTACCCACGACTGTGCTTTTGTGTACCACACAGTACTGGATACAGTATGGCAGTACAGTATGTTTATTTCAAGCCCTGGATGTCCAGGAGCAAGTGTAAACGCAGTGGTGATGAAGCTGGCATTACTGTACTTTTCAAGGTACTGTACTATAAGACTAAAGTGAAAATGAAAGTGAAAGTGAAGTCACTCAGTCGTGTCTGACTCTTTGTGACCCCGTGGACTGTAGCCCACCAGGCTCCTCCATCCATGGGATTCTCCAGGCAAGAGTACTGGAGTGGGTTGCCATTTCCTTCTCCAGAGGATCTTCCTGACCCAGGGATCGAACCCACATCTCCTTCATTGCAGGTAGACGCTTTAACCTCTGAGCCACCAGGGAAAATGTTTTATTTTTGTGACTTTTATTTATTATCCGTGAGAAAAGTTATATAAACTTATACAGTATAGTACTACAGACCTGATTGTGTTAGCTGGGTACCTAGGCTAACTTTTCAGATGTATAAACAAATTGAACTTACAAACGTGTTCTCAGAATGGAACTCGTTTGTATACAGGGGACATCCTATGGTGAACTTCTCAGATCAGNGGCAACCCACTCCAGTATTCTTGCCTGGAGAATCCCAGGGATGGGGGAGCCTGGTGGGCTGCCGTCTATGGGGTCACACAGAGTCGGACACGACTGAAGTGACTTAGCAGCAGCAGTGTGCCAGGTGCTTTGATAAATTATTTACATGGATTAACTTATTAATAATCAGAATTATGAGTTGTTAATTCATAATAAATTACTCTATGTGTCATATTCAGATTACTTTCCAACCTACTTAATTTGATCTTCATTAGAATCCTGAGATAGGTAAGTTTTCCCTCCTTGTTTTAAGGATAAGGAAACTGAAGCTTAGTAAGGCTAAGTAATTTTTATAAAGGGACATTATATGATTGGTATACTAGAAGCTCCAACTTCGACAGTCAAAATTCAGAACATGTACACTTAAACCTTATAAAGTGCTGCATTCATCTATAGGTGGGGAAGATCCCCTAGAGGAGGAAATGGCAACTCACTCAGTGATCTTACCTGGAGAATTTCACAGACAGTGTAGCCTAGTAGGCTACAGTCCATGGTGTCACAAGCAGTTGGACATGACTGAGTGACTAAAGAGTAATATAGTGAACAAGGCTCAATATGGCATGATTCAAGAAATTCTCTAACTCTAGAACACAGGTTCTCAAACTTGACTGTGCACTGGAATCCCCCAGGCCACACCACATACAATCCATCACATCACATCACAATCCAATGAGAAACTCTAGGTGTGACCAGGACAGCAATTATTTCTTTATAGCTTTCCCACATGATTCCAATGTACCACCAAGTTTAAAAATTCACTCTAGAAATAAATTTACAAAATACAAGTGGAAAAGGACATGCTTAAGGCAAGCTAAGCACACAAATTAGGAACTAGATATTAATGACACTAATGTTATTGTACAGAAGTTCTAAATGTTAATGAGGGAAAGTGTTTCTTTTTTGCTTATCTCAATATTTCAGTAAATATATATTCCTCTGATGAAGAAACTGATTGCATATTATATTGTGATATATTTCCATAGTGTTTTATGAATAAAAAATAATTATAACTTTAAAATAATTGAAAAAG
Organism: Oreotragus oreotragus; assembly: GCA_006410675.1. Classification (NCBI taxonomy): domain Eukaryota; kingdom Metazoa; phylum Chordata; class Mammalia; order Artiodactyla; family Bovidae; genus Oreotragus; species Oreotragus oreotragus. The sequence goes on along the minus strand of SJYX01009592.1, from coordinate 104,114 downwards.
AAGAATTATGAACATTGTTAATTATTCAGTACTTCCCCCATGTCTTTAATATTCTATTTATTTTCCACTTGGCATTAGTACATGAAACTGCATTATTGTTCTCTTTTATGTTTGACTTCCTTTAAAAAATATAAATACTACTAAATAAAAAACAGATCTTTTCTTCTCTGGTTTACATATTGGTGTGCTGTTATTTATTACATGTCTATGATACATTTATTATTTTTTAATACTCTATTTCTGAACAGTTTAGTGAAAAGTTGAAATGGTTATCTAAATCATTCAAGGAAAAAAAATGTAATTTTAACCAAAATTAACTATTCAACTTAGGTTGAATACAACTTGAATTCTGGAAATAAAGCCCCTCATATTTCTCATTAATATATCTAAAAACAGTAGGCATTCATTCTGTGAATGCCTATGGCAAGTATATCCTTTATGGTTTTTACTCAAATAGATGCACATTGATGGAGATCAGAAGTGAAAATGTTAATTGTTCTTGTTTGATTACATAACATTGTGATAAGTAAGTTTGAAGGAATTAAAGGGACAACATTCCTGAGTTTATCTGTGAAACTCTGGACTTAAACAGTGATATTTCAGGACCCAGGTGACAAAATGACATGGCAAGGGCAAATCTTCCCAGCTGTGCAGAGAATCAAGAACCACTCAAACTTCTTGTGAACTCTGAGATAAAACACTCTTGGTATAGGTGACATCTCTAGAAAGACACTATGATCCTGGCAGTACTGAGTTTCTTGAGATGATGTCCTAAAATAGTAGCCACTGGCTAAGAGGCGTGAGAACACGAAAGGAAGAACACTGCAGATAAGTTTTGAACATATGCATGATATTTCTTTGTAGTTCACATGAATAATGGGCTTTCCTTTCTTTCTTTGGGGGATTCCTCCCCTTGGTGTCAGTAGAGGATTGAGCTCTTGTAAATTAAGCATTAAATTTTAATAAGAAAAGAAAGCCAGTGTGACCTCATTTTATACTCACAGCCTAGTGAAGCTTAGATATACAAATTATAGACATAAAACAAATCTGGTGAATGTACATGGAGAAACTGTGTTGAATGAAACCTCTCTACCCCTAATATCTACACCCTAATTTCCAAACAAATGAAGCAATATCTGCACAATACTTTATGGGCTTTTCAGAGAATAATTAAAATCTATCCATGACAAACAATATTGTTTATAAGACCCTATTCTAGAAAGATGCTATATGATGATTCTGAAATTGCCTAGTCTGTAAGAAATTCATGTGAACAAGTTTTGGATTTAACAGTGTGATTTTAAAAATCTTGCTTTTGATTTAACCAATGAACTCTCAATAAAGTCTTAGCAGGCATTGGGCATTGTCCTTGAGGAGCTGCTGATGCCCAAAGATTGAGAGCCATGAGAAAAAAAAATCTGTAGTCATCACTGACCAAACACCACTGCCACAACGTCAAAATAATACATAAGCACTTCCTACCACCACTACTTAGCAACATGGATCACACAAGGGAGGAAGGGAGGGAAAGTAAACCACAAAGGGCTGAGGGTTTACCTCAAATAATTAAGCCATGAATAGACAGTGGCAAGATTATATAACTTGAGTTTGGCTTTCAAATTACTGAATTATACTGAATATTCTAGGAAGGAATAGCTCTGTCCATTTGCTCTATGCAGATGTGGAAGTTTGAAAGCCAAAATGAGTTTCATTATATGTATATGTAAGTTACATTCCCTGGTTTGTGATTATTCGATTTATTTCCAGCCAAATTGCTTCTAAAAAAACCAGTTATCTGACCTATTTAATCAATTTATTTATAACAGGGTGTGTCTAAATTAGTAGATTATTCACATGGAATGCACACAAGTAGAATACTATTAACTGTTATATTACCCTGAAAATCCAGGCATCACAATGAAGTGGAGATGTTGGTCACAGAGGACAAACTTAAAACTAGAAGATGCATAAGTTCTGGAGATCTAACATACACCACTGTGATCATATTCAACAATACTGTGTTACATGATTCAAAACTGCTGAGACTAGATGTTAATGTTCTCACCACAAAAATGAAGTTATAACTATGTGATGTGACAGGTATTAACTAATGCTGCAGTGGTGATCACATGGCAATATAAAAATGTATGAAATCAATACATTGTATAACTTAAATTTACACAATGTTATCAGCCAATTATATATCGATTTTTAAAAAATAGAATAGAGGCAGGAGTTTCTGTAGCTACTAAGGTTTTGACTCCACTCACCTCAGAAGCTCTGGGGTTTCACCCAGGCTGATCTAATTTCTACACCTTCATAGAAAAGGCTAATGAGGGATGTTTGGATAGCCATGTATTGTGGACCAGCATTACGTTAAGCACCTAAAATTTATTGTTGAACCTGAATGGTTCAACTCATCCACCCTGGATCCTCAGGCTACAAAGGATCGTCCAAGCCCACATCAGATCATGGCTAAAAGCATGAAGAAATATTCCTTTAGTATGCTGACATAACTGAAAAGGCCTTGTGTGAGTGATATCCTTCCCAGGGGCCTGAGAGTAAAAATCCCACCTGCCAGTGCAGGAGACATAAAAGATGCAGGTTCGATTCCTACATCAGGAAGATCCTCTGGAAGAAGGTATGACAATCCACTCAGTATTCTTGCCTAGGAAATCCCATGGACAGAGGAGTCTGGTACGCTGCAGACCATGGGGTCGCTAAGAGTCAGAAATGACTGAGCAACTTCATTTTTACTTTTCACTTTCACGCATTGGAGAAGAAAATGGCAACCTACTCCAGTGCTCTTGCCTGCAGAATCCCAGGGATGGTGGAGCCTGGTGGGCTGCCCTCTATGAAGTTGCAGACAGTCGGACACGACTGAAGTGACTTAGCAGCAGCAGCAGCAGCATGCAAAAGATATTTCAAGAAACAACCAATGGAAACACACAGATAGATTTCAGATTCCTGCAGAATCGTGGATTGTTGGTCAAAGGTCACATTATCAGCAGAAAACTTACCTAGCACAGTTCTGTAAAATTACATCAATGGTGATAAAGGGGGTAGGGACAGTAGCGACTGGTAATGCTGAGTCACAATTCGTCTCTGGTGGTTCAGCCTATATCAGTTCAGTTCAGTTCAGTTCAGTCGCTCAGTCATGTCCGACTCTTTGCGACCCCATGAATCGCATCCCATGGACGGAGAAGCCTGGTAGGCTGCAGTCCATGGGGTTGCTAAGAGTAGGACACGACTGAGCGACTTCATTTTCACTTTTCACTATCATGAATTGGAGAAGGAAATGGCAACCCACTCCAGTGTTCTTGCCTGGAGAATCCCGTGGATGGCGGAGCCCAGTGGGCTGCTGTCTGTGGGGTCGCACAGAATCAGACACGACTGAAACGACTTAGCAGCAGCAGCAGCATTGTATGACTACAGAAAGATTTTTGGAAATAAAGATACATCATTAATGTGAGACCAAATGGACAGGAGGATATAAAAAAGAAATTACAGTGATATGTGGTCTTTCTGAGAGCTGTCTGCAATAATTATATGTTACATGAGAATTATAAAGACCTTTTAACGTGACACCTGAGTTCCCAATCTTAGAGCTTAGGGAACCTAAGTACTGGCAGAATGACAATAGAAATTAGTGTTCCCAGGACTGGCACAGAAAGATAGTCACTGGAAGCAGGAATGTATTATGATACAGCAAAGGATTTGCTGAATTTAACTCACTTCAATGTAACATTTTATTTTCTGAATAGAAACAGAAAAAAAGACAAAAAAAAAAAAAAAAAACCATAGTCAAGACTCAGCTAACTGCCATATTGCCAAGGGCAGTCATGTTCAAAAGACAATTAAGAAACTGGAGAAAGTAAACAAAACTGATACGTTTCAGAATTCTGGAAATTGACCAAAAGCATGGGACAATAAGAGAAACAGTTACAGTTGGCAAAATGCTGAACTAGGGTAAGAAGGGGGCATCCTGGCTTACAACAGGCAGCTCCTAGCAGGGTCCAGGCCACGATCATCGGCAGCTTCTCTGCCCTGTGGAAGGATGTGTGCCCTGCGCAGGGCAGGGCAGAGCCCACACCTGTCAGCCCTGTCCGCACTGTAGACTCCACAAGCAGGAAGGGCCAGCAGCCCAGCATCTGGCCTGCGGCTGTGTCATGCACAGAGCCCGTGAGGCTCCATGTACAGCGCTAGGGGTTGGAGAAGTCCAAGCCAGCCACCCACGCCACGTGAGCCCAGAGGCCCTCCGCCTGCCATCCATGTGCACCCTACACAGACTAGAGGGACCAGGGAAGACAAAACCAAACCTACTGGAAAATGGCCTGAGCTGGGAGAGCCCCACCTTGGCCACACTCAGATGACAGCAGAGACTGAATCCTTGTAGACCCGCTGCTGCTGCTGTTAAGTCGCTCCAGTCGTGTCCAACTCTGTGTAACCCTGTGGACAGCAGCCCACCGGCCTCCTCTGTCCACGGGATTCTCTAGGCAAGAATACTGGAGTGGGTTGCCATTTCCTTCTCCAAAGTCCAGCAAAAGCTCTAACTGGCAACTCGCCTGGACAAAAATAGTGTGGCTCCAAAAACACCTAGCCTTCAAAAAATGAAAACAAAGTTGAAAAAAAAAAACTAGACAGAAGCATCAGGAGCTGCTCACTGCAGGAGAAAGAGTGTTCATAGATTCATCCTCAAGAAACATGAACAAAACCCAGGTAGAACACACAGAGATCTACATCCAAACACATCAAAGTCAAGGTGTTGAAAGGCATTGAGAAATCTGGAGAGAGTCAGACAAAGTGACTCAGGACATCCAGGGAGCAGCGCAGCTGTTAGCGGCCGGCTTCTTATAAGAAGCAATGCAGGTGAACAGACAGCAAGGAGAGATGTTCATTCCAAAAATGTGAGTTAAAACCACACATCACCAAGACGGTTACAAACAGGAAGACCAGCAGTGTTGATGGCAGCGTGGAGATCCTGGAAACTTCCATCATTGTTCTTGGGATTAAAAGATGATTGACACTTCAGAGAACAGCTCTGCAGCTTTCTAAAGTGCTGAACACAAGTTACCGTACAACCCAGAGAAAGACCTCTGAGAGAACTAGAAACATGTGTCTAGACAAAGACGTGTGTGCGGCTGTTGACAGCACTCTGCACTGAACAGCTGGGTGTGGGAACCATCCAAAGGGCCAGGACAGTAGAGTGGGCAGCAAGCACTGTCCTGCTGCCCAGGGGACACAGCTCACTGCTGGGAGCTGAGTGGTGACTCTCCGATAGAGGATAAGTGACAGAGTCACATACAAATGATCACAGGTCACATGACTCCATGTGGATGGAATATCCAGGAAGGGCGCAATGATGGAGACAGAGAGGCTGCAGTGGACGGGGATTAAGTGAGAACCCTCCAAAGCGATGGAGGTGCCCTGAACTGGGTCTTGACGACGAGGCACAGGAGTGCAGTGACAAAAAACACACGGGAAGGTGCACTTAAAGTGGAGAAATCACATGGTACATAAATCATACCTCAAAGAACCTTTTTTTAAATGGCAGTGGTTAGTCCTAAAAAAAAAAACTAGACAGAAGCATCAGGAGCTGCTCACTGCAGGAGAAAGAGTGTTCATAGATTCATCCTCAAGAAACATGAACAAAACCCAGGTAGAACACACAGAGATCTACATCCAAACACATCAAAGTCAAGGTGTTGAAAGGCATTGAGAAATCTGGAGAGAGTCAGACAAAGTGACTCAGGACATCCAGGGAGCAGCGCAGCTGTTAGCGGCCGGCTTCTTATAAGAAGCAATGCAGGTGAACAGACAGCAAGGAGAGATGTTCATTCCAAAAATGTGAGTTAAAACCACACATCACCAAGACGGTTACAAACAGGAAGACCAGCAGTGTTGATGGCAGCGTGGAGATCCTGGAAACTTCCATCATTGTTCTTGGGATTAAAAGATGATTGACACTTCAGAGAACAGCTCTGCAGCTTTCTAAAGTGCTGAACACAAGTTACCGTACAACCCAGAGAAAGACCTCTGAGAGAACTAGAAACATGTGTCTAGACAAAGACGTGTGTGCGGCTGTTGACAGCACTCTGCACTGAACAGCTGGGTGTGGGAACCATCCAAAGGGCCAGGACAGTAGAGTGGGCAGCAAGCACTGTCCTGCTGCCCAGGGGACACAGCTCACTGCTGGGAGCTGGGTGGTGACTCTCCGATAGAGGATAAGTGACAGAGTCACATACAAATGATCACAGGTCACATGACTCCATGTGGATGGAATATCCAGGAAGGGCGCAATGATGGAGACAGAGAGGCTGCAGTGGACGGGGATTAAGTGAGAACCCTCCAAAGCGATGGAGGTGCCCTGAACTGGGTCTTGACGATGAGGCACAGGAGTGCAGTGACAAAAAACACACGGGAAGGTGCACTTAAAGTGGAGAAATCACATGGTACATAAATCATACCTCAAAGAACCTTTTTTTAAATGGCAGTGGTTAGTCCAGCAGTAAGGGCTTCCCTGCTGGCTCAGCAGTAAAGAATCCACCTGCCAATGCAAGAGATGCAGGAGACCCAGGTCCAATCCCCAGGACGGGAAGATCCCCTGGAGGAGGAGGTGGCAACCCACTCCAGTATTGCCTGGAGAATCCCATGGACAGAGGAGCCTGGTGGGTCCATGGGGTCATAAAGAGTCAGACATGATTGGGCTATGGAGCGTGAGGTCTGACGGGAAACATTTCAGGAAAGTTGGGCAGCCCGCAAAGCATCACTGAGTGCTGCTGTGCCGTTTAGCTGCTGAGTTGTGCCCGACTCTCTGCAACACTATGGGGTATAGCATGCCTCTGTCCACGGGATGCATAGGGAAGAGTGTTGGAGTGGGCTGCCATTTCCTTCTCGAGGGGATCTTCCTGACCCAGGGACTGAACTCAGGTCTCCTGCTTGGCAGGTAGCTTCTTTACCACTGAGCCACCTGGGAAGCACATCGCTGAGTGAGTGTAACTTAAAAAAACACAGAGAGCAGTGGTGTGAACAGCATCCCTCCTTGATGAGGGCCGACTCCACCTGGACCCGAGGGCGGCCCCCAGCCCTCCCGGGGGAATTAGCTCTAGTAACAGCATTCCCGCCACGGGTCTGTGCTCCTGGATTGACAGCGCCTGGTGCTATTTCTCCAGGAACTGACACTGCTGCGGTCATCGGCAGTGTCTCCCAGGACCCCTTGGAGACCTCCCATCTTGAGTGATGGGCTGGCTTTGTGTTTCACTTCGAGCAACAAGGAGTAGGCCACTCACTCCAGCTCAGACATATCCATTCAGGAAATTTGGGGGTCACTCCTCAGGGCCCCTGCTCCCTCACAGGTCTGGTTAGGAATCCCCAGCCTGCAAGATCCTGGCTGGTCTTGACCCGGGCCTTTGCCCACAGCTGTGTTTGCATGAGCAACCTCGCATAATGAGGGCCCTCCACGCCCAGAGGCAGAGCTGGCTGGCTTATCAGCTGCTATCAAGCAGAGGGTCCCCGGGTCCATGTTCCTTTCCTGTGCCCATAAGTCTCTGAGCCTTCGGCACCCCTGGGGTGACCCAGGCTCAAGGGCCAGATGACTTTGCTGATGCTGGTTGCTTCTCTCTGACCCACGAGTTTCCTGTCTTCTGGAAGCATCCAGGAAGCCCATACACCAGATCTGTAAGCTTGCAAGTGAGGGAGAATCCCAGATCCTTCACCGTTGCTAACGTTTTGCTCCTGGCATATTTGACTTACAAGTCAGAAGGGAGCACGTCTAAACTCTAAAGCCTGATCTCCACTGTAGGACATACACTACGATGTATAAAACAGATCACCAGTGAGGCCCTACTGTAGAGCACCGGGAACTCTACCCGGTACTCTGTGAAGACCTTTATGGGAAGAGAATCAGAACAAGAGGGAGTAAATGGACATATAACTGATTAAACTTTGCTGTACAAGAGAAACTAACACAACACTGTAAATCAACTATACTCCAATAAAAATTTTAAAAAAATAATAAATTTTAAAGGAATGCTTATGAGCCAAATCATTGTGTTCACCCTCCCTCAGTGAGTTCAGGAAACCTAAGAACTGCGTCCCTCTGGGGCCTGGAATAGTGCATCATAAAGCTAAAAAGAAGCCAACGATGTGAAAATCTCACTACAAGACTAATTCTGTGAGGAAGAAAATATGAGACCCTATTTAGAAACGTGCTGAGTTTTCATTTCAGCTAATTCTCATGCTGGAATAAAGGGGCTGAAACTGCTCGCAGAAGGGCCTGAGGAAGATGCCCAGCTCTTCAGACATGACAGACGGACAGATAGAGTGTGGTCAGTGAGGGTCCACTGGCTTCAGAGTCCCAGCCGGGCCACGCACTGGGGGAACGGCCTGATCAGTGTCCCGACCTCCGTCAGGGGGTGACACATGGCATCTGTGTGGCAGCGCTGTGTGGGGGCGCTGCACTCGGCTGGGGAGCCACCGAGCTCACCTGTGGGAGCTCAGGACCACAGCACAGCCCTCCTCAGCCTCCTTCCTCACTGCCTCCCACAGGTGCCGCTTGGAGCAAGGGTCCATCCCCGAGCTGGGCTCGTCCTAAAGGAGAGAGAACAGAGGGTGAGGGGAGGGGGAGAAGGCATGCAGGAACACACTCCCCCGGAGCAAGGGTGCAGGCTGGAGGGGGATCCAGCCCCAGCTCCAGCCCACGCTCTATGCTCAGCAGGCGCCAGGACCCCTCAAGTCTGCTGGGCTCCCCTTGGAATCCCGGGGAGGTAGGCCTGCCCTGATGCACCCCAAGGATCTGGGATTCTCCCTCACTTTAAAAACACCAGAAGCATCGACCCTAGAAGATATACAAGAGCAGAAAAAGGCTTCATTGATGTCACAACATCAAGGACAGTGAAATCTCTTTTAAACCCAAAGCTTCCTCCTTCAGCAAACACTCAAGCACTTCTTATCTGAACCCCTTTAGAGAGAGATGTGTGTGATGCATTTCTGTGCTTTTGCAGTCAGGGAGTACTGAACATATTTTTCTTAAGAGCTGAGGTCATCAGCTGCCCCAAAGAAAGAAACAGAAGGAGAGTGGACAAGCAAATGCTGGGTCTTTTGTGCAAATCACGTGACACGGTGAATAGTTATAAACCAACTAAGTGGAAGGCGTGATTGGCCACTGTTCCCCTGAGAGAGTCGGAGGCATCACTCCACGTTTCCACACACGTGTCGGCAGGGGGACACTTGTCCTGTCTCTGGGGAGGATGCTGAGCGTCCTTCAGTGCACGCCCTCCACCAGATGCACACACACAGTCACCCCCGTCACTAATGCTTCACGTGGAGGGTTTCAAGGGTGACTTCAAGGACTCCAAAAGACACACGCTGTCATCAAGGACCACCTCCCATGAGGAGGAAACATGCACAGGACTTGTGAGTCCCCCCATCCAGGTCACTGCACTCAAGCACAGGAGACCTAGCGAGCTGAAAGTGGGATCAAGGACCAAAGTCCCAGCCAGTGCAGGATATGGGGGCAAGGCTGAGCGGAGGATCCTGCTGAAGGCAGGGAACAGCCCCGCCGGGAATGCTTTAAGGCGAGCCGGCCTCTCCTCTTGTAAGGAAAAGGCCTTCTGCAAACTGCAAAATCACGCAAGCGTAAGCTTTGGTTATCCGGTTTCAAAAGATGCAATTACACAGTCATCTTTGATTCCGGACCTTGGGAAAAAGCAAGCTTAGTGCAAGTAAGAGGAGAATCCAGCTTAGATTCCAGAAGACACTCCATGATGATGGGGCCCTTTCTTCAACGCAGGTCTTCTGAATCTCCCTTAAGTCCCCCCACTGAAACGCTGCCTCCACTGAACAAACAAGAACAGGCAAAGAAAGGCTGTGTTTTGTCTCCCATACTGTTCCATGTTCCTCAGATTTCCTTCCAGTGCAAAACCCTGGGAGGTCCTCTAATGGTCAGAATCCAGTCTATGGCCCACAAATAATGACTTCTTTTTATTATTTAAATGACATTACTCTTAGCTATTTTTGAAACGCAAAACAAATGGTTCTGTTTATTGACACCTGGGCCACCTCTAACTCATGCTTCTATTCAGCCGAACTGGATTAATTTCAGTGCCCATGTGGATTATAGGTGGCCCTGTCTCAGGCCCACTGTCTGCCCTCCCCTCGCCCGCAGGTTCTTCCTTCCCCATGATCCCCACCCTCAGATTCAGCACAGAGTCCCTACAGCTCTGACCATCATATCTGCAGGAGAAGACTTAAATCATCAGGCCAGAGGACAGGCATGCTTTGGATTTCTGATTACAAGTGGGCTCTGGTATTCTTTTAAAAATATTGTCTTCAGTGTTAAGATTTTATGGAATCTTCAATTGGATAAATAAAAGGGACTCCAAAGAGTGTGCTTTGTCTCAGTAAAATTCCAATGGTATTATAGATTCTATTTAGAAAATGTTGATTTAGTGCAAAACATTTATTAGTTCAGAAATGTGACGTTGCAAATTTTGAACATCCTCCCCGGAGGACCTCTGATAGATCAAAGCATTTTATTTGGAGACACTGGCATGTCACTGTTCTATCCACTACTCACCAGTAAGAGAAGGTCAGGTTTCCCCAGCAGGGCCAGGGCTGTGGACAGCTTCCTCTTGGTGCCCCCACTGTAGGTGGCCACAGGTTTGTCCATATGGGCTTCTAGGTGGAGGCGCCTCACGAGGTCCCCAGCCACCTGGAAGAAAGGAGCTCTCTATGAGGGCATCCCATTCACCAAGGGACCCCTGACACCTGTTTCTGGGCCTGGAGCCCTGCTCCCTCCTGCCCTGCCCACACCCACACTCAGCCTTGCTCCTGAACACCCCCGCCCCATGACACAGGGATGCTGGGAATGAACAGGCAGGAGCCCCCTAGACACGGCTGGGTTTTCTGAGCCTATGAGTTATGGAATTGATGGCCAGAACCCTGAGCTCAGGTCTTAGACTCAGGGAGCAGCAAGGGCCATCAATGTGGGGCCCAGCATGGGTCAGACATACCTCCGTGCTGAGGTGAGCAAACACAGGTGAGCCAAACAAGGACAAAGATGGGGCTGAGGGGAGCAAAGCCTGAGGAGAGGAAGCTTCAGGGGACAGAGGAGCAAGGGGGAGCCTTCAATATGCCAAGAAAGGAAGACTCTTCCCCAGAGACTGCACACCCGGTTCAGTTCAGAAAGAAGAACAGTGGCTGTCCTGTTTATCTGCAACCACTGAGCACCCTCTGATCAGGTCCACAGGATGCTGACTGCCTATCACCAGAGCACTTCCAGCCCCAGGGGCATCCCAGCCCCCATACCTCAGGCATGGTCACCGCTCCTCATCCTCCTCCACCTTGCAGCCCGTCATACGTTTATACCTCCTGGAAGCCCCAGATCCTTTCCTTCCCTCCCAGCAGCAAACAGCTTCCTACCACCACCTTAGCTGCTTCACACTCTTTCTGTCTAACTCCTGGCTGCTATGGCTCATCTGGGAGTCAAGACGAAGAAACCTTTGCTTTCAACTATGCATGAGTTTAACATGTTGTAAACAATTTTATTTAACTCTTGTGATCCTAGAAGTATTAACATAGATTTGTTTCTTTCAATATCATCATGTAACCAAACTAGTCAAAATCATACCTCAGTTCAAACATCAGGGAAGTGGGAAAACCTCTGTAGGACTCTGGGGGTGAGCTAATAAGTATGTGTTCTAAATAACCCAATAGAGCACAGTTTTAAACTCATACATACACTTTTTTTTGATAAGTGCATAAAAGTTGGGATAGTAATAATAACAGTGGTAACTGCAATGATGAAATATCAAGAACTTCTAAAAAGATTAGGATAATATTTAGGCCACTCGATATGGAGGAGCCTGGTCGGCTACAGTCTGTGGGGTCACAAAGAGTCGGACACGACTGAGCAACTTCACTTTCACTTTAGGCCACCCAATAAAAACTCCTTAACATAAACTGGGGCTTTCCCGATAACTCAGTAAAAAAATCCACCTGCAATGCAGAAGATCTGGGTCAGGAAGATCCCCTGGAGAAGGGAATGGCTACCTACTCCAGTATTCTTTCATGGAAAATCCCATGGACAGAGGAGCCTGGTGGTCTACAGTCCATGGGGTTGCAAAGAGTCGGACAGGACAGAACAAGTAACATTTTCTCTTTTCAAGAAAAACTGCTCTTTCACTTTATTTGTACAGCCTCAAAATGACCCAGACAGAATTAAGAATCTCCATGACTGGTCTAGTTGTGAAACAGTTAAATCAAGGAGGTGAAGATTTCAAGGCCCCAGAGATTCTGGAGGATGGTCTTAAATCCCCTGAGATCTGTCAAAAAATAACATCTCAAAGTCAGTAGTTTGTTCATCTTTAAAATGACATCGTTTTCCCAGATGGGTTTAGAGGTACTATCCCTTCCCATAGCTCCATTAAGTACAATAATTTCAATTAACATAAAGTGCCCGTGTGCTATGTCGCTTCAGCTATATCCAGCTCTTTGCGACCCCATGGACTGTAGCCCATCAGATGCTTCTGTCCATGGGATTCTCCAGGCAAGAATACTGGAGTGGGTTGCCATGCACTCATCCAGGGGATCTTCCTGACCCATGGATCCAACTCCCACATCTTATGTCTCTTGCATTGGCAAGTGGGTTCTTTACCACTAGCACCACCTAGGAAACCCCTAACATAAAGTAAATGGATGAAGTCAGTAAAAAGTTGTTCAAACAAAACAAATGATTCGCGACAGACAGAAGTGTGAAAGGCAGTCCTGTGAGAGGGAGGCAGAGATATGATGGCTGGAATCGGAGAGGTAAAGACAGTGGTTCCTCTTTCCTCAGAGAGGGTCTTCCAGAGAATAAAACCAGTCCCCAAGTAGACATTCACATGGAAAATGAAAGAAGGCAGCCAGAGAGGCTTCCTGGCAGAAGAAGCTCTGTCCACGTGGAAACGAGGAAACTGGGAAGGCAGAGTCTGCTGGCAAGCTTACTCCTCCTGGAAGGCAGTGCCACCAGCTGTGGGGCAGAAAAGTGATACACTGGCAAAGTGATATTTTTAGGTTATTTTTAGATCCATAAAAATCATCCCAAAGAGACTGGAAATATACATATGAATCAGAAATAAATTTTATTTCATGCCCATTCTCCTTATTCAAAGGCTCCTCTGTCCATGGAATTTTCCAGGCAAGAATACTGGAGTGGGTAGACAGACATTCCCTTCTCCAGGGGCTCTTTCCAACCCAGGGATTGAATATGGGTCTCCTGCATTACAGGCAGATTCTTTATCATCTGAGCCAACAGGGGAGTTCATTTAAAAGCTAGCAAGACCTAAATGAAAGCTGATAAACAGAAAAATGAAATAAGACAATCACAAAAGTAGAGCCTGTTGCTGTAGAAAATGCACTGCAGGATAAGAGAACTTCTGAATAAACCTACCAAACTAATACTGATAGTTTTTATGAAATCAAGAAACATGTGTCATGCTTTTCCAATTTCACAAAAGGTTAAGTGTTGCAACCTTCAAATTCTGGACTGGTTAACCATAGCAAAGAATCCAGAATATACAGGAACAGACATATTAGTTTGATCCACTTTCAGAATGTCATGTTTTCAGAAAAATAACTGAAAATGGTCTAAGAAGAAGTGTTCTGTTGCAGTCTTTCCTTCACTCAGTACTCTTGTCAAAATAATGGCAAAAGTAACGCCTTAGTCACTGTGGTTGCAAAATACCATCTAAACACCAAAATGTCAAGAGTTAATGGAATCTCTCTCCACTACTAGGTGTTCTCTTGCCATAAATTCTAGAAATTGTACTGCGCTTAAGGCAAGAATGTGGGATTATTCACTTTTATTGCCTCAATCTCTAATCATCTTCAACACATAATGGAACTTCTATAAATATTATTTGAATCAAAATAAATTGCCCAGAGATTCATCCATCCATCCATTTGATTCCAAAGCCAAAATTCTCCCACTAGCTTACTTGTCAATAACCACATTGAAATGTTTCATGAGATTAAAAGATCAAAATGAAGTGTTAAGTAGAAAAAGGGAGTGAAGGGCTTAAGGCAGAATGCCTTCCTTCTGATCCTCTGTTTCCTTCTGTCCCTGTCCCTCTTGTTTTATGTCTAGCTCCTTCTATCAAAACTGGGAATAGAAGAAAATCTGGGGAGACACGTGATATCTGTGGAGAAGATAAGTAGAAAGATGCAGTAGAGTGTTTCCCTGATAGGTGTTTGCCAGTATTAACAAAGAAGAGATGGCTAAGGGCCTATTTCATCTATTCCAGGGAAAATAAAAATATAGAAATCCCAGCCCCGTCCCATTCGCAGTGTGGTTTGGTGCTTTGAATACGGTTCTAACTCTGAAATTTTCTTACATGTGTCTCTAGCAACCCAGACCATGTTGTAATCATTTTGTTACAACTTTACGTAAGTTTTTAAAAACTGGATTAACTGAACTCAGGCTCAGATATGGATACAGTCCAAAACCATGCAGTGTGGACAATGAGAGAAAAAAATTTAAATGATTACGTCAACCTGCTGAGCCAAAACTCAAGCTCAGTGAAGACAGCATCCTTTTCTTACCAAACTGAACTTTTGGAAGGTCACAGAAATGGGTGATAGAACAACACAGTGGAGACCCCAAGCTGGACATGAGCAAGGACCCTGGAGCACAGTGACAGCAGTGGACGCCTGGGGGTGGACCTTCCCCAGAGCCAGAGGGGCTCTGCCTCCAGAATCACAGAAGACACAAGGGTGGGCATCCTGTGACAGCGAGGACAGGTGGAGAGGAGGGCCCAGTACAGTGCAGACGCCAGGAGAGCCTCCTACGGGATCTGGGAGTCCTGAAACCTGGCGCAGCTCCCCGTCAGAGGAGCCTTGCCATAATTTCATGAGGTTTCCCTTCTTCAGCCACTCGCAGGGTGCAGAAAGGCAGACCGAGGCATTTGGGGCACTGGAAACTCCGTCTGATCAGGCAGCCACCCACATGTGCTGAGAACCCACACTCTGGAGCCAGTCCATCTGCCTTCAAAGCCAACCACCCACATTCCAGCCACTGCTTTGGGCAGCTTCCTATCCTGCTGCTGTTCAGTCACTAAGCCATGTCCGACTCTTTGAGACCCCACGGACTGCAGCACAGCAGGCCCCTCTGTCCTCTCTTTCCCAGAGTTTGCTCAAATTTATGTCCAGTGAGTCAGTGATGCTATCTCTCCGTCTCATCCCACAATTTCTGAAATGAGGAATACCCCCTGCACGGCTCCCATGGTTGCTGTAAAACAGAGCAGTGCCTTGCCCACAATAACAGAACTATTGTTTTCTGCTCTTTTATCAAAATCCCTTCTGGTCACGTAGTGATGAGCACATTGAACAGACAAGCCTCTTCTGTATTTCACATATTTATAAAATTTACAGGAGAGGGAAATTTGTCATCAAGGGAGCTAATTCCTCTCAGAACACATGTGCTGACATCTTAGAAACCTCTGAGCGAGCAGCAATCCTATCTGCAAAAATCACTTGCCATTTCATGAAAGAAATGAAGCCAGTTCCTAATTGGCGACCATTAAGATAACTTTTCTCTGTGGAGGCGCTCAGCACAGCGAGCTCGTAAGACAGCTGAGGATCAGAAGCGATTGCTCTGGAAGACAGCGAGCTTCACTGTCTTAACAAGAATGTTTTCAAGGGGTGTGCTTCCCCCGCTCCCCCAGGACAACAGAGGAGCTAGCTTTGAGCGCTCGCCAAGAATCCACCTCTTTAATCAGAAACCAGCCAGCGGAGCTGGCAGAGATGAACACCCATTAAAGGCTGAGCCAACGACTAGCCCTGGATGTCAAGAGCTGCTTAAACTGTGGTGAGCAGGTCCTTTGGGCGGACACGTGTCTTTGCTCTATTGAGACGGGAGGTGGGTGAGTGGACTAGCATTCCTCTAGGGACATGGAAAGATCTCATTCTGGTTTCAGTCAGAGTCACAGAGCATAAATAAGAAAGGAAGGCTGCTGCATGGCACGGCAGCACAGAGAATGAATTTTCATGGGCCGGTGAAGGAGATGGCTGTGGGTTTGTCTCCTGGGAACCCCATGATTGCTCCATCTCCTGCAGAAGCTCATTGAAAATGCATCCCACACCTCCCTTATTTCTGCTCCAACTTCGGGATCTAGACAGACAAGCAGCACCCCGCACCCTCCACAGGGAGGTGCAGAGGAGGTAAAACCACAGCCAGTCTGAGGCTGGCCTCTGGCCTGAGCTGTCAGTCAAGACTGTCAGCTCCACCTCGCTGGCCACAGCTGGAAGCAGACAGAAGGGCGGCTGCTCCTCTCAGTGGCACCCACTCCCTCAGCCCCGAAAGGGAAGGGGGGCTCTGTGGCTCCCCCCACACATCTGCCCCCCTGGACCCCCCAGAAAGGAGATGCAGAACCCTCCAGAAAGGAGCCCAGGCATGCGGCTGGCAGCCCTCTCAACAGGAAGTCATCCTTTCCATCCACCCACCAAATCCACACATGAGCTAAGTCCTTCTCCACAGGCCCTGGGATCCAAATCTGTGCTATTTGCCCTTCAAGATAAATTAACAGCCCACTAAATGTAAAAGATGCTTGGTGGGGGAGGGGCTCCTATAGGAAACAAGATTGCAGATGGCTGTGGGCTTTCACTCCTACCCACGGCTTCTTCTCTGGGCACGGACCTATGCTAAATATACATCATGAATGTACCACAGACATATCTGTGTTAACTTCAGTGTGACAATATTGGAAATATACTTCAGGGACATTTAATCTGACGCTTCGGATCCTCATCACAGGCTGAGAGAGCTCGCCTGGGGCCCGGGGTGTTGCCGTGCACTCCTCTGCTGGTCCCTCTTTCTGGAGACCCTAGGAGGCTCTTACCTGGGGGACGGACTGCTTTGGAATTCCATGGAGGCAGCAGTAGTAGTGCAGGTGCTCCCAGCCCGTCAGGAGCTCGTCCAGGGCGTCTTGCTGCGGACAGTAGCCAACACGGATGCCAGCTGCACCAGCAAGAGACAGAGCCACGTCCTCTCTGCCAAGAGAAGCAGCAGTGTACAGAAGATCTAACTTCCTGGACAAACATCCCCCATTTCTTAAAACCAGCTCATCAATCACAAGTTTGTGGCAGTTTGTGCTGTGTACTAAGTGTGTGCTAAGTCACCTCAGTCGTGTCCAGCTCTTTGCAACCCTATGGGTTGCAGCCCCCTAGGCTCGTCTGTCTGTGGGATTCTCCAGGCAAGAATACTGGAGTGGGTTGCCAAGCCCTCCTCCAGGGGATCTCCCCGACCCAGGAATCAAACCCACGTCTTTAGGTTTTCTGCATTGACAGGGAGGCTCTTTACCACTAGCACCACCTGGGAAGCCCTGTTGCAATTTGTCTAATTCAATTAATTAACTTAGTATATATATATATATCTGATTGAACATACAGAAAAATAGAGGCTAAAAGGAAAAATTCATGGTCTAAGCCCAAAGGTAATGTCTACCATTGATATTCTCATGCTAATCCTTTAAGTGTAGCAACGCTCCACGAGTACTTGCAGAGGATTATACAAAACAGTACTTACTCAAAGAAAAGTGCTCCTGCTTTATTCTAACTTTATTATTAATAGATATTCATCATGGACATTTTTAAACTACTCAAATGTGATCACATTTAACATGAAACACTGATGTCTTTCTATGCATTTTTATACAGATAGAATCATAAAGTCTATAAATTTTCCTGAGAACACTTCAGAAAGGAAAATTTACAGTTTCAAAATGGAACATTATGTAAAGAAAAACTTGCTGAAAAATCATGACTACTACAGAAGCTGTTATGAGCATCTTTCATTAAAAAAAAAAGTGAATCTAGTCATTCAATGACTAAAAAGGCAAAATGGCCATCTGAGGAGGCCTTAAAAATAGCTGTGAAAAGAAGAGAAGTGAAAAGCAAAGGAGAAAGGGAAAAATATACCCATTTGAATACAGAGTTCCAAAGAACAGAAAGGAGAGGTAAGAAAGCCTTCCTCAGTGATCAGTGCAAAGAAATAGAGGAAAACAACAGAATGGGAAAGACTAGAGATCACATCAAGAAAGTTAGAGATACCAAGGGAACATTTCATGCAAAGATGGGCTCAATAAAGGGCAGAAATGGTAGGGACCTAACGGAAGCAGGGAGAAGGCAATGGCACCCCACTCCAGTACTCTTGCCTGGAAAATCCCATGGACAGAGTAGCCTGGAAGGCTGCAGTCCATGGGGTTGCTAGGAGTCGGACATGACTGAGTGACTTCACTTTCACTTTTCACTTTCATGCCTTAGAGAAGGAAATGGCAACCCACTCCAGTATTCTTGTCTGGAGAATCCCAGGGACGGGGGAGCCTAGTGAGCTGCCATCTATGGGGTCACACAGAGTCGGACAAGACTGAAGTGACTTAGTAGCAGCAACAGAAGCAGAAGGTGTTAAGAAGAGGTGAAAAGATTACACAGAAGAACTGTACAAAATAGATCTTCATGACCAAGATAATCACAATGGTGTGATCACTCACCTAGAGCCAGACATCCAGAAATGCGAAGTCAAGTGGGTGGCTGCCGTCTATGGGGTCACACAGAGTCGGACACGACTGAAGTGACTTAGCAGCAGCAGCAGAGATGGGGCTGAGGCTCTGCATTTCCAACAAGCTTCTCTAACACACTGAAAGCCAATGGTCTTCAGGTCAGGCTACACTTGACATAATAAGCTCATAGACCTCATCAACACAGGTTTAAACAGGAAAAAAAAATATAGCTGACTTACCTGGATCCAAATCATACATGTAGGTGGCGTTAGAATCTTCCAGCTGAGATGCATGATTTTACCAGAAAAGTAATCATTCAGAGAGGAAAAACACCAAGGCAGCAATGAGTCTCAGAGCATGAGGAGAAAGAACTGGGGTTGAGGGGTCTGGAAACTTGTATAGAAAACAAGAGAGGGGAAGAGTGGGTATCAATCATATCAGAACATATCAACATTGTTCGACTGAATGAATAATCCATGTTTGAAAAGCAGAGAAGGTAGCTTGGTGGACTTGAAGTCTGGCCCTGGAATGTCTGATCAAGGATGCTAGACTCACTGGCACAGAAAAGGCAAACTGCAAAGTCTTAACAACAAGCTATGGAATGAAATGAGCACAGGCAAACTAAAAATGCCAGAGTGAGCACAGGGTCACGCATGTCCAGAAGATAACCAGATGGATTCCCAGATGTGTTCATCTTTAGCTTCCAGAAGGATCCAAGCAGGGGAAATCCAAGTCCTATTCCCAGAGGAAACAGCGTGTCCAGCAAGAAATCCAGGAAGGGATGAGGAATCTATCTATGGTAGCTGGAAAACTCACCATGAGCTCAGCTTTGCTGCTGTTGCTGCAGCTAACTGCTAAGTCACTTCAGTCGTGTCCGACTCTGTGTGACCCCATAGACGGCAGCCCACCAGGCTCCCCCATCCCTGGGACTCTCCAGGCAAGAATACTGGAGTGGGTTGCCATTTCCTTCTTCAATGCATGAAAGAGAAAAGTGAAAGTGAAGTCGCTCAGTCTGTCCGACTGTTAGCGACCCCATGGACTGCAGCCCACCAGGCTACTCCGTCCATTGGATTTTCCAGGCAAGAGTACTGGGGTGGGGTGCCATTGCCTTCCCCGTCAGCTTTGCTACCCACATCAAATTTGTTGTAAAGTTACACTGCCCTACTGAACCAATGAAGGCCTGCATTCCTCCCTATGTGTGTGGTGCAGAATAAATAGGCATGAATTAAGTTTTCCAGCTGTGAGTTGGACTATAAAGAAAACTGAGCTCCAAAGAATTGATGCTTTTGAACTGTGGTGTTGGAAAAGACTCTTGAGAGTCCCTTGGACTGCAAAGAAATCAAATCAGTCAAGCCTAAAGGAATCAGTCCTGAATATTCATTGAAAGGACTGATGCTGAAGCTGAAACTCCATGCTTTGCCACCTGATGTGAAAAACTGACTCACTGAAAAGACCTTGATGCTAGGAAAGATTGAAGGTGGGAGGAGAAGGGAAGGACAGAGGATGAGATGGTTGGATGGCATCACCCGCTCAATGGACATGAGTTTGAGTTATCTCCAGGAGTGAGTGATGGACAGGGAAACCTGGTGTGCTGGAGTCCATGGGGTCATAAAGAGTCAGACATGACTGAGCGACTGAACTGAACTGAGCTGAGACAACTGGCCAGCAGCACACTGCATGAGGCCCGCTGGTAAAGGCCTGAGTCTCCAAGTGAGGTCCCAGATCAGCAGTACCAGCATCACCTGGCATCCTGTTAGGCCCTGTAAATTCTCAGCCCTACTTGCTCCAAACCTACCAATCAGAAGCCTGCAGTCTATGTTTCTATAAGCCCTCCAGGTGATCCTGATGCAGGCTCACTGCAGTAGAGTCTATTGGAAGTATGGTGGAGAGACAAGGCCAGCTGTGGCAAAGAACAGTCATTATCAGTGGCCTTGATAATGGTGCTTTTAAAGAGCTGCTGCTGCTGCTGCTGCTGCTAAGTCACTTGAGTCATGTCCGACTCTGTGCCACCCCATAGATGGCAGCCCACCAGGCTCCCCCATCCCTGGGATTCTCCAGGCCAGAACACTGGAGTGGGATGCCATTTCCTTCTCCAATGCATGAAAGTGAAACGTGAAAGTGAAGTCGCTCAGTCTGTCCGACTGTTAGCGACCCCATGGACTGCAGCCCACCAGGCTACTCCGTCCATGGGATTTTCCAGGCAAGAGTACTGGAGTGGGGGGCCATTGCCTTCTACATTTTAAAGAGCTAGTGAAGAACAAAACCTGTTTATAGAGAGAAGAAAACCCAGTAGAGATGATGTAAAATAGTAATAAATAAAAAATGCTCAGTGATTAACAAAGTGGGCAATTATATTCCATGGTAGAGTTTTTATCAGTGTTGAGGAATCATGTATAGGACAATGGTGTTTGATGCTGGTAATGAGAAACATCATGAGTGCCAAGTGGGGTCAAGTCAGAATATATGTTTGAAAATCATCTCAAGATATACAATGTTTTGAAGAGACTCACAAAAATGAGTGACATTTTGGGCCCATACTTGTGAAGAGATCTCAGAAGGAAAAAACAAACTTTAGAAACACAACCATGGCAGTCTAATGGGATCTGCTTGACAAGAACATTGAGAAAGAATTTTGCTTTTTAACTATGAAAACAAGTGTAAGACACAAAACCCCCCACAACACACAGTGGTATTAATTACAGGCCACCTTGATTTATGGTGCTTCACAGACACTGTGTTGTTTAACAAATTGAACATTTGTGGCACCCCGACATCTAGCAACTCTATTGGTGCCATTTTCTAACAGCATTTGCTAACTTCATGTCTCTGGGTCACGTTTTGGGAATTCTGACAATACCTCAAGTTTTTCATTTTGATGACATGTTTCATGGTTATCAGTGGTCTTTGACGTAACAATTGCAAAAAGATTGCAACTCGCTGACAGCCCGCTGTTGGTGAGCATTTTTCAACAATAAAGTAAATATTAACTCAAAAAAAGAAGAAAGAAGCAATCTGTAAAGGCTAATGTATGAATCCTACTATGACATTCTTGAAAAGGCAAAATTATGAGGCCAGGAAAAGATCAATGGTTGCCGAGGGTTATGGGGTAGGAAGGGATAAGTAGGCAAAGAACACAGGATTTTGAAGACAGCATACAATACTGTAATGAAGGCTATATGTCATTACACATTTCTCCAAAACCCTAGAATGCAGAAGAATGAACCCTAATGTAAACAGTGAACTTTGAATGACTAGGTTCATTGATTGTAACAAATGTACCACTCCAGGGGGATGCTGAGAGAAGTTATGCATGTGTCATGGCAGGAGGTATATGGAGAATCTTTATATCTTCCTCTCAATTTAATATAAAACTACTCTAAAAAAGAGTCTTTTAAAACATAGATGCTATGTTACCCCAGAGAGGCTGTATTTCAGCCCATAAAAGCAATATATTTCTTAGTCTATATTAAATTTTAATCTTGTGAATTTGTATAATAATCATAACACATTTGCAAATTATCCTATAATTAATTTGGATTTAAAACTACCAGTTCCAAATGATGGGCCCCACCAAACTGCTAAGAGCAAAAAGACATATACATTTGAATTGTGTTTTTACCTGACAAGTGGCAGGAGAGTCTCTCAAAGAAACAGACAAACAAACAATGACAAAAATGCACACTGACGACAGATGACATCCCAGGAAAAGACGGTGCTAACCAATAGTTACATATATAGCAATTTCAAATGCATTTCCCACCAGAGATCAATCCAGAGCAGGTCAGGTTATACTTTCTAATCAGTGATTGACAGTGTAAAGTTATTTAAATCACTGTATATCTTTATTAGGTAAGTGCATTTTTTAAGTGAGAAGAAAAAGGTCTGTAGAGTCACCTATAACAATTTGTAATGCATGGAATTATGAGCCACATAAACTTAATATGAATATTTATTTTGTAAATATCTGCCTGAATACAAAATACATGGCTTAAACAAACTCAGTATGAAAGCTATTGCAATTAAAACCAAAAGCATTTAAGAACATTGTCTTGAAAGCAACAGATTTTATTTGCAGACAGTTGATAAGGTTAAAAAATAGCATATGATAAGTGACAAAAAAACAACAAAATAAATAGCTTGTTGACATTAGAAAATATTAATGCTATTAGAACTTTATACCACATTCTTACCTGCATAGTACTTCAACCAGCACTTAGGACAAAATATATTTAATTGAGAAAAAAAATTAAAGAAACAGACTGGGGAGTTATTTCAAAGAGCAAATTATCAGGCCCATTTTGACATTAGCTCCATTCCAAAATTGTTTTTTAATTTATAAAACTTAATTTTTTTCCATTCAAGAATTTCTATTTCTCCAAGCCATTATAAATCTAAAATATTTAATCTTATGACTTATTACATATTTTAAGAAAATTTTAAAATAAAAATTATTAAAAAGAAAAGGAATAAAATATCCCCTCACAGCACTGTTTGTCAACACAAAATAAGATATGTAGTTAGCATGGATTCCAGTGCCCAGTGAAATTGCTCAGTCATGTCTGACTTTTTGTGACCTCGTGGACTGTAGGCCACCAGGCTCCTCCGTCCATGGGATTTTCCAGGCAAGAATACTGGAGTGGTTGCCATTTACTCTTCCATGGGATCTTCATGATGCAGGGATCAAACCCACATCTCTTGTGTCTCTTACATTGCAGGTGGATTCTTTATCTGCTGAGCCATCAGGGAAGCCCCATTTTAAAATTTAGCAAATTCTCAGTCACTACAGATATTCAAAAAGTCCCTATGCAAATGCTCATTCAGGCCATTGCAGAAGAGCACCCTGCAGACCCCCACTTAATCTGACAAACTAAAAATGTATTATCATTATTATTATTATTATTATATATTTTTTGAAACTCTGAATTGTATACATTCTCAAACAGGTTTCTCATTGATTAGCACTTGGAAAGCATGTATCATGTCACATTAAACATATGCTCAATAAATGATGATTAAATTTGTAGACCACCTACTGCATCATAGCATAATGTTTACTCTTTCAAGAGTATCTTTACTATGTTTTAGGTAGCATAAGCTAATCAGAGATGAATTAATGCCACCAAACTGCATTAGTTCAACAAAAATTGATGCAAACTCCTTATTTTCAATAATTTCTAACTACAGAAACCTGAACTGCACTAAGTAATAAGAATTCTAAAAGGACAAACTCAGATTGAATATTATTTCTCCAACCTGCATCTGTAATAATGCATTCATGCACATGTCTGTGTACACACACACATGCACATATCTGTAGAAGGCTAGACTATGTAACAGATATGAAAAATCTTATGACAAGTAGAAAGAGTACTAGATCCTATTAAGTATGCCCTTGCTTTCTGATAATGATTTCTGGTAGTCTTAGAGGAAAATCTGAGGCTTCAAAAGGAAAATATATCCAATACACAGGGTTGTCCTGTGAAGGTTATTTATAAGACATGTTCTCATCATTTTTTTCTGGTAGAGTTACTTATAATCCAGCATGTATTTTATTTCCTTCAGTAAGATTTCTGAATATCTGAACCAGGAGGACATCTGCAGAAAGCAATGAATGAGGCTGATTGACATTCACTGTCATTCTTCCAGCATCAAGAGACATAAACACTAGATAGAATGAAAATAATTTTATAGATAGAATCCTGGTAAGCAAAGCAAACATGCTCACTGTAATTTTCTTCCTGGAATATTTACACTCAGTAAGAACAAAAAAAGATTATTAGTGAGTCTGAAGAGAGAAGTAGGATGCTCATATCCTTGGTGCCAATACCTATGCTTTATAAGTACTGTGCATCTCTTACAAAAGGGTTTCTAGGAGTCTCTCCAAGCATATATTCTTTAAATAATCAAAAGGGTCTGCAGAGATAGTTTCAAATAAAAGTGGCATGTTCTGGGCATTCCACTAAGCAAGAACTTGGAATATCTTTTTTTTTTAAATTTTTTAATTTAAAAATGGTGAAATAACCTTTCTTATATGAAGTCCAAACGAGAAACTAACCCCCAAAGCACAAGGCCTATTTTCAGCTTCATCAGCTATAGAACAGAAATTAAACTCCCATTATGAATAGGGGCGATGGAACTAATTCACCATGCAGACCATTGAAAACTGCCTCTGGTGTTAGGAAGTAGTCTTTGGTGTTAGGAAATAGCCTTTGAGTCACATATGACTGCAATGCTTTATTTCTCAATGCAATCTAATTTGATATTATAACAAAGCATCTGCACATTAAAAAAAAAATTATCTAAGGGCATAGCTGCTCCAGTGTTTTTAAAAAATGAACCAGCTGTTAGAAAAGATAGGTGAGAAGAGGCTGAACAGCTTCACTTCAGAAGCTGTAAATATATTTTAGGTAATATAAGATCAATTAAATGAAAAGACTTTTTTTCCTGACTCATGTGTCACTCTTAATTTTTATAAAATAATTTATCTACAATAATAAGCCCGCTGAAACTGTACATTTCAATGTTTTGTCAACTGTAGACACCTATAAAATGATAGCATTATCAAAGTATAGAAAATTTCCTTCAGCCCAGAAAGTTCCCTCATGCCCCATTGAATTCAATCTCCACCATCTTCAGCCCTAGGCAAGCACAAATCTGCTTTATTGTGCTATAGCCTGGTTTTGTCTCTTCTAGAATGTCACATAAATGTGATGATAAAGTATATACTCTTTTGTGTCTGGCTTCTTTCACACAGCATTTTTTGGAGATTCATCAATGTAGCTGTACATATCAGTATCGTGTTCTTATTTTTTGGATATTAACCCCTTATCAGTCATATCATTTCCAAATATTTCCTCCCATTTAGTATGTTGTCTTTTTGTTTTATCAAGTTTCTTATGCTGTGCAGAAGCTTTTAAGTTTAATTAGGTCATGTTCATTTATTTTTGCTCACTTCTTTTGCCTTAGGAAGACAGATCTAAAAAGATATTGTTACAAATTTATGTCAAAGAGTTTTCTATGTTCTCTTCTAGCAGTTTTATGTCTTTAATCCATTTTATTTTGTATATGGTGTGAGAAAATGTTCTAATTTCATTCTTATGGGCATCCTTGTCTTGTTCCTGAGTTTAGATGAATGTCTTTCTGTTTAATGGCAACCCACTCCAGTGTTCTTGCCTGGAGAATCACAGGCACGGGGGAGCCTGGAAGGCTGCTGTCTGTGGGGTAGCACAGAGTCGGACATGACTGAAGCAACTTAGCAGCAGCAGCAGCATAATGTTATCTATGAGTTTTTTCAAAAATGACCATTGTTATGTTGAGATATATTCTCTGTATAACAACTTTGATGAGAATTTTTACCATGAATTGATGTAAGTGAGGTGTTATTATTATTGTATTATTATCAATTTCTTCCTTTATATCTGTAAATATTTGCTTTACATATTTAGGTGCTTCTATTTTGGGTGCATATATGTTAACGAGTATAATGTCTTCTTTTTGTATTGATTCCTATATTATTACATCTCGATCTTCATTGTCTTCTGTTATAAACTTTGTTTTAAAGTTTGTTTTCTCTGATATCAGTATGGCGACCCCCATATTCCTTGTTATTTCCACTTGTTTGAAATATCCTTTTATATCCCCTCACTTTCTTTCTGTATGTGCCCCAGCTCTGAAATGAGTCTCTTATAAGCAACATATATACAGGTCTTATGTTGGCATATATTCAGCCACTCTATGTACTTTGATTGGAGCATTTAGTTCATTGACATTTAAGGAGTCTCTTCAATAAATAGTGTTGGGAAAACTGGACAGCTACACGTAAAACTGAAATTAGAACATTCTTTAACACCACATACAAAAATAAATTTAAAATTGTTAAAGACCTAAATGTGAGACAAGATACTATAAAACTCTTCAAGGAAAAAATAGGCAGAACACTCTGACATAAATTGCCACAATACCTTTTTTGATCTCTCTCCTAGAGTAATGGAAATAAAAACAAAAATAAACAAAAGGGAGCAAATTAAATTCAAAGACTTTTGCACAGCAAAGGAAATCATAAAAAGAAAAGAAAACCCACAGAATGGGAGAGAATACTAGCAAATTATGTAACCAACAAGGGATTAGCCTATGAAATTTACAAACAGCTCATGCAGCTTAATATCATGAAAACAAACAACTCAGTCAAAGAATGGGCAGGAGATCTAAATAGACATTTCTCCAAAAAAGACATACAGATGGCCAAGAAGCACGTGAAAAGATGTTCAACATTACTAATTAGAGAAATGCAAATCAGAACTACAATGAGGTATCATCTCACACTAGTCAAAATGACTATCATAAAAAAAAATCACAAACAACAATTGTGTAAGGGTACATGAGTCTCTTTCAGTTATGGTTTTCTCAGGGTATATGCCCAGTAGTGAGACTATCGGGTCATATGGTAGTTCTGCTGCTGCTAAGTCACTTCAGTCACGTCCGACTCTGTGCGACCCCATAGACAGCAGCCCACCAGCTCCCCCGTCCCTGGGATTCTCCAGGCAAGAGTACTAGAGTGGGTTGCCATTGCCTTCTCCATATGATAGTTCTAGTCCTAGGTTCTTTGGAACTTCCATACAGTTTTCCATAGTGGTCGTATCAATTTATATTCCCACCAACAGTGTAGAAGGATTCCCTTTTCACCACATCCTCTCCAGCATTTATAGTTTGTAGATTCTCACTTCTTGCTATAGCCTTTTCCTTTCTACTTAAGGAAGAATCTTTAACATTTCTTTTAGGATTGATTTATTATTGATGAATGCTTTTAGTTTCTGCTTGCCTGAGAAATTATTTTTTCTCTTTCAATTCTATATGGACTAGTTAGATTTTCATTAGTTGTAGGTTTTTTCCCTGTCAGCACTTTGAATTTATCATGCAACTCCCTCTGACCAGCAAAATTTCTGCAGAAAAATCAGCTGATAGCCTTGTGGTTTTCCCTTGTTTATGATTCTTTGCTTATCTCTTGCTGCCTTTGGAATTCTCTCTTTAACTTTTGCCATGTTAATTATGATATGTATTTGTATGGGTCTGTTTGGGTTCATGTTGTCTGGGACCCTCTCTCCTTCTTTAACTTTCATATCTGTTTCCTGATATAGGTTTGGGAAGTTTCTAGTCATTATTTTGTCAGATACATTTTCAACCCTTTTCTCTCTTCTGCTTCTGTGACACCTAAAATGCAAATGCTTGATGTTGTCTCTGAGGTCCCTTAAGCTACTCTCATTTTTTAAAGTTTGTGTTTCTTGCTCTTATTTGGGTGATTTTAATTATTCTATCTTTCATATTACTTATGTGTTCTTCTGTATCACCTAGTCTGCTATTAATTCCTTCTATTGTGTTTTCATTTCTGTTATTTTTTTTTCATTTCTGACAGGTTTTTTAAAAATATTTTCTAGTTCCTTGTTAAAATTTCCACTGTGTTCATCTAGTCTTTTCCCTAATTCAGTTAACATTACTAATGTTTTGAATTCTTTATCTGGTAAATTGCTTATTTCTGTTTTATTACTTCTTTCCCCAGGGGTTTTCATCTTGTTCTTTCAATTGACACAAACTCCTCCTTCTCCTCATTTACCTTAACTTTCTCTATGAAATTACGAGAAACAGTAGTCTACTGCATCTTGAAAGGGTGTCCTGTGTAGGTGCATCCCTATACAGTCCTTACTTGTCCAGTGGCTTTGGTGGGAGAGCTGGATTTGATATGAATGCAAGTTGCATCTTTCCTCAGGGTTTGCTGGCAGCTTTCACCTTGGTAGAAGGTTGAACTGGATATGGAGGGGAGGGGCTAGAACAAACTGGGCTCCAGTGCTTCCCTTCTGTTCAGTGGCTGTCACTGCCTTACTGGGGAGTAGGGGCAAGTCCTACATTACTGGACAGAAACCCCGAGTTTAAGTCCAAGCTGACTCTCTTCCCTTAGAGTGTGTGCTCCTCCCTCCCAGCACCAGAACTCTTGTCCTAGAATGGAACAGTGCTGAAGCATCCAGTGCTTCCCTTCTGTTCAGTGGCTGTCACTGCCTTACTGGGGAGTAGGGGCAAGTCCTACATTACTGGACAGAAACCCCGAGTTTAAGTCCAAGCTGACTCTCTTCCCTTAGAGTGTGTGCTCCTCCCTCCCAGCACCAGAACTCTTGTCCTAGAATGGAACAGTGCTGAAGCAAATGGTACTGTTGTAAGTACTTGACATGTGTTGTGTCACAGGTTGCCAACACTATGTTTTTTTTTTTTTTTTAATTCACCTTTCCTCTAGTGTTTTAAGATGCCATATTAATCATATATATTGACCTTGCAAGTGTGTTTGGGTCACCTTCTAGCAATTTTATTCCATCACACTATTTTTTATATCAGCACTATTCTGTTTTATTAAATGGCACTTTACAGTATGTTTTAACGTCTAATAGGGTTAATCCATTCCAGTAGTTTTCCTTTCTATGTGTTATCCTAGTTCAACTTGCATAACTGTTTTCTATAAAATTTTATTATGACTTGTCTTTAGTATCAACTCACCAAACTCTGCTGTTCTCAGACGTTAGTCATGTCTGACTCTTTGCAACCCTATGGACTTGCCAGCCTAGCTCACCAGGCACCTCTGTCCATGGGTTTCTCTTGTCAAGAAGACTGAAGTAGGATGCTATTTGCTTCTCCAGAGGATCTTCCTGACCCAGGGATCAAATCTGTGTCTCCTACATTGGCAGGTGGATACTTTACTAATAGCACTACCTGGAAAGCCCTACCAAGCTCTATGTAAGTATATATAAGTCTTTTATTAGGATCACATTACATTTATAAATTAGCAGAGCTAACAGACATCTTTATGATGTTTATTCTTTACATGAAAGAACAGGGCATATATTTCAATGTGTCCAGGTCTACTTGTTTCTTTCAAGAGTGTTTTACCATTTTCTTCATATAAGTTTTACACTTCTCAGATTCGGTTTATTCCTAAGAAAGTACTTTTTTTTTTTTTTCTTCTGATGCTATTGTTCAGTTCAGTTCAGTCGCTCGGTCGTGTCTGACTCTTTGCGATCCCATGAATTGCAGCACGCCAGGCCTTCCTGTCCATAACCATCTTCTGGAGTTCACTCAGACTCACGTCCATCAAGTCCACGATGCCATCCAGCGATCTCATCCTCGGTTGTCCCCTTCTCCTCCTGCCCCCAATCCCTCCTAGCATCAGAGTCTTTTCCAATGAGTCAACTCTTCGCATGAGGTGGCCAAAGTACTGGAGTTGCAGCTTTAGCATCATTCCTTCCAAAGAAATCACAGGGTTGATCTCCTTCAGAATGGACTGGTTGGATCTCCTTGCAATCCAAGGGACTCCCA
>SJYX01009592.1:0-74158 GCA_006410675.1 Oreotragus oreotragus | reverse complement strand
TCCCCTTCTCCTCCTGCCCCCAATCCCTCCCAGCATCAGAGTCTTTTCCAATGAGTCAACTCTTCGCATGAGGTGGCCAAAGTACTGGAGTTTCAGCTTTAGCATCATTCCTTCCAAAGAAATCCCAGGGTTGATCTCCTTCAGAATGGACTGGTTGGATCTCCTTGCAGTCCAAGGGACTCTCAAGAGTCTTCTCCAACACCACAGTTCAAAAGCATCGATTCTTCTTTGCTCAGCTTTCTTCGCAGTCCAACTTTCACATCCATACATGACCACAGGAAAAACCATAGCCTTGAGTAGACGAACCTTAGTCGGCAAAGTAATGTCTCTGCTTTTGAATATACTATCTAGTTTGGCCATAACTTTTCTTCCAAGGAGTAAGCGTCTTCTAATTTCATGGCTGTAGTCACCATCTGCAGTGATTTTGGAGCCCCCAAAAGTAAAGTCTGACACTGTTTCCACTGTTTCCCCATCTATTTCCCATGAAGTGATGGGACCGGATGCCATGATCTTCGTTTTCTGAATGTTGAGCTTGAAGCCAAATTTTTCGCTCTCCTCCTTCACTTTCATCAAGAGGCTTTTTAGATCCTCTTCACTTTCTGCCATAAGGGTGGCGTCATCTGCATATCTGAGGTTATTGATATTTCTCCCGGCAATCTTGATTCCAGCTTGTGTTTCCTCCAGTCTAGCGTTTCTCATGATGTACTCTGCATATAAGTTAAATAAGCAGGGTGACAATAAAGATAAGCACACGTCATTCTACTCCACCATGGAGCCATAGATGTAATTACCAAGTCCACAACATGAACCAATTTCTGTGTGACTGCTCCAACATCATTTGGGTAACTTCACATTCAAGTGTTCTACATCTTAAAACAATCTCCAGTGGATTCTCTCCCAAGACTACCCTCAGAGCACAGGGCCAGGATAACCTCCCTCTCCGAAAGGGCTCAGCTTTCTGGAGCACAGCCCAGATTCAGACCCACGTCCCCACAACTCTGCAAAGAGCTGGGAGATGTGCCAGGACTCGTTCCCATCCTGCACCCTGATCCGGCTCACCTCAATACAACTCAATATCAAAAAACAGACAATGTGACTTTTAAAATGGGCAGAGAACATGTTTAAACATTCCTACAAATACAAATGGTCAACATATACACAAAAAGATATTTATCATCATTAAGTATGAGAGAAATGCAAATTAAACCCCAATAAGATATCATCTGACATCTGTCAGAATGATTATTATCAAAAGTGTTTATGAAAATTTGGAAAAAAGGGAACTCGTATGCACTATTGGTGGTCTGTAAAACATGTTTAAAGTAATGCTATTTCTCAGTATTTTTCCAAAGAAAACAAAAGCACTAATTCAGACAGACATAAGCACTCCTATGCTCATTGGAGTTTTGTTTACAATAAACAAGATACAGTAGTAACATTAATAAATGCCAACCAATAGAAAAATGGAAGATAGAAAATGTGGTGTGTGTATATGTTGAATGTTACTCCAGCCATAAAAAACAAATGAAAACTCAAATGGCTTTTTGAAACTCAAATGATCCTGTACATTTTATGCTGTGAAATTAAGTCCAACAAAGAAAGATAAATAATGTATGATCACACATGTAGAATCAGATAATAGCAAACAAACAAAAGAACAGAAGCAGACTATAGATACAAAGAGCATATAGGTAGTTTCTAGAGGGATGGGGTTGACAGATGAAGGATGGCTGTGAGATTTAACCATGATTATTCTTGTTAGTGTTCAGTTGCTCAGTCATGTCCAACTCCTTGCAACCCCATGGACTGAAGCATGCCAGGTTTCCCTGTCCTTTATTATCTCCTAGAGTTTGCTCAAACTCATCTCCACTGAGTCAGTGACTCCATCCAGTCATCTTACCTTCTGTTGCCCTCTACTCCTGCATTCAGTCTTTCCCAGCATCAAGGTCTTTTCCATCCATTGAGTTGGCTCTTTACATCATGTTGTCAAATTATTGGAGCTTCAGCATGAGTCCTTCCAATGAATATTGAGGGTTGAGGTCCTTTAGGATTGACTGATTTGATCTCTTTGAAGCCCAAGGGACTCTTAAGAGTCCTTTTCAGCACCACAGTTTGAAAGCATCAATTCTCCAGTGCTCAGACTTCTTTATGGTCCATCCCTCACACTCATACGTGACTACTGAAAAAAGCATAGCTTTGACTAGATGGACCTTTGTTGGCAAAGTCATGTTTCTGCTTACTAATACTCTGTCTACATTTATCATAGCTTTTCTTTCAAGGAACAAGCATCTTTTAATTTCATAGCTGCAGTCAGTGTCTGCAGTGATTTTGGAGCCTAAGAAAATAGTCTGTCACTGTTTCCTCTTTCCCCCCATCTATTAGCCATGAAGATACGGGACCAGATGCCATGATCTTCATTTTTTGAATACTATTTTAAGCCAAGTTTTCACTCTCCTCTTTCACCTTCATCAAGAGGCTTTTTAGTTCTTCTTCACTTTCTGTCTTTAGGGTGGTGTCATCTGCGTATCTGAGGTTATTGATATTTCTCCCAGCAATCTTGATTCCAGCTTGAGATTCATCCAGCCTGACATTTCACATGATCTAATGGGCATATAAGTTAAGTAAGCAGGGTGACAAAATACAGCCTTGACATATTCCTTTCCCAGTTTTGAAGTAGTTCATTGTTCCATGTCTGGTTTATTTTTAATGTATTTTAATGTCAATTCACTAAGTTGTAAACCTGTCAGTCAGTTCAGTCTCTCAGTCATGTCTGATTATTTGCAACCCCATGGACTGCAGCACGCCAGGCCTCCCTGTCCATCACAATTCCTGGAGCCTACTGAAACTCATGTCCTTTGAGTTGGCAATTCCATCCAATCATCTCATCCTCTGTCGTCCCCTTCTTCTCCCACCTTCAATCTTTCCCAGTATCAGGGTCTTTTCCAAGGAGTTTGTTCTTTGCATCAGGTGACCAAAGTATTGGAGTTTTAGCTTCAGCCTCAGTCCTTCCAGTGAATATTCAGAACTAATTTCCTTTAGGATTGATTTGGTGGATCT
Source organism: Oreotragus oreotragus (assembly GCA_006410675.1). NCBI lineage: Eukaryota > Metazoa > Chordata > Mammalia > Artiodactyla > Bovidae > Oreotragus > Oreotragus oreotragus. Next base: position 71,101 of record SJYX01009592.1, on the reverse strand, counting down.
CCTTGCATTCCAGGGGACTCTCAAGAGTCTTCTCCAACACCACAGTTCAAAAGCATCAGTTCTTCAGCACTCAGTTTTCTTGTACACCTGAAATCAATGTAATACTGTACATACATTATACTTCAATTTCAAAGAAAAAATTTTTAATCTACCCCTTGAAGAAATTCCCATGGGGGAAAAAAAAAAAACTAAAGAACCCAAGCAACTACTACAGCATAATATGGAAAAATATAGTAAAGATGAAAGCAAATTGCTGAAAAATCAGTCATAATCCACTGGGAAGAAAAACTGGGAAATGACATTCAAGGCACATGAAATATGCCAGAACAGAGCACCGAGAAGGAACTGCATGTATAGGGAAGCAAGTGATTATGTTTGGAGCATAGGGAAAATGAGAAGATGGTAAAGGCAAATTGGATACAGGTTACAAAGGATCTCCTAGTGTTTATTAGGTAGTTTTTTTTTTTTACTTTTTTCATTTATTGGTATATATATATTTCATTTATTGGTATAAANCTCTGCATGTAAGGTAAATAAGCAGGGTGACAATAGGCAGCCTTGATGTACTCTCTTCCTGATTTGGAATGAGTCTGTTGTTCCATGTCCAGTTCTAGCTGTCCAGTTTTTGACCTGCAGTTGGAGGCAGAAAATTTCCATATCCTTTTAACCAATGGCCTCCTTTCTGCGGCAGTTAGTCTGAGTGGCTAGGCCACAGGTGACATTGTATGCTCTTCACCTCATTTACTCAGCAAATGCTTTATTCAGGGAACAATGACACTAGCCAGTGGGGATAACAATTTAAATCTACCAATACAAATGGGAATCCTAAGGACTTTACTCATTCCTTCATCGCAGATTGCTTTAGATCCTATTTGGACACATTCTGCCCTTCCCATTCCCTTAGCAGCAATGAAAACAAACCAGGAAGAAAAGCTGATAGTAACCATTACACTTTGACCTCACCCTTTTAATTCACTAGGGTTATGGGTTAGGAGACTGAAAATTCTCTTTTCCCCTGCTCCCTACCTAATTCCTGGCCAGCTCTCACTCATGTCTCAGGTCCAGCTTTATTTTTATTTTTATTTTTTGTATTTATTTACTTTTTAAATGAACTCCCAAACATGAATCCCCCTCCCACCTCCCACCCCACATCATCCCTCCAGATCATCCCCATACACCAGCCCCAAGCGTCCTGCATCCTGCATTGAACATAGACTGGCAATTCATTTCTTACATGATAGTATACAAATTTCAATGCTATTCTCCCAAATCATCCCACCCTCTCCCTCTCCCTCTCCTTCTCCCTCAGAGTCCATAAGTCCACTCTACACATCTGTATCTCTTTTGCTGTCTTGCATACAGGGTCCTCATTACCATCTTTCTAAATTCCATATATATGTGTTAGTATACTGTATTGGTGTTTTTCTTTCTGGCTTACTTCACTCTGTATAATTGGGTCCAGTTATATTTTGTAAAATATTATGGCTTCCCTGGTGGTTCAGATGGTAAAGAATCTGCCTGCAATGCAGAAGACACAGATTCAGTCCCCGTGTCAGGAAGATCCTCTGGAGAAGGAAATGTCTACCCAATCCTGCATATACAAAAGTTTCATGATTATTTGATAATACATACACAGTTCAAAGATTACTGAAGTCAAGCTTACTAACATATTATCATTTTACATGGATACAGTTTTGGGGATGTGATAGTTACTTTCAGTATATCCCTTCTGTTTAGTACAATGTTGTTAAGTGTAGTCATTCTGCCTAGATGTGAAATCCCTACATAGCTTCAATTTTGTGTCCTTTGACTCATATCTCACCATCTTCTCTGTCTCATCTCCTGGTGACTGCTATTCCATCCTCTGCTTCTAAGGGTTTGCTTTTTTTTTTTCAGTTTCTACATATAAATGATACCATGCATTATTTGTCTTTCTCTGTCTGACTTATTTCACTATGTATAATATTCTCCATATTGATACATACTCTCATAGAAAGCAAGATTGATATATTCATCATGGAATACAGTATGAAAATTTCTCAAAAAATTAAAAATAAAACTGCTATATGATCCAGTAATCCTACTGTTTGGAAAGAAATTCATATTAGGGTCTCGAGAGATATCTTCACTCTCATGTTCATTGCAGCATTATTCACAAGAGTCAATATATGGAAATAACTATCAATTTATGGGCAAAAAATACGAAGAATATGTTACTTAAATAATTGCTATACTATTCAGCCATGAGAATCTGTGTATGTGTTCAGTCGCTAAGTCATGTCTCACTTCATGACCCCATGGACTGCAGTACTCCAGGTTTCTCTGTCCCTCACCATCTCCTGGAGTTTGCCCGAATTCATGTCCATTGACTTGGTGATACCATCCAACAATCTCATCTTCTTTTGCCCTCTTCTCTTTCTGCTTTCAGTCTTTCTCAGAATTGGGTCTTTTCCAATGAGTCAGCTCTTGTCATCAGGTGGCCACAGTATTGGAGCTTCAGCTTTGGCATCAGTGTTTCCAATGATTATTCCAATTCCAATGGGTTGATTTCCTGTAAGATTGACTGCTTTAATCTCCTTGTAGTCCAAGGGAATCTCAAGAGCCTTCCCCAGCACTACAGTTTGAAAACATCATTTCTTTGGTACTCTGCCTTCTTTATGGTCCAGCTCTCACAACCATGAGAGCCAACTAGTTTTAAATTTATCATAGCTTTTAGATACCACTGAATCTTTTTAATCTAATAAACTTTGTATTTTAAAATTATCATTCTTATGACAACTTAAAGAATGGACTTGAAAGGTGGATGGACTGGTGACTAATAGAGTAACAAATGAGTTGTTGTTACTAATATTTATTTTTGTATGTTTCTAGTATACCAGCATATGATTTCATTATCTGACATCTACATAACAAATACTATTTTTTTTAATTTTCCTGTATGTTCTAAGCTCAGTAAAAGTCCCTGTACTATGAAGCTTATACTTTAGTGGGAAAAACAACACAAGAAGCATATAAATATGCAATGTGATACTGAGAAATTGTTTATCAAATGTACTTATACTTTGACAAGAAACATGATATGAACTTAAGTTAGGAATTCATAGTTTGTTTGTTTTTTAAAGAGTTTGAGCAGTTTAACTGATTGATTGCAGTTTAATTTTTATTTCCTTTTGGAAATTTTCACATTATTGTCAGCTATTAGAATAACAGTGTTTAAATTTTGACTGTCCTATGTAAAATATGGACAAATACCAATCCAGTGAGCTTGCTATTTCATGTCAACACCAAAGAGGGGAATCTAACTGCATCAGGAAAGGCATATTTATCCTGTCTTTTCTCTTATTTAAGACACTTTATTTTTTCTGTTCTTAAAAATAATTTTAAAGTTAATCATTTGAACAAATGTAAAGGGTCTACTCAGGAAAAAAAAATCCTTATTTATGAAGATAGAGTGTCTACTTAGATCTACGTTATCTCTCTGAATCTACTTGGTAGAAATCTGGTACTCCAATACCAAACTATTTGAAGTATGAAAAAACAAATAAGGTCAAATTCAAGGGAAATACTCTGTTGAAAGAAAGGGAAATAAAATAAATCTTTATGTAAATCCCTTCAGTTCAGTTCAATTCAGTCACTCAGTCGTGTCTGACTCTTTGCAAAACCATGGACTGCAGCATGTCAGGCCTCCCTGTCTATCACCAATTCCTGGAGTTTACTCAAATTCTATCGAGTCCATCGAGTCCATGATGCCATTCAACCATCTCATCCTCTGTTGCCCCCTTTCACAAAATAATATCTCTGCTTTTTATTATGCTGTCTAGGTTGGTCACAACTTTTCTAACAAGAAACAAGACTTTTAATTTCACGGCTGAAGTCACTAATCACTATCTGCAACAATTTTGGAGACCCCAAAAATAAATTCTGCCACTGTTTCTACTCTTTCCCCATCTATTTGTCATGAAATGATGGGACTAGATGCCATAATTATAGTTTTCTGAGTGTTGATTTTAAGCCAACTTTTTCACTCTCTTCTTTCATTTTAATCAAGAGGCTTTTTAGTTCTTCTTCGCTTTCTGCCTTAAAGGTGGTGTCGCCTGCATATCTGAGGTTATTGATATTTCTCCTGGCAATCTTGATTCCAGCTTGTGTTTCATCCAGCCCAGCATTTTGCATGATGTACTCTGCATGTATGTTAAATAAACAGGGTGACAATATACAGCCTTGACATACTCCTTTCCTTATTTGGAACCAGTCTGTTGATTTTATTTATGTAAATAAGTTTACATATTTAGTTAATCACAATTTTAATCTGTAGAATGTAATTACTAACATGCAAATTTTATTTTTTATATAGGTTTATTTATTTTAATTGGAGGTTAATTATTTTACAATATTGTATTGGTTTTGCCACACATCAGCATGAATCAACCACAGATATACACATGTTCCCCATCCTGAACCCCCTTCCCTAATCCCTCCCTGTACCATCCCTCTGGGTCGTCCCAGTGCACCAGCCCCAAGCATCCAGTATCATGCATTGAACCTGGACTGGCTATTCGTTTCATATATGATATTATACATGTTTCAATGCCATTCTCCCAAATCATCCCACCCTCTCCCTCTCCCAGAGAGTCCAAAAGACTGTTCTACACATCTGTGTCTCTTTTGTTGTCTGGCATACAGGGTTATCATTACTATCTTTTTAAATTCCATACATATGTGTTAGTATACTATATTGGTGTTTTTCTTTCTGGCTTACTTCACTCTGTGTAATAGGCTCCAATTTATTACAACTGATTCAAATGTATTCCTTTTAATGGCTGCATAATACTCCATTGTGTATATGTACCACAGCTTTCTTATCCATTCATCTGCCAATGGACATCTAGGTTGCTTCCATGTGCTGGCTATTATAAACAGTGCTGCGATGAACATTGGGGTACACGTGTCTCTTTCAATTCTGGTTTCCTCAGTGTGTATGCCCAGCAGTGGGATTGCTGGGTCATAAGGCAGTTCTATTTCCAGTTTTTGTTTTTTTTAAGGAATCTCCACACTGTTCTCCATAGAGGCTGTACTAGTTTGCATTCCCACCAACACTGCAAGAGGGTTCCCTTTTCTCCATGCCCTCTCCAGCATTTATTGCTTGTAGACTTTGGATCGCAGCCATTCTGACTGGCATGAAATGGTACCTCATTGTGGTTTTGATTTGCATGTCTCTGATAATGAGTGAAGTTGAGCATCTTTTCATGTGTTTGTTAGCCATCTGTATGTCTTCTTTGGAGAAATGTCTATTTAGTTCTTTGGCCCATTTTTTGATTGGGTCATTTATTTTTCTGGAATTGAGCTGCAGGAGTTGCTTGTACGTTTTTGAGATTAGTTTTTTGTCAGTTGCTTCATTTGCTATTATTTTCTCCCATTCTGAAAGCTGTTTTTTCACCTTGCTTATAGTTTCCTCTGTTGTGCAGAAGCTTTTAAGTTTAATTAGGTCCCATTTAGTTTTGCTTTTATTTCCAATATTCTGGGAGGTAGATCATTGAGGATCTTGCTGTGATGTATGTCAGAGAGTGTTTTGCCTATGTTCTCCTCTAGGAGTTTTATAGTTTCTGGTCTTGTGTTTAGATCTTTAATCCATTTTGAGTTTATTTTTGTGCATGGTGTTTTAAAACGCATGATCGAAAATATTGCTAGCTGAAGTTATTAGATACTGAGATGCTGTCACACAAAAAATGATGGCCATGAAGGTGAAGGTGAAGGTGAAGTCGCTCAGTCGTGTCTGACTCTTTGCGACCCCATGGACTGTAACCTACTAGGCTTTTCTGTCCACAGGATTCTCCAGGCAAGAATACTGGAGTGGATTGCCATTTCCTTCTCCAGGGGATCTTCCCAACCCAGGGATCGAACCCAGGTTTCCTGCATTGGAAGCAGACGCTTTAACCTCTGAACCAGCAGGGAGCCAATAAAGATGGCCATAATTCTTTTAAATATGCCTCAAGTAGTTTCAGCTAAGTTCAGTTCAGTTGCTCAGTCATGTCTGACTGTTTGCTATCCCATGGACTGTAGCATGCCAGGCTTCCCTGTCCATCACCAGCTCCTGGAGTTTACTCAAACTCATCTCCATTGAGTCAATGATGCCATCCAATCATCTCATCCTCTGTCGTCCCCTTCTCCTCCCACCTTCAACCTTTCCCAGCATCAGGGTCTTTTCAAATGAGTTGGTACTTTGCATGAGGTGGCCAAAGTGTTGGCATTTCAGCCTCGGCATCAGTCCTTCTAATGAATATTCAGGACTAATTTCCTTTAGAATGGACTGGTTGGATCTCTGTGCTGTCCAAAGGAATCTCAACACCACAGTATTCTTCAACACCACAGTTCAAAGGCATCAATTATTTGGCACTGAGCTTTCTCTATACTACAACTCTCACATCCTTACCGGAGAAGGCAATGGCAACCCAGTGTTCTTGCCTGGCGAATCCTAGGGACGGTGGAGCCTGGTGGGCTTCCGTCTGCGGGGTCACACAGAATCGGACACGATTGAAGCGACTTACCAGCAGCAGCAGCACATCCATACGTGACTACTGGAAAAAACATAGATTTGACTAGAAGGACCTTTGTTGGCAAAGGAATGTCTCTGCCTTTTAATATGCTGTCTACGTTTGTCATAACTTTTCTTCCAAGGAGCAAGCGTTTTGTTTTTTTTTTTTTTTAATTTCATGGGTGCAGTGATTTTGGAATCCAAAAATAGTTTCTCACTGTTTCCATTGTTTCCCCATCTAACTGGCATCAAGTATTGGGACCAGATGCCATGATCTTAGTTTTCTGAGTGTTGAGTTTTAAGCCAACTTTTTCTCTCTCCTCTTTCACTTTCATCAAGAGGCTCTTTATTTCTTCTTTTCTTTCTTTCATAATGGTGGTGTCGTCTGCATATCTGAGGTTATTGATATTTCCTCCAGCAGTCTTGATTCCACCTTGTGCTTCATCCAGCCCAGCGTTTCTCATGATGTACTCTGCATATAAGTTAAATAAGCAGAGTGACAATATACATCCTTGACATACGTCTTTCCCAATTTGGAACCAGTCTCTTATTCCATGTTCAGTTCTAACTGTTGCTTGTGGACCTGCATACAGATTTCTCAGGAGGCAGGTAAGGGGGTCTGGTATTCCCATCTCTTTAGGACTTTCCCACAGTTTGTTGTGATCCGCACAGTCAAAGGCTTTGGCATAGTCAATAAAGCAGAAGTAGATGTATTTGGAGAACTCTCTTGACTTTTTGATGATCCAACAGGTGTTAGTAATTTGATCTCTGGTTCCTCTGCCTTTCTAAATCCAGTTTGAACATCTGAAAGTTCATGGTTCACATACTGTTGATGCCTGGCCTGGAGAATTTTGAGCATCACTTTGCTAGCATGTGAGACGACTGCAATTGTCTGGTAGTTTGAGCATTCTTTGGCATTGCCTTTCTTTGTGATTGGAATGAAAACTGACATTTTCCAGTCCTGTGGCCACTGCTGAGCTTTCCAAATTTGCTGGCATATTGAGTGCAGCACTTTCACAGCATCATCTTTTAGGATTTGAAACAGCTCAACTGTAATTCCATCACCTCTACTAGCTTTGTTCATAGTGACATTTCTTAAGGACCACTTGAATTTGCATTTCAGGATATCTGGCTCTAGCTGAATGATCACACCATGGTGATTATCTGGGTCTTGAAGATTTTTTCTATATAGTTCTTCTGTGTGTTCTTGCCACCTCTTCTTAATATCTTCTGCTTCTGTTAGGTCTATACCATTTCTGTCCTTTACTGAACACATCATTGCATGAAAATAGTCCCTTGGTATCTCTAATTTTCTTGAAGAGATCTCTAGTTTTTCCCATTCTATTGTTTTCCTATATTTATTTGCATTGATCACTGAGGAAGGCTTTACTTTCTCTCCTTGATATTCTTCTGAACTCTGCATTCAAATGGGTATATCTTTCTTTTTCTCCTTTGCCTTTCACGTCTCTTCTCAGCTATTAGTAAGGCCTCCTCATACAACCATTTTGCCTTTTTGCATTTCTTTTTCCTGAGGATCATCTTGATCCCTGTCTCATGTACAATGTTTCAAACCTCTGTCCATAGTTCTTCAGGCACTCTGTCTATCAGATTTAATCCCTTGAATCTATTTCTCACTTCCACTGTACAATCATAAGGGATTTGATTTAGGTCATACTTGAATGGTCTAGTGGTTTTCCCTACTTTCTTGAACGTAAGTCTGAATTTGGTAATAGGGAGTTCATGATCTGAGCCACAGTCAGCTCCCAGTCTTGTTTTTGTTGACTGTATAGAGCTTCTCCATCTTTGTCTGCAAGGAATATAATCAATTTTATTTTGATATTGACCATCTGGTGATGTCCATGTGTAGCGTCTTCTCTTGTATTGTTGGAAGAGAGCGTTTGCTATGACCTTTTTTCTTGGCAAAACTCTATTAGCCTTTGACCTACTTCATTTTGTACTCCAAGGCCAATTTTGCCAGTTACTCTAGGTACCCCTTGACTTCTAATTTTGAATCCCAGTCCCCTATAATGAAAAAGATGCCTTTTGGGGGTGCTAGCTCTAGGTGGCCTTATAGATCTTCATAAAACCATTCAACTTCAGCTTCTTCAGCATTACTGATCAGGGCATAGACTTGGATTACTGTGATATTGAATGGTTTGCCTTGGAAATGAACCGAGATCTTTCTGTCATTGTTGAAATTGCATCCAAGTACTGCATTTCAGACTCTTTTGTTGACTATGATAGCTACTCCGTTTCTTCTAAGGGATTCTTGCCCACAGTCATCTGCATTAAGTTCACCCATTCCAGTACATTTTAGTTCACTGATTCCTAAATTGTTGATGTTCACTCTTGCCATCTCCTGTTTTACCATTTCCAATTTCCCTTGATTAATGGACCTAGCATTCCAGGTTCCTATGCAATATTGCTCTTACCAGTCACATCCACAAATGGGTATTGTTTTTGCTTTGACTCTGTCTCTTCATTCTTTCTGGAGTTATTTCTTCACTGATCTCCAGTAGCATGTTGGACAGGTACTGACCTGTGGAGTTCTTGTTTCAGTAGTTTAGCTATTACTGTGGATAAATGATTAACACTGAAGAGAAATAAGAAAGTGTCACTGAAACAGCTGAAGTCTCTAATGTATGTAGAAGTTAAAGAGATGAGTGAAGAGTAATGCTATAGGAAGGATATCCTTAAACAATATAAAACTCTACAGAACTTCATACTATATTTTTTTCTTGGGATTTTGGTGCACATGCATGTGTGCTCAGTCACTCAGTCATGTCTGACTCTTTGCAATCCCATGGCCTGTATCCCTCCAGTCTCCCCTGTCCATGAAGTCTTTCAGGCAAGAATACAGGACTGAGTTGCCATTTCCTCTTCTGGTTTATCTTTCCGACCCAGAGAAGGAACTCACGTCTCCTGTGTCTCTCTCCTTGGCAGGCAAATTCTTTACCACTGGGTCACATGGGAAACCAATTCAGTGGAGGTTAGCATAAAGTCTCTAAAAATTCCTACAACAAAGAAACCTCTTAAATCCTATTTAACTTAGTCTTTCCAGCAAAAGTGGCCATGGAATTTTTTTCAAACACTTCTATACATTTCACTTCACAAGAAAATAAGGTAAAATAAAATATGTCCTAAAGCATAAGGCAAGTTTTGAATTAAGAAAAATAAAAGAGGAAAAAATGTTCAGATGTTAATATTTCAAATGAATATGATAAAGTAAATATAGAAGTAAGTGGTTGGTCGTTCGCACATGGATAAGTTACACAAGTATCTCTTGATCATTAGTTCACAAAATCTCAACACTATAGAGTCACAGAATCAGACCTTCAGGTTTGCTGATTTAAAGGCCATGCATTCCATGAAAACTATGTTCTCGTGTTGCTTCCTACTAAGCAGAATATCTCATTTCGTGAGATCTCCCTAACTAGACATATCACCAATGAATAAATATATAACTTGAGGGGGCAGTGGGGATGGAAATAAAATTTATATTCAAACTCACCTATTTTCACATATGTATTACAGGGATATATGAAAGAATATGAAGGAAACTATATGCAGATCAAGAAACAACAGTTAGAATTAGGCACTGAACAACATGAAAGAATATTTGATGAATTGCATACCAAATATGTTCAAGATGAAACCAAGCTGTTCAAACACGGCCTGCATAAGCAACACAGGTTTGACCCCAGGGTTGGGAAGATCCCCTGGAGGAGGTCATGGAAACCCATACCAGTATTTTTGCCTGAGAAATCCCATAGACAGAGATGCCTGGCAGGCTACAGTCCATAGGGTCACAAAGAGTTGGACAGGACTAAAGACACTTAGCATGAGTTAGATTTGCATTAACTAACATTCAAAGTCAGATCTGGTTCAGTCTCAGGTCTCTGGGTTCTGGTGCACACAGGTTTTGTTTGAGCCTTCCAAGCATCTCTGAAAGGTATGGGGTTTGATTCTATACACAATTTCATCCCTACTCCCATCTTGTTGCAGTTCTCCTTTGCCCTTGGACCTGGGGTATATTTTTTATTGGGATCCAGCATTCTCCTGTTGATGGTTATTCAGCAGTGAGTTGCAGTTCTGAAGTTCTCACAAGAGAAGATGAGTGTATGTCTTTTTTACTCTGCCATCTCTTAATTGAGCCAGACCTGCCTTTGAGTGTTTGAGTATCTCTTGTGGAGGCACAGGTCAGCAGTGGCCTGCTGTGAGGATAGGGGCTCTGGCTGCAGCAGACCTGAGAGGCCTGATATGTGGCATAAGTCCTCTTGGAGGAGGTTGTCATTAGCCCCACCATAGAGCCACCGAGCAGATGACACACAAAATGGAGAACAATTATATCAAAGAAGTTCTCACACTGTTGCAAAAATTCTAGAGACTACAACAGATTCCCCAAACTGGGGATCCAACAAAGGGACTGAAATCCCCCAGAGTTCTTTGAAGGCCAGTGGGATTTGCTTACAGAACTTCCACAGGACAGGAGAAACAGACCCTTGGAGGGAAGAATCAAAACCTTGTGTGACCAGGACCTAAGAGAAAGGAGCAGTGATCCCCCCGAGAAACTAAACCAGACTTGCCTATGAGTGTCCAGGAGTCTCTGGCTTCACTTGGGTATACAGTGGCCTGCCACAGGTCGGGGCATTGAATGCAACAGTCCTGGGAGCAGTGGGGCATGCTGGCATAAGTCCTTTTGAAGGAGGTCTCACCATTATCATAATTACCTCTACCATAGTTTGGCCTCAGCCAAATTGAACTGGGTTCAATTCCTGTGTTGGGAAGATACCCTGGAGGAGAGCATGGAAACTCACTCCAGGATTCTTGCCTGGAGAATCCCCATGGACAGAGTAGCCTGGTGAGTCCATGAGGTGGTAAAGAGTCATACATGACTAAGCTACTAAGCACAGCACAGTACATAAGCATTTTATTCTTGTAAGGATGGACTTCTTTGAGAGAATATGATTAATATGATTTGTATATGCTTCAGAACACAAACAGACTCAAAGAGTTCATTATTTTTTCTTTGCTTCCTGTATGTCTGTTAAGAAGATGAAAAGAAAGAAAATGAAGATCCTTTACTCACATTTTTCTGTCCCTATGAAAGCCCATAGTAAACCATTCAAACCAAGTCCTCACCCTGGGCATTGTTTTCTCTTAACAACTTGGCCAAGCACACTTGTATAAAGATAGTGCCAGTTTATATTGATATCTTTCACTTCAAGCTGTTTATTTTCCCTCATTATAAAAGAATAACATCAGAAATGCAGAGATACGATATTTAGTTTGCATCCAACATCAAATCACTCAGATTTGTTTTTGTTTTAAAAGATAGTCTTCACTTTGGTTGTGATGATGAAATTCATGAAAAACCATACCCATAATATTGTCAGTTATACGGAATCATTAAAAACAAAAAAAAAACTTTAGACAAATGACCCTCTAGGTGTAGGTATATGGAGTATAACTTCTGTTATTTTCCACAAAAATATTTCCTTCTAGTTCTACATTCTTGGCAGAGAGACCAAAATCTGACCTTATGCTATGGGTACACAAGCTTAGGGTGGTGAGTGTTCAAAGGCAATGAGGCCTTTGCAACAGTTTATCTAGAACATTTTTTTTTTCTCAGCCAGGATCTGGTTCAGCAAAAATGATATTCTCTTTAACGTCATCAGCCAAGTAAATAAATCTTAAGATTTCTGCTCCTTGAGCTCTCAGCTTCCAGATTATTGGGATGCATCAAGCTCTACAAGGTCTTTTCTGCCAGAATTTATGTCACTTTCAGTTCTTTGTGGTTTTGTTAAGTCTTCACCTCTTGAAAATATATTACAAAAGCTTTTATTTATTATAGATCTTTGCTAAGCAATCTAGAACTGACAGTGATTTTTTTCATGAAGACACCTAGTGCAGAATTTCCACTGGTCTCATATCTTTCTAACATTCATAAGTGCTTTTACTTTAAAATAAATTTAATAGAAATTAGAGTTCATTGACTAAAGCCACACAGAGATTCTAAGCTGAGAAAAAAAGAGGCAGGATGATACATGAGCTTAAAAAGATCTTGTAAAATGCTTAAATAGCCACACCAGAGAAAAGTTATAGTGAATCAGCAAGAAATAAATAACAGATTGCTCAGTTCAGTTCAGTTGCTCAGTTGTATCCTACTCTTTTCGACCCCATGAATCGCAGCATGCCAGGCCTCCCTGTCCATCATCAACACAAACCATGCTGAGATTAAATAGCAAGAATCTCTAGTAAGAGTCAGTAATAGATTAAACAGTTTCCCAAATGAGTACCAACCATCCTTGATAATTATCTTTGTACAGGCTGTAGCTGAAATTCGCAGAGAATAAGACCTCTCTAGTCTGCTCAACCTATGCTAAATCACTCAGGTTCACATTACCCAATAACATGAGTAATTAAACTGCTTATTTACTGAAATTTTTTATGCTCCAGTACATCTGTTGCTTGATGTCATCTTTATGGTCATACTGTCAAGGGAAGTTCAGTTTTAGATAAACTAGGGACTCATAAATTTGGCAATATAAAACATATAGAAATGCTAAATAAAATATTATAAATGCATAGCAGAATTTCCAATAAAGTAAAGAAAATCTTTAGGAACCAAGAATTTAAGATGACTGTGCTGAAGGAAGTTGTCAGATTGAGTAGCTTGACTGAGGATTTAATGCTTACTCAGGAACAGGAACTTTGTGCTCAGTCAAGGTAATAAGTTAGATCTTAAGTCCCTTACCGAGCCAGACTATTGAAAGGCAACACCTTAATATAGAGAAAGAATAGGAAACAATAGGTGAAGGGGGTGACATAAGATGAGATTGTTGGATGGCATCACTGACAGTGTGCGTGAGGTATTTTCTGTCTTGGCCTGGGCTTAACGTAGGGAGGGATATCTTTGTGAGAATTTGTCTTCACAGCTTTCTTTAGGCAGAGTACAGTTTGAATTTAGAGGTTAAAGCATCTGCCTGCAATGCGGGAGACCTGGGTTCGATCCCTGGGTTGGGAAGATCCCCTGGAGAAGGAAATGGCAACCCACTCCAGTATTCTTGCCTGGAGAATCCCATGGACGGTGGAGCCTGGTGGGCTACAGTCCACGGGGTCGCAAAGAGTCGGACACGACTGAGCGACTTCACTTTCACTGTGATCTGAGAATCTGGAAACTGAGAAATTATCATAAAAGTGGCCCTAGGCTACTGATACCAACATTGCAATATCAGTTAGAAACAAAAATAAATTTGAATGGATAGTATATGGGATACAATCCTCAAAATTAGGAAACACAAAAATGCTGAACAAATTAAACAAAAAGTAAAAAGTAAAAATTCAAGCTCATTGTAATGAAACTGTAGAATCCTTAATACAAAGGAAAAGGTCTGTCTCTCACACAGGGTTATTGTTACCATCTTTCTAAATTTCATATATATGCATTAGTATACTGTATTGGTGTTTTTATTTATGCATTGGTGTTTTTATATATGCATTAGTATACTATATTGTGATTTTATTTCTGGCTTACTTCACTCTGTATAATCGGCTCCAATTTCATCAAAAGAGACACAGATGTATAGAAAAGTCTTTTGGACTCTGTGGGAGAGGGAGAGGGTGGGATGATTTGGGAGAATGACATTGAAACCTGTATAATATCATATAAGAAATGAACCACCAGTCTAGGTTTGATGCAGGATACAAGATGCTTGGAACTGGTGCACTGGGACGACCCAGAGGGATGGTATGGGGAGGGAGGTGGGAGGAGGATTCAGAATTGGGAATACATGTACACCCATGGCAGATTCATGTTGATGTATGGCAAAACCAATACAATATTGTGAAGTAATTAACCTCCAATTAAGTGAATAACTTTAAAATTAAATAAATTTAACAAAAAAGAAAAAGGTCTTAGATGTAATCAAAAAGAAAAGGGATGAGCAGAGACTCCATTTCACCAGTAACCATGTATGCAAAACTCTGTTTTCCAACACAATTTATATATTCTGGATTTAAAATAAAAGAGTTGAGGAGTCAAGATAGTGGAGAGGTAGGGGGATGTTGTTTTTCTTTCCCCATAAATGCATCAAGAATGCATCTACACATGGAACAATTCTCATAGAGCACCTGATAAACACTAGTAGAGGAGCTCAGACTCCAAAAAGGCAAGAAAGCTCCCCATGTAAAAGTGTAATATGGGAGAAAGAAGAAAGGAAGTGAGATAGCACCCACATTCTTGAGGGGGTAGAAGTAGAAGAGTGGGTGCCCCATATGGAAAAGCTCCCCTAGCAGAAAAAGATGAGCTAGGACAGAAGGGAAGATTCAAGAGCTTGGAGGCAAAAACAGCAACCAGTCTTTTGTAGGCAGAGTAGAATAAGACCTACACAGAGGGTGCAAACACAGCCCTTCATATCCCAGCCAGAGACATTTGTACCCAATGTGGTCAGGGCCTGGGTGCTGAAAAGTGGAGTTTAGAGAGCAGACCTAAGGGGAGGACTACTGTTAGCTGAGAGGAGACAGACTTAGGGAATGAGAAAGAGGAGCTCTTCAACTGAGAATGCTCCTGGAGGAAACACAAACCACCATTAAAATGAAGCACAATTGTTGTTGTTCAGTTGTTCAGCCATGTCCAACTCTTTGCAATCCTTGCATGGACTGCAGCACACCAGGTTTCCCCATCCTTCACCATCTCCTGGAACTTGCTCAGACTCATGCCCACTGAGTCAGTGATGCCATCCAACTATCTCATCCTATGTCATCCCCTTCTCCTCCAACCTTCAATCTTTCCCAGCATCAGGGTATTTTCTCATGAGTCAGCTCTCTTCATCAAGTGGCTAAAGTATTGGAGTTTCAGCTTCAGCATCAGTCCTTCCAATAAATATTCAAGATTAATTTCCTTTAGGATTGACTGGTTTAATCTCCTTGCAGTCCAAGGGACTCCCAAGTGTCTTCTCCAACACCACAGTTCAAAAGCATCAGTTCTTCAGTGCTCAACCTTCTTTATGATACAATTTTAAAATTCATACACGACTACTGGAAAAACCATAGCTTTGACTAAATGGACCTTTGTCAGCAAAGTAATGCCTCTGCTTTTTAGTATGCTGTCTAGGTTGATCATAACTTTCTTTTCAAGGAGCAAGTGTTGAGTGATGCACAGACAGAAGGGCTGCCACTGCAGCTTCTCTCCCCATACACTGGCACCTGCCTCTCCTGGGCAACAGGAAGGGATCTTACCAAAGCCAGCTCCCTCTTGCTTGCAGCCACTGAAATCCCACATATCCCATCCCCACTAAGGAAGACTCTTGAGCTCTGGAATATCCTTGAGAGTAGATACTTGTAGGTGGCCCACTTGCAGATATTGAGCTGAAACCCCAGATGAGCCACAGGGACATTGCAGTTAAGGAAGAAAAGCTGAAATCTCTCCTCATAAATTGTGGTATTACACCCCTGTGACTGGCTTTGTAAACTTAGTGCCTGCAGAACATCTGAACAGTCAATGAGTGCTCTTGCAGGTGAGATGGGTCTAGCTTTAGCAGTTGGATTTTGTAAGTACATATATGCAAGGAACAGGCCAGGTCAGAATCTGAACTGTCCCCATGGAGCTCACAGTGGGTCCAGATCTATGATTACAGAAATCCTAGGACCTGACTTCAGTGTATCTATGCTGGTGTCCTGGTGAAAACAATGCCTGACAGGCACCAGGGTCAATTGCCAGCATACCCATTATTAAGGTGGATCCAAGAGCATTACCAACAATAGACTAACTTGTGAGCTCATACAATGGGTGAAAGGTGACACAATAAAACACACTTTCAGGTGAACTCCAGAGGAGGAATTCTCAGTGTCTTCTCTCCCAGGGGAAGTGCTCCAATCCCACCTACCTCACACTGCAGATCAGAAACTCAGCTAAAAGACAGATCTGAGGGCCTCTATTCAGCAGACTAGGGAGCAGACACTACCTTTGATGAGTGCTGACAAACAGAGCAAAGGGGAAGCTCTGCTCAACATCCAGGGAAGGCTCCAGTCACCACAACATCAGTCAAATACCTTATCAAGTTAATAATGGCCAGTGTATGCTGAGGAGAGGTGGTGGACATCCATATTATAAACAGCTCTCTCACACACACACAAACAAAAAGTTAAACCCAAGCAGACTTCACAGGAATGTTCCCACATAAAAATAACCCTTCAAGACTGTCTGAAGGTCTGGAGTTACAAGGAACCCCTGAAGCATTTAACTTTGAAGACCAGCAGGATTTGAGGGCAAGAGACCCATAGGGCTGGGGGAAACAGATACTCAATTCTTGGAGGGCACACAGAACTTATCACAGAAACTGGTACTCAGTGCACACACACACACACACACACACAGAAAAAAAAATACCTCCAGATGAACTGGTGTTAGATTAATTTATGTGAATTTGAAAGTCTCCTGGAGAGGCAGAAGTTGGTTGTAGTTCATCAGGGAGATGAGGATATTGGTAACAGAGGGTCCAGAGAATTACTTAGGATGAGATCTCTAGGAGGCCCCCATTTTGATGCCAACACCCAACACTGCCCAACAGCCTACAGGCTCCAGTGCTGGAATGCCTTACATCAAACAACTAACAAGACAAGAAAACGTTGTGCCCATCATTAGATTAGGCTGCCTAAAGTCTTACTAAGCTCACAAGCACACCAAAAGGCATCTCTTCACATTTCCCTGCCCACCCATGAGACAAGACTCAACTCTACCTACAAAAGAAAAGCACCAGCTCCCCCTCCCATCAGGAAGCCAACACAAGCCCCTGGACCAACATCACCTACCAGGGGTCAGTCACCAGAAGCAACAGGAACTACAATCATTCAGCCTGTGGAAAGGAGACCACAAACAGTTAAGAAGATAACAAAATGAAATGACAGAGAAATGCATTGCTGATGAACAGCAAGATAAAAACCTACAAGAAAAATGAAATTTAAAGGATATTGGAAATATACCAAGGAAAGAATTCAGAGTAATTACAGTAAAGACGATCCAAGATCTCAAAAAAGAATGGAAGTACAGACTAAAGAGATCAAATAAATGATTAACAAAGAAATAAAAGATTTAAAGGAGAGACAAAAAGAAATGAATGACACAATAATAGAAATTTTTAAATGCATTATAAGGAATCAATAGTAGAATAACTGAGGCAGAAGAATAAATAAATGAGTTAGAGGACAGAGTGGTGAAAGTAACTGCCACGGAATAGAATAAAGAAAAAAGAATGAAAAGAAATGAGAACAATCTCAGAGGCCTCTGGGACAACATTAAATGCAACCTTCATATTATAGGGTGCCCAGAAAAAGAGGATAAAGGGCCACAAAAAAATCTGAAGGATTATAGTCAAAAACTTCCCTAACATGTGAAAGGAAATAGTCACCCAAGTGCAGGAGGTGCAGAGAGTCCTATAAAAGATAAACTCGAGGATGAACATGCCAAGTTTAATATTAATCAAACTATCAAAAATTAAACACAAAGAAAAATATTAAAAGTAATAAGAGAAAAGCAACAAATAATATAAAAGGGAACAGCAATAAGGTTATTAGTTGAGTTTAAAATTTTAAGCAAAAACTCTGCAAGTCAGAAGCAAGTGGTACAATATGTTTCAAATGATGAAAAGGAAAAACCTACAACCAAAAATATTCCACCCAGCAAGGCTTTCATTCAGATACCCCAGAGAAATCAGCAGCTTTCAACATAAGCAAAAGCATCAATAGAATAGCATTACAATAAATCCTAAAGGAGCTTCAGTAGGAAGGGAAAAAAGAGGCCACAATGAGAAACAAGAAATTTACAAACGGAAAAGCTCACTGCTAAAGGAAAAATTATATAATAGAAGTAGGAAATCACAGATACACAAATATGCTATCAAAACAAGCAATCATAAGTAAAGCAGAGTATAAATGCAGGAAATTGGAACTGCACTTGAAATTAAGATATCAGCAACTTAAAACAACCTTATTTGTATACAGACTGCTAAATCAAAACCACATGGAAAATGCAAACCAAAAAATCTACAATAGATACACATTAAGAAAAAACAACCTAAACACAGCACTTAAAATGGTCATCAACCCACAAGAGAAGAGAACAAAACAGAAATGTAAGGAAAATCACCTACATAAAGAAACCAAAAGCAGTTAAGGAAAGTGACAGTAGGAACATTCTTATTTACAATTACCTTAAATGTGAATGGATTAAAGGTTTCAACCAAAAGGCTGAATGGATACAAAAACTAGGCTCATATATATGCTGCCTACAAAAGACCCACATCAGGCCTGGAGACACATACAGACTGAAAGTGGGACGGTGGGAAAGTATTCCATGCAAATGGAACTTGAAAAAAAAGCTGTAGTAGCGATACTCATATCAGAGAGAATAGACTTACAAACTGTTGCAAGACACAAGAAAGGACACTGTATAATGACTAATGGACCAATCTAGGAAGAAGATATAACAATTGTAAATATATATGAGCCCAACCAAGGCGCACTTCAATAAAGAGGGCAAAACCTAACATCCATAAAAAGATAAATTGACAGTAATACAATAACAGTGGGGACTTTAGCATCCCATTTACACCAATGGATAGATCATCCACAGAGAACATTTAATAAGGAGACACAAGCCTTAAATGATACATTAGACCAGATAGACTTTGATACTTATAGGACATTCCATCAGAAAGCAGTACAACACATTTTCTTCTCAATCCTTTGTGACATCTTGGGTCACAAATCAAGTTTAAGAAAATTGAAATCATAGCAAACATTTTACTGACCACAACACTATAAAAATAGAAAACAATTACAGGAAAAAGGTAAAAAATATATATTTTAAAAAATTGAGGCTAAATGATATGTTACTAAACAACCAATGGATCACTGAAGAAATCAATGAAGAAATTTTTTTAAATACCTGCAAATAAATGACAAAACCTATGGGACACAGCAACAGTAGTTCTAAGATGGAAGTTTAGAGCTATAGAATATTACCTCAGGAAACAAGAAAAATCTCAAATAAACAACCTACCTTATACCTGGAGCAACTAGATAAAAAAAAAGAAGATCAAAAACAATAAAAACCGAAGTTACTATTAAGGTTGATGCAAAAGTAATTGTGATTTTCGACCTCGAACTTTAAATCAAAACTAGGCTCAAATACATCTAGAAGCTTTTTCGTTGAGAAAAAAAAAAAAAGGATGTCCAGATGCTTGAAGAAGTGGTAGAAGGTTGGCAAGAAGTTAGGTCAATATGTCGAATGAGACAAAACTTGTAGCCCAATTTGTTCAACATTTGAAGTTGTGTGATGTGCACTGGTTGTGTGATGTGCAGTTGAGCATTGTAATGGAGAAGAATTGGACCCATTCTGTTGATCAATGCCAGCTGTAGGCATTGCAGGTTTTAGTGTATCTCATCTATTTGCTGAGAATGCTTCTCAGATGTAGTGGTTTCCCTGGGATTCAGAAAATTGTAGTGGATTTGACTAGCAGCAGACCACCAGTGACCATGACCATTTTGGGAGGCATGGTTAGCTTTGGGAAGTTCTTTGGAGTTTCTTCTTGGTCCAACCACTGAGTTGGTTGTTATCAATTGTCATAAAATCCATTTTTTGTCCTACATCACAATTTAATTGAGAAATGATTCATTGTTATTGTGTAGAATAAGAGAAGACAACACCTTAAAGCAATTTTTATTTGTTTCTGGTCAGCTCATGAGGCACCCACTTATTGTACTTCTTCACCTTTCCAATTTGCTTCAAATGCTGAATGGCCATAAAATAGTCAGCAGTGAGTTCTCCAGAAACTTCTCATGTAGTAGAAAGACAATCAGCTTTGNTATTGTGTAGAATAAGAGAAGACAACACCTTAAAGCAATTTTTATTTGTTTCTGGTCAGCTCATGAGGCACCCACTTATTGTACTTCTTCACCTTTCCAATTTGCTTCAAATGCTGAATGGCCATAAAATAGTCAGCAGTGAGTTCTCCAGAAACTTCTCATGTAGTAGAAAGACAATCAGCTTTGATGATGAAGACTCGCAGTTGGTCATTGTCAACTTCCAATGGCTGGTTACTATGCTCCTCATCTTAAAGGCTTTTGTCTCCTTTGCAAAACTTCTTCAACCACCACTGCACTGTTAAGTTCGTTAGCAGTTCTCAAGCCAAATATCATGTTGATATTGTCACACACAAGAAAAAAAAAAGAGAAAGAAATCAAATTAGCAAAATATAAATGAAAAAGAAGAAGTTAGAACTGACACTGTAGAAATAAAAGATAATAAGAGAATACTACAAGAAACCATATGCCAATGAAATGGACCACCTGGAAGAAATGGATGAACTCTTAGAAAAGTACAACTTTCCAAAACTGAATCAGAAAGAAATAGAAAATATGAACAGACAAATCACAAGCACTGGCATTGAAACTATTATTAAAACCTTCCAACAAACGAAAGTCCAGGACCAGATGGCATCACAGGCTAATTCTATCAAGTACTAAGAGAGGAGTTAATGCTTATCCTTCTCAAACTCTTCCAAAAAATTGCAGACAAAGAAACACTCTGAAGCATATTCAAGGAGGCCACCATCACCCTGATACCAAAAGTAGGCTAAAATATACCACGAAAAAAGAAAATTATATGCCACTATCACTTATGAACATTGACAAAAAAGTCATCAACAAAATATTAGCTAACCAAATCCAAAAACACATCAAAAGAATCATATATCATGTTCAGGTGGGATTTATTCCAAGAATGTGAGGATTCTTCACTGCACACAAATCAATCTATGTAATATGCCATATTAACAAATTAAAAAATGAAAGTCATATGATTATTTCAATAGATCGAGAAAAAGCTTTGAACAAATTTCAACACCCATTTATGATTTTAAAAAATTTCTCCAAAAAGTGAGCATCAAGAAAACATACCTAACATAATAAAGGTTGTATATGATAAAAACCACAGCAAACATCATTTTCAATAGTGAAAACCTGAAAGAATTCCCTCTAGGATTAGGAACAAGACAAGGGTATACACTTTCATTGCTTTTATTCAACATAGTTTTGGAAGTCCTAGACATGACAATCAGAGAGGAATAAGAAATAAAAGAAGTCTAAGTTGGAAAAGAAGTAAAAATGTCAGTTTTTGCAAATGATATGATACTACACGTAGAAAAATCCAAAAGATACTACCAAAAATTACTAAAGCTCATCAACGAATTTGGGGAGGTTGTAGGATGCAAAATTAATACATAGAAATGTATTGCTTTTATATCCTGCAACTTTACTATATTCATTGATTAGCTCTAGTAATTTTCTGGTGGAGTCTTTAGGGTTTTCTATGTAGAGGATCATGTCATCTGCAAACAGTGAGAGTTTTACTTCTTCTTTTCCAATTTGGATTCCTTTTATTTCTTTTTCTGCTCTGATTGCTGTGGCCAAAACTTCCAGAACTATGTTGAATAGTAGCGGTGAAAGTGGGCACCCTTGTCTTGTTCCTGACTTTAGGGGAAATGCTTTCAATTTTTCACCATTGAGGATCATGTTTGCTGTGGGTTTGTCATATATAGCTTTTATTATGTTGAGATATGTTCCTTCTATTCCTGCTTTCTGGAGAGTTTTTATCATAAATGGATGTTGAATTTTATCAAAGGCCTTCTCTGCATCTATTGAGATAATCATATGGCATTTATTTTTCAATTTGTTAATGTGGTGAATTACATTGATTGATTTGNCCTTGTCTTGTTCCTGACTTTAGGGGAAATGCTTTCAATTTTTCACCATTGAGGATAATGTTTGCTGTGGGTTTGTCATATATAGCTTTTATTATGTTGAGGTATGTTCCTTCTATTCCTGCTTTCTGGAGAGTTTTTATCATAAATGGATGTTGAATTTTGTCAAAGGCCTTCTCTGCATCTATTGAGATAATCATATGGCTTTTATTTTTCAATTTGTTAATGTGGTGAATTACATTGATTGATTTGCGGATATTGAAGAATCCTTGCATCCCTGGGATAAAGCCCACTTGATCATGGTGTATGATCTTTTTAATGTGTTGTTGGATTCTGATTGCTAGAATTTTGTTGAGGATTTTTGCATCTATGTTCATCAGTGATATTGGCCTGTAGTTTTCTTTTTTTGTGGCATCTTTGTCAGGTCTTGGTATTAGGGTGATGGTGGCCTCATAGAATGAGTTTGGAAGTTGACCTTCCTCTGCAATTTTTTGGAAGAGTTTGAGTAGGATAGGTGTTAGGTCTTCTCAAAATTTTTGGTAGAATTCAGCTGTGAAGCCATCTGGACCTGGGCGTTTCCTACTCCCTTTTTACAATGTCAATTTTATTTTCATTGCTTGAGATATTTTAATTTTGGATGGTTACTGATAAATCAAACAGGATTTCCAGTCACGGGGCTTAATGCCTAGCAAAAAGTAGATCTCATAAATATTTGCTAAATGAATGACTGCTTTCAATAAAGCTTTCTTCACTATTATAGTGGGAGGGGTTTTCAAGTTGCCTAAGGTAGACATTTTGAGTTCAATGTTATTAATAGCAGGTGAGGCTAGGAGACGTCCTCTTTTGGACACATAAATCTTGCCCATGTTTTCCTGGCCTGTTCCCCACTCACATGTGCGCATGCTCAGTTGCTTCAGTCGTGTCAGACTCTGTGCGACGCTATGGACTGTAGCTTGTCAGGCTCCTCTGTTCATGGGATTTCCAGGCAAGAATACTGGAGTGAGTTGCCATGCCCTCCTCCAGAAAATCTTCTCTACCCAGGGCTCGAACCTGCAACTCCTGCACTGCAGGCAGATTCTTTGAATCAATGAGCCACCAGGGAAGCCCCATTTTCCACTTATAACCCAATAAAAGGAAGCATTCAAACAGGAAAGGAAGTGGGGGCAGCATGGTAGGATAACGGAACTAAAGGTAAAGTTAATCTCTCTTGAAACATTTAATTAAAACAAACACTATAAAATAGGTAGCTACTTCCCAGGGTCCTAAGTGGTGCTGTTTTTCCAGAAATACATTTGCTCAAGCATACTTGATTCATTATGTACGTTTCATTGTATCTCACTTGCGTGCAGTGTCAAAGATGCCAATTCTAGATCTAGAGAATAAAGAAATACAAGTCTCAAAAAATGTCAAACTAAACAGATGTGCTGTGGTGAAGTACAGAAATCACTGCTCTCTGAGCAGTTCCCTGAATCTGAACTCAGTCTAAACGTACTTTAAAAATATCTCCAATGAAGAAGACACAATATTTATTAGTGGATAATATAGAACTAAGAAAAGCACATAAGATAATATTCATTGAAGAATAAAGCAATAGGGATGACAAATCAGGAGACCTAATCCTATCCTGGCTTTCTGTCAATATCCCAAATAGCCATAATTTCAACCTTCACTTTTATCTGCCAAGCAAAACCAAGTGAAATCCTGTTTGTATGGATGGCACAACAATTTGTCAAAAAGTATTTGAGTAATTGGCATGGTTAGAAGAAGACTGATCTGGTAATCAGAAAACTTAACTGTGTGACCTTGGGCAGATCACTTAACCTGTCTGGGTATCAGTTTCCTGACTGTATAAATCAGAACTGACTACCTAGTCAGAAGTTTTCTTTAGTGTTCCAAAGCACATAGGTAAGAGTGGAACTACTGTGCTGAAAACAAAGGCAGGAGAGCAACTCAGAACTCCACCTGCTCCTCATCCTTCCCACACCCAGGTCTCTCATGGAAGAGCAGGGTTTTAGGATTCCTAGTCTAGAACTGCTCAGGATTTGTCAGCTCTAGAACCCCATGACTGTATCATGGCTAAATAAATTACGGCCAGCACCATTTTTAGAATCATTAAGAAAGGTAAACGTGATTTTTTTGGGTGGTTGGAAGATTATTAATATTTCTATGTGATACCTTATTTTCTTTCAAAGGAGCCATCAGAAAAGGAAATGTTACTTGTTTGAAAGCTAAATCCATATGCTTATTAGAATTTCTGCCCCCATCTCAAGGTAACATTTTCTTTTCAGATTATATTTATGTTCTTAATCTCCATTTACTAATTAGCCATGTTTAGTTGGTCAATTATTTCACAACTACTTTTTTTGAATGTATGTGGGTATTATGTAGCGATCTGGAGATAGGAGTGGGGGAGGGGAAGAGAGCATGGGGGAGGGGGTTTGGGAGTGGAAGGAAAGGGAGGAGGGGAAGGAGAGGGCGGGTCACTGGTTGGCTGCTTCAGGTTCTCTTCTAGTTTCTGGCTGATGACAAGTTTTTGTGCTTGTGAAGGAACATGCTGAGGTGGAGATTTGAAGGACAGAAGACCCACTGAGCCTGGCCACTGCAGATTATAGATTCTGAGAAGGAAACTGCTGAGTCACGGGAACACGTCCTGAACCATCACCAAGTGGACTGCAGTCTTTGGCCCCAGGGCAGCGCTCTTTCTATTGATCAATCCATGATGTCTGTGGGCTTCCCCCTCCCACCTGAGGTTTCTGAGACCCTCCCCTCCGCCTTCCCAGCGCGCCCAAAACTTTTGAATTGGAAAGAATTCCAATGTTCTTTGAAATCTCAGCTTTCCTCTACTGCTGATCACACAGGTTTTCTTGTGCACTGGTGGTAGCCATTTAATTTTAGGAAGAAAATGCATTTACTCTTTCTTCCACTGACATCTCCCTTGAGCAGCATGAGTGATGGCACCCACACAGAAGCAGAGTTCAGGAAAAATACAAACACTGGTGATAGAAACAGAAGTTTCCCCAAACTCTGTATTTCTCAATATATGATGTGTTATGGGCTGAATTAAGTTCCCCCAGATTTTATGCTGAAGCCCTAAGCCTTGGTCCCGCAGAATGTGCTAATATTTGGTGGTATGACCTGCAAGATGTGATTAAGTTAAATGAGATGAGTAGGCCAGGCACTAATCCAGACTGACAGGTATCCTTTTAATAAAATTTGGACACAATGAGAGACACCAGGGATTTGAGGACACAGAGGGGTCACAGTGAGAAGGTAGTCATCTGCTAGCCAAGAAGAGAGGCCTCAGAAGAAAGCAAACCTGCTGACTCCTTGATCTTAAACTTCTAGTCTCCAGGACTCTTAGAAAATAAGTTTCTGTTATTTAAGCCACCCAGCCTGTGGTATTTTGTTAATGCAGCCTTACCAGACTAATGCATTACGTGTTTACATGTATATATACACACATACATACACTATAGAAAAGGACATATCTAGCTATCCATTCACACAGACACACAGACACACACATACACAGCACACACCCCAGAGATTATTACCTTTTTCTATTTAAGGCTTCTTAACATATCATTCACAAACCCTGAGAATGCCACCTCATCACATTATTTAGGAATTTATCACATGATGATGTTTAAATGAATGTTTTCATCTCTTAGTTGAATCAGGAAAACATCCCATTTGTTTTTTAAACCACATCATGAGATACAAGCCCCTTCTTGTCTATTTAGTTTGCTAAGAAAATTCAGATACTATTTCCTGCTATGTAGGATTGCACAGAGATGATGAGATTGCCTGTAAGTTTAATTCTATGGTTAGATACATTTTGCTTTCAGATCAGGGTTGTTAGATTGTCTTATGATCAACAGAATCACTGAAACATGATTAAGATCTCTTTGGATTTCGGAAGCTCTGCTTTGTATTATGTGCTGACAGTAATAAATAAATAATTCCTCTGCTATTAATGATATTAACATTTCATGTAACTCATTCATTAAGTTCTCAAGTGGAGACCCAAAGCTATTATAATTCAGTACATAGTCACTTAGTATGAAACATACGCCTTCTCAAGCACTATATCCATTTTAAAATTGATAGCACCATCAGGTCTACAAGGTCTCGAGAAGAATTTCATTTTCCCACTCGTCTAAAGTGATTGTGCTATGTTCCCTGACCTTCAAAAGCTTTTCGTCATCTTTCTGTCATGTGGCTTAGAGGATCTCTCTTCCATCCATTCCCTTTCAGTATGAGCTGTGGGTAAATCCAATAAGCTAAGTAGCCATTTAGTTAAAACCCTCCTGGGGTCAGAGCTCTGGGGAACATTTCAAGGCACTGATGTCCTTTCTTCAACTCTGATCTCCTAGATCATTGCTCATCTTCTACCAGCTCTTTGAAATAGAGCCTCTCACCCCTTAATCCCCTGTGTTGAAAGTAATGCTAGGTCTGATACCTAGCAGCTGGTGCTCCCCTTGGGATGGATGAGAGGAAAGGAAAGTCCTTCTCTTCGTGATTAATAATCTAAGACTCTCCCAAAGAGAGGTGAATTCTGGACATTGCCAGACAAGGGTCCCTGAAGGTGAGTGGGGAGGACTCTGTTTACAGCCTCCTGCCCTAGGGCACCACCAACAGGGAGGTGTTACTGATAAACAGTTCTCTCCTCTCTCCAATGATAAATCGCCTAGTCAAAGGTGCCTGTAGGGTTGTTACAACATTTTTCTTACTGTTTGTTACAACATTTTTCTTACTGGAGACTACATCAAGAATGAGGTTGTAGAGGAAGGTCAAATGAAACCCTGGACTTTGTAAACAGTAGGTGCTTAAATACTGTGGAATATAGGTGTCCGACATTTCAGGCAGATTCTCTACCATCTGAGCCACCAAAGGCATTACTCAGCCATTGGGGAAGCTCCATACTTTGATTACATCTATCAAAATTTATAAAAATAAGAGAAGATGTGAGTAGAGATTATTTTAGAGAGATAATTCTTTTTTTCTCTCCTTTCAAAAAATTTTACTGTGGTTCCACAGCTTACATTGTTCAACATGTGTATGTTTTTAATGACATAGCTTCATTCTTATGTGTGGTTTTGTTATTTAGAGGTCATTGTTTTGCTTCAATTAAGACAGAAAAAGAGGTGATTTACTGTACACATGTTAGATTCAGCCATGACTGAGAACAGAACTAGTCCAGAAATGTCACAGGTCCAGGGCAAAGGACCAAATGGGGCCTTTGTCCTTTCTAAAGTAAATTTATTTATTTATTTATTTTTACTTTTGGTTGTGCTGGGTCTTTGTTGCTGCACTGGCTACTCTCTAATTGCAGTGCACTGATTTACTGTACACATGTTAGATTCAGCCATGACTGAGAACAGAACTAGTCCAGAAATGTCACAGGTCCAGGGCAAAGGACCAAATGGGGCCTTTGTCCTTTCTAAAGTAAATTTATTTATTTATTTATTTTTACTTTTGGTTGTGCTGGGTCTTTGTTGCTGCACTGGCTACTCTCTAATTGCAGTGCACAGGCTTCCCATTGTGGTGGCTTCTTTGCTGCAGAACTCGGGCGCTAGGGAGCATGGACTCTAAGACACATGGCTCAGTAGATGTGGCTCCCAGGCTCTAGAGCAGAGGCTCAATAGTTGTGGTGTGTGGGCTTAGCCGCTCTGCAGCATGGGGGATCTTCCCGGACTAGGGATCGAACCTGCATCTNCTAGGGAGCATGGACTCTAAGACACATGGCTCAGTAGATGTGGCTCCCAGGCTCTAGAGCAGAGGCTCAATAGGTGTGGTGTGTGGGCTTAGCCGCTCTGCAGCATGGGGGATCTTCCCGGACTAGGGATCGAACCTGCATCTCCTGCACTGGCAGGCGGATTCTTTTACCACTGAGACACCAGGGAAGCCCCGAAAGGGGCCATTTTTATATGAGCAGGGTGGGTCTCTCCAAGGTGGTGAAGGCGATGGATATCCTAGATCCACTGAGACAAGTTCTAGACAGTAGGCATGCAGTCCCATTGGTACCAGCATTCCTAGCCTCTGGCTTTCTTTGTTTTGCTTCTGTAGCTTCCGAGGGTGCACAAGCTGGCAGCTTCCTGGGACCCTGGCCTCATGTTTTTTAGGCACCTCAGCGCATGCATTTGTTTCTCCCTCTACTTGACTCTAAGGCATAGAGGCTTTTCAGAAGACGGCGCTAAAGCCAAGAACGAGGGGCAGTTTTTCATTTCGTTTTATCATGAAGACAAATAGAAAAAAAAAAGAGATTGGTGTATATACTTTTTAAAAATTATATTCAAACTTCCAGGAAATTTCTATTCTGTGGTTCACTAGATGACTGAAGGCAGTAAAGGCTGCTCATGCTGAATTATGGCAGGTGACTTTGTTACGAACAGGGTATCTGTGTTAACTTGACTTCCAGTAGCAGTTTTCCTCTATCTTCAAAAAGGATATAAAGCCTTCACTTTCTGAAACTGGTATTAGTTTTGTAAAAGATTGTTTTGCTTTGTTTTCCGTGAAGGCTGGCATTCAAATTTTCGCCAACCTTGGAAGAAATCTCAAAGAACATCTTTTCTTACATCATCTCCAATTGTGGCTATAACAAGACAACCTGCCACCATACGATAAGGATGTTTTTCCTTTTGAGTCAGAGAAATTAAGAGCAGTATTAGAATACAAATTTAATGTGTTCAAAAGTATTTGCTAAAACATAGAGCTAGGACTAAACTTAGTATGGCCACAGTCAAACTTAGCAGGGTTAGCAAGAGTGCTGACACAGGCGGCTATACTCCCTCTTCCGATTAGACGTTCCAGGTTTTATTGGTAAGAGCCACCCCAAGAAATCAATGGATAGTTTTTCAAAGATCCCAGATTTGACACTTTGGTTTTCTAGATTGTACCTTCAACTAGAATCTGTTCTGCCAAACAACTCAAAAGCAAACATATGCTGTTATGCTATGAAAAAATAATGAAAACAAACTAATCAGGTCTTTGAACTCACAGTTTAGTATGGCGACCATTTATTTCCAGATGATTCTGTGTCATCCTCAGCCTGACCTGCTCGCCAGTCTATCTCATGCTTAGTAACCCCAAGTGACTTTATACATTGTGTGATGTAGTCCCTCAGTCTATAAAACAGACATCATTTCTTTCTTTTTTGGAAATATTTATTTATTTTGCTGTACCAGGTCTTAGTTGCGGCACGTAGGGTCTAGTTCCCTGACCAAGGATCAAACCCAGGCCCCTGCATTGGGAGCTCAGAATCTTAGCCACTAGGCCACCAGGGAAGGCCCTTTTTTTTTTTTTTTAATTTCAGGATAGAGATCTGTGGCTAAAAACACAGAGCTGAAATGACTGATTTTTCCCATTTATGCCCTTACGGAAGAAGAAATATGCAAATCCGAGCACAAACTGGAAGAGTCCAAATGCTATTACCCACTTTCCTTGGTTTGTGCCATCACTGGAATGTGAATTTCACTTCTTGGTATTTGTAATGGTTTAGTTTTTTTTTTTTTTTTAATTTTTAAAAATTATTTATTTATTTTTTTTTGGTAATGGTTTAGTTTTATGTGCCTATTTGAATGTTCACAAGATGCCCCAATTACACATTCTTTCGGTGGCTCAGAGGTTAAAGCGTCTGCCTCCAATGTGGGAGACCCGGGTTCGATCCCTGGGTCGGGAAGATCCCCTGGAGAAGGAAATGGCAACCCACTCCAGTATTCTTGCCTGGAGAATCCCATGGACGGAAAAGCCTACTAGGTTACAGTCCACGGGGTTGCAAAGAGTCGGACACGACTAAGCGACTTCACCTTCACCTTCTGATATGTCTGGGAGGCTGTCCCCGGATAAAATAAGCATCTGAAGAAGTGGATTCTATTAAGTATGTTACCCTCCCCAATGTGAGTAACCAGCATCCAACATGTTGAAGGTCTGAGCAGAACAAAAGGCAGAGGAAAGAGGAATTTGTACTTTTTAAGATCTTTCCCGCCTCACCACTACTTAAGGTGGAACATCTCATTTCCTCTCCTCCTGCTCTTGGATTGGAATTGACACCTTTGGCTCCCCTTCAGACTGGGACAGAATAACACCACTGGTCTTCAGTTTGCAGAGAGCAGACTGTGGGACTTCTCGGCTTCCATAATCACATGAGCCAATTTCTCATAATAAAGTTCCACATATATCCTATTGGGTCTATTTCTCTGAAGAACTGACTAATACAAGGTCCATTTATTTTTTCATAGCCTCTGGACAATCTTTTGCTGAAGAATTGAAAGATTTCTTGCTGAAAGCTCTGTAAACACATTTTCTTATTTCAGATCACTAATTCATGTAGCTTCTCTGATATTTTCCTCACAATAATATACTCTGGTGATCTTTATCCAAAGAGGCAAACAGTATTAGTGCCAGGTGCTCTGTGCTCACAAGCAAAGCAGCATGCATTTACATTTGTAAATATCCACTCCTGGAATATCGTTGCTCATTCATTTTTTTTTTTTTTTTAACACCCATGTTTGCAGAGCCATCAACCATCCCAGAGCAATCTGTCTTGCTTGTCTGTGCTCAACTGTGATAATGCATCTTGATCTCCTTCTTATTCCCCAAAGTCATGAGTCTAGCATAAAAGCAGACCTTTATTACTAATTGCCCTGATATTTTTTGTCCCCAAAGCACGATGCTCAGACCACAGTTCTCAAGAAAGAAAACACAGTAATTGAATATTTCAGTTAAATGCAAAATTACACTTTACGCTGTTCTTCCAGCTGAGGTAGGTCTAAGATTTCTGAAAGGCCAGGAAATCTAGAGATCTTTTAAGAACTCAGAGCAGAGGAAACATGGTGTTTTTATTCCTTTGTTGTAACCAAATGATGCTGACAGATTCATGTTCTCTATTTTCATTTTCATATTTTCCAAACATACTCACCATGGGATACTACTACTGTCTTATATTTAGAATATTTTTTTCATGGAGTTCATAATTTGTAATTGATTAATAATACACTTTTTGGTAAGCTTATGAGATAAGCTAGATTTTTTTATGCTTTAAAGTTTGTGTACTGTGTATAATTGCTCAGTAGTTTAAGATCACTTTCTCCTGCTCCATTAAAATGTTAGAAAACAAACAAATCTAACTGAATGGTTTCCCCTAAGCTATTTAAACTAAGTTAATAATCTATTAATAATATGTAATGGGAGTTAACACCGAAATAGAAAAACACACATTATTTTGACGAATTACCCTCAGGGTCGGATAAGGTTTAACTAATTATTTATGTTCAGGGAAGAGCAATCTGGTAAACAAGTACATTCAGTTTTGCTAAACCGTGCTCAACTTTGGTTCCAATTCCTCTCACGTCTTCCAGGAATGACCAGCAAAACTACACAGTGACTTACAAAAAATTCCACCAGGTTCTGATTTCTCTGAGGTTAGGAGAAGGTGCTACCATTTAAATAAGAGTAGGACCAAAGAAAAAAAAGATACATCAGTAAATGTGACAGGTCTGTTGCATGATTTCTTTGATTTTAGATCATTTACTTTGAGATCAAGGCTAGTTTGTCTGAAATATTTCAACTTAAAAAAAAAAGATCAAGATACTTAAAAAAAAAGATCAGTACAATAACTTAGGTAATTTAGAATAAACCCATCTGAACCCTTTACCAGTGAGAAAACTGGTGACCCAAAGGTTGATTATCTTATGCAAGGTCAGCTGAATGTCAGATTAGCAGGCTAGGACTCTTCCTACCCAAGTATGCTGACAATGGCATTGAATTATGAAAGCCACCAGTTAAATGGGGCAAGAATGACCCATCTATATTGCAGATTGTTCTTGATGACTCAAATGATCTTCAAACTTCAGAAAAATCTTTTTCTGATTTTTAATGCCCTAGCCTCCTCGAGGCTCTACAAACACTTGACCAATAGTCTATATTGATAAACTTGGACAGAATTTCTCTAAGTGTGTCTATAAAACATGTGTGTTTTATTCCTGCTCCAAAAAAAGCTATTTTCGGTCAAAAAAACTTGGGGAATTATTTTATGAAGCACACCTATTTTAGAAATGAAAACTTCTCTTTGAGAAAAAGACTTTTTAATGTACTTGTCCACAAAAACTTTTATTTGCATGTAGTGGTTATTTTCCCTGGAGGAGGGCATAGCAACCCACTCCAGTATTCTTGCCTTGAGAATCCCATGGACAGGGGAACCTGGTGGGCTACATTCCATGGGGTCACAAAGAGTCAGACATGACTGGAGCAACTTAGCATGCATGCACAGAGGTTATATTAATAGTCATTATTTATATGTTCTAGAGCACCTATCATGCTGTCTTGCATTCATTTGGTGGTCAATAATTGCTTGGGAATTTGAATTGGTAAACATTAGCTCTATCTGAATTCCTCTAACATACTCCTTATATGTGTATCATACATAGATATCTCTATGGTCTCACAAGGATTTTCTCCCAAAGACTATTTCCAACTTCTAAGTTAATTCTGCTTTTTTAAACTGAAGTATAGTTGATTTACAATACTGTGTTAGTTTCAGGTGTAGAGCAAAATGATTCAGCTGTACATATGTACATATCTATATGTTTTTTAAGATTCACTTTTATTATAGTTTACTACAAGATATTGAATATAGTTCCCTATGCTATACAGTAAATCCTTGTTGCTTGTCTATTTTACATATAGTAGTATGCATCCTTTAATCCCATATTCCCAGTTCCTCCCCCACTCCTTCCCCTTTGGTTATTGTAAATGTTTTCTATGTTTGTGAGTTCATTTCTGTTTTGTAAATGATTTCATTTGTACTATTTTTTAGATTCCACATATAAATGATATCGGGCTTCCCTGATGGCTCAGTGGTAAATAATCTGCCTGCAATGCAGGACACACAGGAGAAGTGGGTTCAGTCCCTGGGTTGGGAAAATCTCCAGGAGGAGGAAATGGCAACCCACTCCAGTATTCTTGCCTGGAAAATCCCATCCACAGAGGAGCCTGGCGGGCTACAGTCCATAGGGTCGCAAAGAGTTGAACACAACTGAGTGATTGAGCATGCATAAGTGATATCATCTAATATTTGTCTTTGACTTATTTCAGTGAAGTAGGTATGATCATCCCTAGGCCCATCCATGTTGCTGCAAAGAGCATTACTGCATTATTTTTTATGGCTGAGCAATATATCATATATATATGTATATACACATCACATTTTCTTTGTCCATTCATCTGTCGACAGTCACTTAGACTGCCTCCATGTCCTGGTTATTGTAAACAGTGCTGCTGTGAACACTGGGGTACACGTATCTTTTTGAATTTGAGTATTCATCTTTTCTGGGTATATGACCAGGAGTGGCATTGCTGGATCATATGGTAACACAATTTTTAGTTTTTCAAGTAATCTTCCATGAATAGTATGAAACGGCAAAAAGATAGGACACTGAAAGATGAACTCCCCAGGTCAGTAGGTGCCCAATATGCTNTACACGTATCTTTTTGAATTTGAGTATTCATCTTTTCTGGGTATATGACCAGGAGTGGCATTGCTGGATCATATGGTAACACAATTTTTAGTTTTTCAAGTAATCTTCCATGAATAGTATGAAACGGCAAAAAGATAGGACACTGAAAGATGAACTCCCCAGGTCAGTAGGTGCCCAATATGCTACTGGACAAGAAGGGAGAAATAACTTCAGAAAGAATGAAGAGATGGAGCCAAAGTAAAAGCAATGCCTAGTTGTGGATGTGACTGGTGATGGAAGTAAAGTCGAGGGTGTAAAGAACAATATTGGATAGGAACCTGGAATGTTAGGCCCATGTATCAAGGTAAATTGGAAGTGGTCAAACAGGAGATGGCAAGAGTGAACATTGACATTTTAGGAGTCAGAGAACTAAAATGGAATGGAACAGGTGAATTTTAGCTCAGATGACCATTGTATCTACTACTGTGGGCAGGAATCCCTTAGATGAAATGGAGTAGCTGTCATAGTCAACAAAAGAGTCTGAAATGCAGTACTTGGATGCAATCTCAAAAAGGACAGAATGATCTCTGTTCATTTCCAAGGCAAATCATTCAATATCACAGTAATCCAAGTCTATGCCCCAACCAGTAATGCTGAAGAAGCTGAAGCTGAACAGTTCTACGAAGACNGTAGCTGTCATAGTCAACAAAAGAGTCTGAAATGCAGTACTTGGATGCAATCTCAAAAAGGACAGAATGATCTCTGTTCATTTCCAAGGCAAATCATTCAATATCACAGTAATCCAAGTCTATGCCCCAACCAGTAATGCTGAAGAAGCTGAAGCTGAACAGTTCTACGAAGACCTACAAGACCTTCTTGAACTAACACCCAAACAAGATGTCCTTTTCATTATAGGGGACTGGAATGCAACAGTAGGAAGTCAAGAGGTACCTTGAGTAACAGGCAAATTTGGCCTTGAAGTACACAATGAAGCAGGGCAAAGCCTAAGAGAGTTTCGCCAAGAGAACGCACTGGTCATAGGAAACACCCTCTTCCAACAACACAAGAGATGACTCTACACATGGACATTACCAGATGGTCAATACCAATATCAGATTGATTATATTCTTTGCAGCCAAAGATGGGAGAAGTCAGTCAGCAAAAACAAGACTGGGAGCTGGCTGTGGCTTACATCAGGAACTCCTTATTACCAAATTCAGATTTAAATTGAAGAGAGTAGGGAAAACCACTAGACCATTCAGGTATGACCTATATCAAATCCCTTATGACTATACAGAGGAAGTGAGAAATAGATTCAAGGGATTAGATCTGAGAGACAGAGTACCTGAATAACTATGGATGGAGGTTGCGACATTGTACAGGAGGCAGTGATCAAGACCATCCCCAAGAAAAAGAAATGCAAGGAGGCAAAATGGTTGTCTGAAGAGGCCTTACAAATAGCTGAGAAGTGAAAAAGTAAAGGAGAAAAAGAAAGATACACCCATTTGAATGCAGATTTCCAAAGAATAGCAAGTAGAGATAAGAAAGCCTTCCTCAGTGATCAATGCAAAGAAATAGAGGAAAACTGGACTGGAAAAGGTCAGTTTTCATTCCAATCCCAAAGAAGAGCAATGCCAAAGTATGTTCAAACTATTGGACAATTGCACTCATCTCACATGCTAGCAAAGTAATGCTCAAAATTCTCCAAGCCAGGCTTCAACAGTATGTGAACCGTGAACTTCCAGATGTTCAAGCTGAATTTAGAAAATACAGAGGAACCAAAGATCAAATTGCCAACATCCGTTAGATCATTGAAAAAGCTAGAAAGTTCCAGAAAAACATCTTCTTCTGCTTTATTGATTATGCCAAATCTTTGACTGTGTGGATCACAACAAACTATGGAAAATTCTAAAAGAGATGGGAATAGCAGACCACCTGATCTGCCTCCTGAGAAACCTGCATGCAGGTCAAGAAGCAACAGTTGTAAGTGGACATGGAACAACAGACTGGTTCCAAATCAGGAAAAGGAGTACGTTAAGGATGTATATTGTCACTCTGCTTATTTATCTTATATGCAGAGTACATCATGGGAAAAGGCAGGCTGGATGAAGTACAAGGTGGAATCAAGATTGCCGGGAAAAACCTCAGATATGCAGATGACACCACCCTTATGGCAGAAAGTGAAAAAGAATTAAAGAGCCTCTTGATGAAAGTGAAAGAGGAGAGTGAAAAAGTTGGCTTAGAACTCAACATTCAGAAAATGAAGATCATGGCATTTGATTCCATCACTTCTTGGCAAATAGATGGGGAAACAGTGGAAACAGTGAGAGACTTTATTATCTTGGGCTCTAAACTCTCTGCAGATGGTGACTGAGGCCATGAAATTTAAAGACGCTTGCTCCTTGGAAGAAAGCTATGACCAACCTAGATAGCATATTAAAAAGCAGAGACATTACTTTGTCAACAAAGGTCCGTCTAGTCAAACCTATGATTTTTCCAGTAGTCATGTATGGATGTGAGAGTTGTACTATAAAGAAAGCTGAGTGCTGAAGAATTGATGCTTTTGAACTGTGTTGTTGGAAAAGACTCTTGAGAGTCCCTTGGACTGCAAGGAGATCCAATCAATCAATCCTAAAGGAGATCAGTCCTGAATATTCATTGGAAGGACTGAAGCTGAAGCGCCGATGTTTTGGCCACCTGATGTAAAGAACTGACTCACTGGAAAAGACCCTGTTGTTCGGAAAGGTTGAAGACAGGAGGAGAAGGGGACGACAGAGGATGAGATGGTAGGATGGCATCACCAACTTGATGGACATGAGTTTGAGCAAGCTTTGGGAGTTCTTGATGGACAGGGAGGCCTGGCATGCTGCAGTCCATGAAATCGCAGAGTCAGACATGATTGAGCGACTGAACTGAACTGAACTCATACTGTTTCCATAGTGGTTGCACCAATTTACATTCCCACCATCAGGTAGGAGGGCTCCCTTTCCTCCACACACTCTTCTATATTTATTATTTATGGACTTTTGAATGATTGCCATTCTGATCGATGTGAGATGATACTTCATTGTAGTCTTGATTTGCATTTATCTAATGATTAGTGGATTAATGATTTTTGAGCATCTTATTACGTGCCTTTTGGCCATATATATGTCTGGGAAAACATTTGCAAATGATGCATCCAACAAGGGCTTAACAAAAGAGCAAACCACCCAATCAAAGAATGGTCAGAAGACCTAGATAGAAATTTGTTTAGGTTAATTCTTCATAGTTCAACATCATTACTTTATATTGTTATTTTATCTGAAGTGGTAATGAATTTCAGTCACAGTTTGACCTAAATATAAGCATTAAAATATATTTCTAAGCCACGTCAGAGAAATTTGGAAATTCAGTTGCACGAACCACCCTTCCGTTTCCTACTCTTGAAATGGCTGATGATATAGTTTATTCTCATATTTACTCCTTATGGGATTTTATATTTTAGCCCCTATTATTATTGTCCATAGGAAAGCAGTCTTACAGTTGGTCAGGAAAGTTTTTATTACTCCATGGTCTGCTGCTGCTGCTGCTGCTGCTGAGTCACTTCAGTCGTGTCCAACTCTGTGCGACCCCATAAATGGCAGCCCACGAGGCTCCACCATCCCTGGGATTCTCCAGGCAAGAACGCTGGAGTGGGTTGCCATTTCCTTCTCCAATGCATGAAAGTGAAAAGTGAAAGGGAAGTCGCTCAGACGGGTCCGACTCTTAGCCTGATCTATAACACTTTTTAGAGATAAATGACAGTATGACTTTTTGTTTTAGTATTTTAGCTTTCCTGAATAGAGTTCTTGTTCTTATCAAAGTGAGAGTTAAAGCAGTAATCCTCTCAAACATTTTAACAAACTAATGTAGAAAATGACTGAATATTTCCAAGTTTCTTTCTCAGCCCACAGGCTCAGGAATATGAATTAGGTGCACTGATATAAATGTTGAATCTTTAATATTCCACACCAAAAGAAATGCCTCCAGGTAGCTTTTAGCATACTGCTGTAATCTTGGGTAATGAATTAATCATACTCGTCCTTAACATGGAATGTTAAGGTGGAATTCATCAGATAAGCAAGCACTTTTGCTCTGGAAAACTATCTCACCAGTACATTAGAGTTCATAGAAGTGACTAATCTCCACAGACTAGGATCTAAAATTAATATAGGCCCCCAAACCCCAGTCTCAGAACAGTGCCAGATAAAAATCCCACATCAGACTGCCAGGAGTGCTTCTGAGGAGAAGAACGACACCCAGGGAACCAGTAATATTAATTCAGTAAATAGGAATTTATCCCACTTACCTTTGTCCTGAGGCCTTTCTGACTAGCTACAGTCGATTGTGGAGGGCTGGTTCTCTTAACTAAAGAGAGGGTATCTGTATGTACAGTGCCATTCCTTAAACTAAATTTCCACCTAGTTGGGTGACACAGAATTATACTGAGGTTGGCTGGAAATTTACAGGTTCATAGTGGTCAAAATGAAGCACAGGCTGGCTCACTGGTGTTCTGACACACAGGGGGGAGGTCTTGGTTCACATAATTTTGATTATATAGAGATGAAGGCTGTTTTATGTTTTGCAATCCACACCTCCAATGAGCTCTCCTACTCCCTATTATTTTACGGCTCTAGTCATTTCTTACAAGTAGTATTTCGGAGACCAGCATAAGCAGCATGAGATCCATCTTAAATTTGGTTACATGCAAGGAGCTGGACTTGGGAAGAAGAGTGGCATCAGTTGAGTGGCATCTTCTGTGAGAGGAGAGTATATACAAATGTGTATTTTATGGTCTTGTATCAATACATTTCATATTGTATTGAAATGATGAGAGCAATCCTTCCATCTGTCCATTCAATCATTAATTCTCTTATCAAATTTGTGTTCAGGATTTGTAATCTTTAAGGTTCTCTCCTGGCAGTGCAGAGTATGATAAAAAAAAAAAAAATGATGTGGTTTCCAGCCTTCAGTCTGTGAATGGATATGGGAGAGGGTGAGGAGAGGGCATGATGGAGAGAGAGCATGCCATGGTGGCAAGGTTGATCATAAACTTTACCTAAGTTATTGCTGCTGCTGCTGCTGCTAAGTCGCTTCAGTCGTGTTTGACTCTGTGCGACCCCATAGACGGCAGCCCACCAGGCTCCCCCGTCCCTGGGATTCTCCAGGCAAGAACACTGGAGTGGGTTGCCATTTCCTTCTCCAATGCATGAAAGTGAAAAGTGAAAGTGACGTCACTCTTAGCGACCCCATGGACTGCAGCCCACCAGGCTCCTCCGTCCATGGGAGTTTCCAGGCAAGAGTAAATTCTACAAGGTGAATTAACCCAACCCTCATTAGGCAGGTTCCCTCATCTTAAATATAGAACTTATTTTAAAAGTATCATTCCTGTGCTTCCCTGGTGGCTCAGTGGTAAAGAAACTGCCTGCCAATGCAGGAGTCGTGGGCTTGGTACCTGATCTGGGAAGATCCCACGTGCTATGGAATAACTAAGGCCGTGGGCATCTTTTATGCATGTGCTCTAGGGCCTGGAAACTGCAACTACTTAGCCCGTGTACCACAACTACAGAAGTCTGCACTCCCTAGAGCCTGTGTGCCACAGCAGGCGAAGCCACCACAAAGGGAAGCCCACACACCACAACTCGAGAGTGGCAATGAAGACCCAGCACAGCCATAAGTAAATAAATAGAAAGTATCACTCCTTTTTGTATATCATTATGTGGTAGCATAGAAATCATACATAATAGATACCTAAAATATAGAAGGAGAAACTGACCTATGTAAATATCTATAATACAAGTCAAGTGAGACAAGTGCTATCAGGAAAGTACTAAGTACTGTGAGGATTTCGATAAATCAGAGATTGCTTTGACTTGGAAGGAAAATAAAGGCTCTAGAAAGGGGTTATCTTTCTAACAAGCTCCAAAGAGCATGCAAGATTTCAAGGGACAAAAGAATCTGAATTCAAATACCACATAAGAAGGATCTGAGTGCTTAAAACCTGACTGGAAGGTGGCAGGGAGGGGTCTGGGATGGCTGGAAAGTGTTGGTGTGAGTGGGAGGTCTGGAGTCTGAGAAGGGAGGGGCTGGTGACCCATTTACAGACAAAAAGAAGGTAGGTGGGTGAGGGCAGGGCAGGTTGGGGGTTGGGAGCATAAGGGTAGGATGTACTAAGTTAGAGGGCTGGGACAAGATCACAGAGCGATTGAAATACAGCCTCCAGGCTTTTGAACATTTTTTAGTGCCTATATACTGGACATAGCTGATATTGAAAGTGTATGTGTGATGTTGCAGGAATGAGAGTTGAGAAGAAAAGGAAAAAGAATAGAGACTTATCGAATGTCCACATTTTGAAGCAGAGAGGACGAAGAGCAATTGATATACTAGCAAACTGCAGCATGTGAAATTAGGGAACAGAATGTATTACGGGTTGTGAGAATACTATTTGTTTAAAAATAAAACCACCTGGAGTTTTAAAAATCCCACAGTATTTACTCAGATACATCTTATATGGACTAGCACTTTTTTAAAAAAAGAATCTTTAAAAACCAAAAGAATCTACAGATGAATATTTATTCACCTGGTATTTGAATGAAAAAGAACTTTCCAAGAGTAAAAGATGAGACATGACAACAGCATTAAGAATTGAAAATTTATGTAAACAGGATAAAATTTTGCCAAGATCAAACAGATGCATCTCAATTTCCCTCTTATTCATGTCCTGTCTGCAGCCTGCTCCTTCCAGGGGTGGAGCCAACAGGCTGACTGGCCCAGAGTAGGGGAGGAAGAGACTGTGTTCTCTATGGAGCCAGGCTGGGAAGTCAGGCTGGTGAGGACTGCTAATGCCTCCATCTGCAAACGCCATCATTTTGCACACCAAAGGATGGGCAGAGCTGATCAGACCCTACAGTTCTTCCAGAGTATGGAAAAAGACACCCCCCTTCTGCCCTCTGAGGCTGGGGCCTGGAGGCTTGCTGCTCTTGCTGGAAAAATATTTGGCACAAGGGAAGTCAGAAATAAAAAGTCAGAGGGATCATGCAAGGAAGAGGAAAGTGAGAATGAGGAAGAAGATAGTAGCCTGGATGAAGCCCCTTGATCTGAGGGACTCAGAGGCAGAAATGGTCTCTCTCTCCATTTGCATTCAGTCTTTTAGTTTTATATATGTATGCATGTATGAATGTATTAATTGCTTTACAGTATTAGTTTCTGCTGAAAATGAATCAGATATATATGTATCTATCTATCTATCTATATATACATGTATATCTCCTCCCTCTTGAACCTCTCTCCCTCCCACCACACCCCACTCCCATCCCATCCTTCCAAGTCACCAAAGAGCACCTTTTAGTCTTTTAGCAATGGATGGCCTTTCTGGCTGCCTTTTACCGACCTGGGTGCAGCCGTGTCAGGGGTAACTGCTGGTGCATTTGATTAGACCTAGGGAGGCCTGGAGCTGGAGATTTTCTGGGTACTTCTTGGTTCCCATGTAGTGTGTCTCGGACCTGCTCCTAGAAAGTGTTAGCCCTGAATTGAGAGCCTGCAAGCCTAGCACTGAGGTGAGGGTGGGAGACCTCCCAGCAGAGGCTAGGGGTGAAGCCCCTGTGCCCAGAAGAACATGGCAGGCAGAGGGCACTATGGCAACCAGCCTAAGGGACCCAGCCAGCCAGGCAGCACCACTGGGTTGGGCTGAGGAGAGAGCCAGACAGAGAGTAGGTGGTACATGTGGATCCAGATGGTTCTGCAGTCCTGCAAGGAGGTGACCAGTACACTCAACTCCATTCTGGATGAGAGCCGGGGTAGGGGATCAGCAATAAGAGAGCCAACCCAATTACACCAACAAACCGAAAACTGCTTAAAAGGGCTATTGAAGCCATCGGTTCAGACACAATTCAAACACTTAGGAAGCTCTAGAAGTTAATTTCTACTATTGAATGGGTGAGAGTTTGTAGGCAAGACCAGAAAAGTTACAAATAAAGTACATGTATCATCTGTATCTGCACACTGAAGCACACTGAAGCACTGTATTGAGTAAATTTATGATTTGGACACATTTTCATATGTCAAAAACATTAATAAAATTAAATGTTAAATGTCAAATTAGGGAAGGGCTTGCCAGGTGACAGTGGTGGTAAAGAACCCACCTGTCAGTGCAGGGGACATAAGAGACACGGGTTTGATCCCTAGGTCGGGAAGATGCCCTGGAGGAGAGGATGGCAACCCCACTCCAGTATTCTTGCCTGAAGAATCCCATGGACAGAGGAGCCTGGTGGGCTACAGTCCATGGGGTTGCAAGGAGTAGGACACGACTGAAGTGACTTAACATACATACATCAAATAAGGGGAAAAAGAGATGAAGATGAAGAGGAAAAAAAGAGATGAACAAAGGTTAATATCTTTTACTGACACGGAACTGTTTCAAATAAATAAGAAAGATGCTAAGCTCTCGGCAGAGGAATGGGCGAAGACAATGACCAAAAACATCCCCAAATAATCAGTCAATTTATAAACCAGGAAATACAAATAGCTAATAATCGTTACATATGTGACAAGGTAATTAAGAAATAAAAAAATAAAGTAACATTTGTACTATTTTTACTTATCAGAAGAGAAAACACTGATACAAATTGTCTAAAAATCAATTTAGCAATTTACATCAAGGACATTCGAAATGCTCATATCTTTTGATCTATTAATTCCACTTCTAGAAAATTATCCTAGAGAAATGATGGGAAGTGTGCACAC
Organism: Oreotragus oreotragus; assembly: GCA_006410675.1. Taxonomy (NCBI): domain Eukaryota; kingdom Metazoa; phylum Chordata; class Mammalia; order Artiodactyla; family Bovidae; genus Oreotragus; species Oreotragus oreotragus. The sequence goes on along the minus strand of SJYX01009592.1, from coordinate 28,589 downwards.
ATTTAACAATGAAATTCAGCACAGTTCAAGACGTATGGAAAGAATGCAAGTGAAATATTTCCTAGTCTCATGGCTCCCAAACAGATAAACTTGCACCAATCCTCATTTTAAAGACAGCCTAAGGGAGACTCCAGCTCCCTAACTTTTCTTGCTATTCTATTTTAGTCCCTCAACCACTTTGCAATGAAGCCATCCTTCCTTACGTGCAACAGAAACACACTCTGCTTTGCTCTAAACCTATGTTTGATCTCATGTAGGCATGATGAGGAGCTCCGTGGGATTAAATTTAAAAGTTTAAATTCATTAAATTAAAAGAAAATCCTTTCTTGGCCCCAATTTTTCTTCTTTCTTTCAATAAATACTAACTTCTGGGGGCTTCTGACTTGCTTCTGGTCCTTGGCACTCACCTGGCCAAGATCATTGAGGTCTCTTTGCTCCCTAAATGCCTGGATGAGAAATGGCTGTGCAGAGAGACAAACACAGTGCTGTGATGTAGTGTGAAAAAAGCTCGAACTGATGACTGTACACGGTGCACGGGTTATGTAGAGAAATCCAAGTCAGCCTGGGGGAGTCACACATCAAAGAGAAGGAAACCTGGATACCTTGAGCTGAACAGGATTCCCCAAGTGGACAAAGACTGAGGTGGGTGGGGTTTGGGGAGTGTGGAAACACAGCCAAAGGTACGCTGAGAGAGCGTATGCCTTCATAGACTGAAGGCTATCCTGTATGGTTATGGGTGAAGCGTGTCAAGTGGGGACTTGAATAAGAGTTTGGGGACTTGCCTTGTAAACCATGTCAAAGACTTTGAATTTCAACCTATAAACATTATGGAGTCAATGAATAATTTAAGTAGGTGAAACATAATCAGACACATAGATGCTGTGGGTGGTAGGTTGGAGGCACAAGCACCACATATAATGAATTTGGACCCCAGAGAGCAAAGAGGAGATGGAATTGAAGAGAAGGGTACAGGAGAGAACATATAGAATCAGTATGTTGGTTGTGGTACAGGGTGAGGGAAAATGAGAAGATATCTCCTCAGTTTCTGGTTCCCTAAAAATGTTACTTTATAAAAAAATTCACCTATGAAGAGTCCTCATACTTGAATGTACAAGAGTCTTTCAGTTCATGGCTGCAGTCACCGTCCGCAGTGATTTTGGAGCCCACGAAAATAAAGTCTGTCACTGTTTCCATTTTTTTCCCATCTATATGCCATGAAGTGAAGATGGGATGCCATGATCTCAGTTGTTTTGAATCTGAGTTTTAAGCCAGCTTTTTCACTCTCCTCTTTCACCTTCATCAAGAGGCTCTTTAGTTCCTCTTCACTTTCTGCCATTAGAGTGGTATCAACTGCATAGCTGAGGTTGTTGGTATTTCTCCTGGCAGTCTTGATTCCAGTTTGTGATTCATCCAGCCTGGCATGCATGACATACTCTGCACAGAAGTTAAATAAGCAGGGTGACAATATACAGCTTTGACGTACATTTTCCCCAGTTTGAACCAGTCCATTTTTCCATGTCCACTTCTAACTGTTGTTTCTTGACCTGCATACAGGGTTCTCAGGAGACGGGTAAAGTGGTTTGGTACTCTCATCTCTTAAAGAATTTTCCAGTTTGTTGGGATCCACACAGTCAAAGGCTTTAGCATAGTCAATGAAGCAGAAGTTTTTCTGGGACATATTGAGTGCAGCACTTTAATAGCATCATCTTTTAGGATTTTAATACTATCTACCTGCAAATATGCAATATGGGAGATTGAGGCAGGAAGAAGACAGGCATGATGCTTATGAAAGAATAATAGGATTTAAAGGGCTGTGAAACAGTAAGAAATATGTATACATACTGGTCTTTGACCCCAGTTCAGAGACAAAGCTCCCAAATTCCTTGGAATTTCCTAAGTGATGGGAAAAGGCTACATCTTCAGTTCTTAGAGGTGACTCTTGGCAGACTCCTGTCTTAGGGCTGGTCACCATGATTAGAAGCTAGGAACTTTCAGCCCTACCTCCATGCTTGGAGAGGGGAGAGAGGCTGGAGACTGAGTTAATGAATAATTGTGCCTACACAATGAAGCTTTCCTAAAAATCCCTGAACGACAAGTTTGGAGAGCTTCCTGGTGAACACATCCAGACACCAAGAGGGTGATGCAACGCAACTCTCCCAGGACAGAGGTTCCTGAGCTTGTTCATTTCAATCCTTTAAAATATCCTTTGTACTGAATTGGCAGTGGGAAGTAAATTGTTTTCCTGAGTTCTGGGAGTTGCTCTTGCAATTATTGAACTGAGGAGGGGAGTCACAGGAACTTCCCGTGTGCAGCCAGGCGACATAAAAGTTGTGGGTAATCTTCAGACATACTGCTTGAGACTGGTACCTGAAGTGGGAGCAATCTCGAAGGATGGAGCCTTTAACCAATGAAGTCTGTGCTAACTCTGATTAGTGTCAGAATTGAGTTGAATTTTAAGTCACCTGGTTGGGGTCACAGAACTGACTAGTGTAGGGAAATACCACACATCTGGGAACTCCTGTGAGTGTGAGAACAAAAGAAAGAACAGTGACTATTTCCTAGAAAAGTCGACATGGGAAGAGAAGTTAGTGAAGAGGGAAAGGAGTGGCCAGAACCGAGGAGAATGGGGCTGGATGAGTGCATCTGAAGGAGAGTGGTCCAGAGGTGCACGTGAAGCAGTTGAGTTGAAGTCAAGTGAGAAAAGCAGAGACATGCGCCCCTGGATTTGGGCATTAGGAGGTTTCTGACAAGCTGAGAACTAGAAGAAAGGAAGCAAACTGTGGAGGGGCAGAAAGGTGAGGAAGCAGAGACTGTAACTGTAGGAAGTAACTCAGGAAGCTCTGCTAGTGAAACAGGAGGGAAAGGGGCAGGGCGCAGCCATTGAAAGAATGACAAATACTGGTTAGAACCAAGCTGGGGCCCAAAATGGCAGAAGAATTGACTTCCCTAGACCTTGAGCCTCATAATGCACTCATTGTAATACAGGAGCATATGCTAAATGACACACACACGGGGGCCAGGACAGTTCCAAGGTTGACTATGCTGCTGCTGCTGCTGCTGTGTGCTTCAGTCGTGTCCGACTCTGTGCGACCCCAGAGACGGCAGCCCACCAGGCTCCCCCGTCCCTGGGATTCTCCAGGCAAGAACACTGGAGAGGGTTGCCATTTCCTTCTCCAATGTGTGAAAGTGAAAGTGAACTCACTCAGTCGTGTCTGACCCTCAGTCCAGACCCTGGATTTTCCAGGCAAGAGTACTGGAGTGGGGTGCCATTGAAAGGCCCCAAAGTGGGCAGTGGCCCAATTCCTGGAAATCTCTACCCCATCTCCAATATAGTTAGAATATTCCTCCCATTTGTTAGTGTATGAAATTACTCAGGACGTAAAAAACAACCACCTCTACAAACCAGGACACTCTGCCTTCTGCGACAGCCCCATTCTGCTTATATAATGTATATCTTTCTAAGTAATCCTACTTTCACTTACTATGGCTCGCTCTTAAAATCCTTCCTATGCTAAGCCAAGGACCCTCACTTGGTGGCCAAGGGATTCTCCCAAGACCTAGGACATGACCATCCTCTCATGCCCCATTCTCCTGCAACACTAGGAAGGGCATGAGAGAGCTATTATAGCAAGATTGATAACTAATCAGGGGTTGCCATTTAGAGCGTAACAGTCTATTTATGTATTAACCTATTTAAAACTTTAAAGTAAAAAATTTCTAAATAATACAAAGAAAGAAATCCAAATTCCCCAATACTGTGACATCTTCACAGGTTTAACAATTAAATCTAATTTATATAGACATAAAGGTGTGAAGTATGGGCCTGCTACTGGTAAGTGTACTTAAACATTATTAATATTATTGGTTTAAACCATCAATATATTGAAAAGGTTTCTGGATATACTTTTATGAAAAGTTGTTGCTGTTTAGTTGCTCAGTCATGTCTGACTCTTTTGTGACCCCATGGACTGTAGCCCACCAGGATCTGCTGTCCATGAGATTTTTCAGGCCAGAATACTGACTGGAGTGGGTTGTCATTTTCTCCTCCAGAGAATCTTATCAGCCAAGGGATCAAACCTGTGTTGACTACATTGGTAGGTGGATTCTTTACCACTGAGCCATCAGGGAAGACCCTTTATGAAAAGTGCAGGTGCCTATATTTATAAATGAACATAAAAATAAAGATTAAAAACTTTTCCCAAGCAGTATCAATAAATCTATCATAGTTACATAAATCTTGCTCACAAATTCCTTATTGAGCAAGTTCTCATTAGCAAAAGTCTAAAGAGAGCTTGTGTATCAGCCTGTGAAAGCATCTAGAAGTCTGTGTTCCTATTCACTGATATCAAATGCATTATCCCAGAGGCTCTCATGAGAAAAACCAATGAGATTGAAATGGGCTGAGAAAATCTTTGAGAGATCAAAGCTTCTTTAAAGTTTTCTGGAAAATTTAGGTGCCATCTATCTTTATGTGAAACAAAACTAGAGTTAAAAATAATTCCATCCCTTATTCCACCCCTAATCCCTATTGGATACCCATTAAAATTTATTTCAAAGTTCTATTCAGTGAGTTCCCAAACGAACGTGGGTGGATTCAGAGACTGACATCTCTTTCTGGGTCACAAGGAGGCGAAAAACAACTCCTGAGCTTCAGAATTTTAGGAAGTGTCATTAGAACTTTAGGAACTGTCTAAGTTAGAAGGATTCAAGGTCCTTGCTTCCTAGGGATGCTGGTTTCACTCTCTATGCACTTTCCTGGTGGCTCAGATGGTGAAGAATCTGTCTGCAATACAGAAGACCAGGGTTTGATCCCTGGGACAGAAGGATTCCCTGGAGAAGGGATTGGCTAGCTACTCCAGTATTCTTGCCTAGGAAATCCCAAGGACAGAGGACATGATAGGCTGCACAGTCCAGGGGTTGCAAAGGGTCAGACACGACTGAGTGACTAACACACACACACAGGTTGGAGAGTAGGTTTGAGACTAAATATGCTGCTGCTGCTGCTAAGTCGCTTCAGTCGTGTCCGACTCTGTGTGACCCCATAGACGCCAGCCCACCAGGGAGAATCCCCATCCCTGGGATTCTCCAGGCAAGAATACTGGAGTGGGTTGCTATTTCCTTCTCCAATGCATGAAAGTGAAAATCAAAAGTGAAGTCGCTCAGTTGTGGCGGACTCTTAGCAACCACACGGACCGCAGCCTACCAGGTTCCTCTGTCCATGGGGTTTTCCAGGCAAGAGTACTGGAGTGGGGTGCCATTGCCTTCTCCGGAGACTAAATATAAATCTCCTCTAATAAATCACCTCTAATACTGGAGGAGCTTGGTGGGCTACAGTCCACGGGTCGCAAAGAGTTGGACACGACTGAGCGACTTCACTTCACTTCACTTCACTTCAATACCAGTCTTTGGTTTAAAAATCTCATTATTAAGGTAAGTCAAAAGTTTGGAAACTGGCATGTGGTTAGTGATGTTTGGGCCTTGGACTGCAAGGAGATCCAACCAGTCCATTCTGAAGGAGATCAGCCTTGGGATTTCTTTGGAGGGAATGATGCTGAAGCTGAAACTCCAGTACTTTGGCCACCTCATGCGAAGAGTTGACTCATTGGAAAAGACTCTGATGCTGGGAGGGATTGGGGGCTGGAGGAGAAGGGGAGGACTGAGGATGAGATGGCTGGATGGCATCACGGACTCGATGGACGTGAGTCTGAGTGAACTCCGGGAGATGGTGATGGACAGGGAGGCCTGGCGTGCTGCGATTCATGGGCTTGCAAAGAGTCGAATACGACTGAGCGACTGAACTGAACTGAAGAGGCCCGAGTTTGGTCTGCCTGCAGCCTTTTCTCAGACCTGGTATCTTGGATTTTTTCTCCTTTTTCCTTCTCCTCTTTCTCCACCCCATCTTTTCTTCTTCCTCTTCTACATTGCCATCTTGGCATTGTATTCCAACCCTGCCCTCTGCCCTCCAGCCAGGGCCTAAACTCCAGGACCTCGACTCTGAGTTATATTTCTGAGTCTGATGTTATCGGCTACTACTGACAGATAGGAGTTTGAGTCGAGTTTCATATATATATTTGCAATACATATGATAACTACATATATTTAATAATATACCCGTTTTATATGTGAATAAAACACCAACAAAAACTATTATATCATATATACAATTAAAAATCAAATTACTGTATAAAAAGGTTTGGCTGCAGTGGCTCTTACGTTTGAATGCGCATGACCATTGCATCTTAGAAATAGAGATTCCTGGGTCCCACCCTCAAATTTGTGAGACTGGGGAGGGAAACAGAAAAGATTTACTCTAGGTCATTTCTTATTTAGGTCCACTTTGAAAAATACAGTTAAGACGTTTTTCCTTTTGAAAAGAAAATTACTGCCCCCAGTGAAAATTAGATACAATGACTAGGTGAAGAGAATAACAAAAAATGACACAGTATAGATGGTTGTGGATATTTTTCCTTTGTACCTCTGTAAATGGGCTCCTTTACCTACTACATTACTGCAAGCAATGGACAAAGCTTTTTAGGGCATCTGAGAAAAATAGGGAGATTTCCAATGGACATTTTCCACTCAATGAAAAGAGAAAACAATTTTTTTTTTTTTTTTGCCCTGGCACCTGTGATTTGCTGGGTATTGAAAAAATAATCAGGGATTGGGAATTTTGTACAAAATATAGTCTTCTGATTACCTAGAATTTGTTCTCTTAGAGATAGAGCACCAGGGAGGTAAGGTCTTATCTGTGGTGAGGAATGTATTTTGACTACAAACAACAAAATGAAATTCAAAGCTGTCTCCTAGCTACCAATCTTAGCTGGCATCTGAGAAATTTTGTAAACAACACTGACCCCCATGAACCGACCCTGGTATCCTAGCTTGCAGAACATCAAACGAACGCATGCACGCAGACCATGGGGAAAAAATGTAAAAAACAACCTCCATTCCCCCACCCCCCTAAACCCCCACCAAATCCCAAGGTGATGAGTTCTGTTTTTGAAAAAACAACTTTGATTAAAAAACCTATAAGATTATGGAAAACTAGGGCCATAGAAAAAATTGGGGGAAATGATCCCAGAGTTTCCTAATTTCAAAGAATGACTTTATTCATGCTAAACATATAGCCTATGGGGTTCTGGCTTCTGTCACCTTCCAAATAAAGTAAGAAACAGATTTTCTTACTTTTTTTTTTTTTGTTCTTGGCTTCTAAAGTGCAGCTTGTTAAGTAGATTTCTGAGCGCAGGAGAAAGATAAAAAGCCTTTTTCATGTGGAGTGCAGGGGAAAGTGGTAGGGAAGGCCTGAGAAATGCTCTCACTAATAACCTGCCAAATTAGGCAAGCACAGGGGGTGAACCAAAAGATCTGATAATTATTTTTTTCTAAGTAAAAATTTAATGGTTGGAAAGGGAAAGGGCAATGAATCGAATGGGCTGTAGGTCTGGTTCCTAACTCCAAGCATTTAAGAAATATTTCATAATGATGGTGGTTGCCCACGTGCTTGCCCGCCCATGGCTAGAATGAAAGTGAATGAAATCTCTTAGAAGACCTTAGATCAGGCACCATTCCCTGACAGGAGTCGGCTTGTACCAAAAAGGCAGCACTCCATCCTGTCCTGGGTGGGAGATCACTACCACCGCTCAATTACACAAAAGGTGATACCCTGGGGTTGATAATTCTTGAGGAGCCCAATTAATTTATGCACCTGCTACTGTGTGCCAAGTTGAGTTAAGATTTTTTTTTTACATTTTTATATATTTTCTCTTAAAAATATTCATATTTATTAATGTTGCCTTAGTAATGTTATTCCCCTGCAGAGAAAAGGAAATGTGTTCATCTCAGCATTCTTGCCTGCTTCCTCTCCCTTTCCTCCTTGTTTTAATTAACAATTGCTCAGTGCCCTGAGGGCTGTCATTAATTAAAAGTTTTTTTTCTTTAATCCTTCAGGAATAAGTAGAACTGATATTTTCCTCTTTTTAAACCCGAATGTGGCTTTCAGATTTATTTTGTAGTGTTTTTATGGTCCCCTTTCCTTACAATTAAATTTATTTCTGAAAGATTCAGTTGTTGATTTTATGCAAATATAAGATTTTTCAATATAGGAACTAAAATGTCTTGATGTTTTATTAATTCATGCGCTCCTTAGAGTTTGGTAAAAGAGTTTTCACAATATGAGAATTATGCTTTAAGAGACAAAAAGTACAAATATTAGGACCTCTTGTAATTGGGAAAATGTACATTTTCATCCTTTCTTCTTTTCCATTGTTTAAGAAGGAGGTAAAGATGTGTTTGGGGGTTAAAGGAATTCACTGATGAAGGCAGATGGAAGAGATAGCTAGTAAGTACATGTGCCTTCAAGCCATTAGGCTGTGACTTATACTATCTAATTACTATTTTGACCACAGATAGAATTTTTTCTCCCTTTAGTCTATGAAAAAACAGATTAAATAAGAGACTATAAAGGGACCAAAATGATTCCAAAGGTGGCTTAATGAAAAAAGAATAAAATGTTCTGCAGTTTTATGGAAGGTTATAAACCTTATGAAGTGAACCGTTTTCTGATGATAAAATGCTGCTGCAAGGGCGGTCCAGAACCTTCTCTGACACAGGAGAGCAGAGTCCAAGGTCATCAGGAGAGGCTTACAAACATACAATCACGGCTCAAATCCCTTTAGTTGCAGTTTCTAAACTCCATTTCCCATGTTAAGACACAATGTGAACCGTAAGAATTAACTTTAAAAAATCACACGTGTTTGTCTTTACTGAAGGCTGCATGGGGGGAAATGGTCAGTGAGCAGAGCCAATTCCTAACTCAGCCTCTTTTTTCCCTGACCTCTTTCAAGGGGGTGATATTGCAAAGCTCCAGTGTTTCTCAGCCCCAGCAGCAGACACACACATTTCAGTGTTTTCTTCTTTAGTCAATCCTCCATGAACTCAGGCACCATTCCCCTCTCCTCCAAATGCAGGAACACTCTATAGCTCCCTCTTGGCCCACTCTGATCTCCCTTCTCTATACTTTCTTTCTCAAAGACTTTGGCTTAAAACTCTGTGGCCAATAATCCTTAATGCAAATCACCATCCTGGGTTTGTGCACTTTTAACTACTTCTGGACCTTTTCTTTCTTTCTTTTCCTCTCTCCCTCCCTCCTCCCCTTCCCTCCTCCCTTCTTTCACTGTGCCGGTCTTAGTTGTGTGCAGGCAAGATCTTCAATCTTCATTTTGGCACGTGGGATCTTTAGTTACAGCCTGTGGAATCAAGTTCCCTGACCAGGGATCAAACCTGGGCCTCCTTCATTGGAAGCATAGAGTCTTAGCCACTGGATCACCAGGGAAATTCCTGCTTTCTATTTTAAAACAATTTTGAATTTACAGAAAATTAAAAGAATAGTCTGAAGAATTCTTTTATACCTTTTGTCCAAAGACCCCAGTCAGATTTTACCAATTGTCCTGATCATGGCCTTTGTGGCAAAAACATCATTCCAGCATCCCTGTTGCACCCGACTGTCATGTCACTCTAATCTCCTTCAGTCTGGAGTAGCTCTTCAACCTCTCCTTCACCTTCATTCTGAAGATCACATAAACACCATCAAGTTTAACATCTTGTCATTATCTGAAATGCAACAAATCTAAAATGGATCTCATCTTTTTAAAATCAGCTCTCTCCCTGAATTCCTACTTTCTGTCATCTTTCTTCCAAAAATCTAGGCTTAAAATTTTTCGTCTCCTTTAGTCCATATGTGATTACCAAATTGTTATATATCATTTTCTGTCACTCAATACCTTTACGTGTATTTTCCATCAGCACCTGAAACTCAACATGTCCATCACTCTAGTCATCAGCTTCTTTTCAAACCCTCCTCCTCAGCTTCCTATTGCCCTGAATGGCACCATCGTTGGCCAGGTGGCCCAAGCCAGCACGAGGGAGACAGGCAGCAGGCGAGTATGAGTGTATCCTGTGACAACTTGGTCACGTGCACTAAATGGAAGGAGGAATGGAAGATGAGAGTAACGTGAGAATAAGCTTTAAATGCTGCGCTAAATAATTCAATTTTATTCATGCCTTCTTTCTGCACTATACTATAAGCCTTTAAAGGCTCTAGCTATTTTAAAAACTGACTTATAATCTTAGCACTAGCTACCTCTTTCTATACAGAGAGAACTAAATAAAAGTTTGCTCATAAAGTTGATAAATTACACTGAAACTTAGAGCCTTTGAGAGTGTATCCTCCACTAAAAATTGCTTTTCTCTCTAAACATGGAAAGATTATTTCTAACTATAATCATCTGATTTGAGAAACATAGGCTGTCATCTTATCTTTCCTCTAAATAGCAGTGGCAGAACTAATATAATAATTTAGCAAATACTAATTTAAAATTAAAAGTATTTGGCAAATACTTATTGAGGGCCTACTTTACTTATGTGAACTTAGAAGTATGAAAATGTAGAACTTTAATTAAGCATTCTATCTTTAAAAAATAAGCATATTGATTTAATTTAAAAAAGTTTTTATTAGACTACCAGCTTTCATAAGTAATAAGGAAAGGCTAGTGGCCTGTGCTTATATGAGAGAGAGAAAAAAAGAAAAAAGCACATGTCATACTGTGCATTTAAGAGACAATATTATAACAGTAAATGCATATATTAAAAAAGGAATACCTCAAGGAACTAGAAAAGAAAAACAAAGTAGACCAAAGTTAGCAGAATGAAAGAATAAATATCACAATAGAAATAAATAAAATGGACAATAGGAGACAAACAGAAAAAACAAAACTAATGAAGAGCTGATAAACCATTAGCTAACTAAGATCATGGCATTTGGTCGCATCACTTCATGCACATAGATGGGGAAACAATGGAAACAGTGAGAGACTTTATCTTCTTGGGCTCCAAAATCACTGCAGATGGTGACTGCAGCCATGAAATTAAAAGACACTTGCTCCTTGGCAGAAAAGCTATGACCAACCTAGATAGCATATTAAAAAAGCAGAGACACTACTTTGCTGACAAAGGTCTGTCTAGTCAAAGCTATGGTTTCTCCAGTCGTCATGTATGGATGTAAGAGTTGGACTGTGAAGAAAGCTGAGCACCAAAGAACTGATGCTTTTGAAATGTGGTGTTGGATAAGACTCTTGAGAGTTCCTTGGACTGCAAGGAGATCCAACCAGTCCATCCTAAAAGAAATCAGTACTTACTATTCATTGGAAGGACTGATGCTGAAGCTGAAACTCCAATACTTTGGCCATCTGATGTGAAGAACCAACTCATTGGAAAAGACCCTGATGCTGGGAAAGATTGAAGGCAGAAAGAGAAGGGGATGACAGAGGATGAGATGGTTGGATGGCATCACTGACTTGATGGACATGAGTTTGAGCAAATTCTAGGAGTTGCCGATGGACAGGGAAGCCTGGTATGCTGCAGTCCATGGGGTGGCAAAGAGTTGGACAGGATTGAGTGACTGGACTGAACTGATACTAAGGAAAGAAAAAAGAGAAGATTCAAATAAATCAAATCAGAAATGGAAAGGAGATATTATAACTGATGCCTAAGGGAAAAAGGACCCTAGGAGACTATTATGAACAATTATATAGCTTCCCAGGTGACCCTAGTGGTAAAAGAGCCTTTCTGCCAATGCAGGAGACATAGATGCGTGTTGGATCCCTGGGTTGGGAAGATCCCTTGGAGAAGGCTATGGCAACCCACTCCAGTATTCTTGCCTGGAGAATCCCACAGACAGAGGAGTATGGTGCGCTATGATCCACAGAACCACAAAGAGCCAGACATGACTGAAGTAACAGAGCATGCATACACGCATATAGCAACAAACTGGATAACCTAAAGGAACTGGAAAAGGTCCCAGAAATATACAAACTACACAGACTGACTATTCAGCCATTAAAAAGAACGAAATGTTGCCATTTGTAGATACTTGATATTTTGATATATGTATACATTATTAAGTAATCACCAAAATCTAAGGCTAACTAACATATCTGTCAGTTTACATAGTTACTATTTCCTTCTTTACTGTCACATTGAGTGAAGTAAGACAGAGAAATATCATATGATATCACTCATATGAGGAATCTAAAAAGAAGTGATATAAATGAATGTACAAAACAGAGAGTTTGCAGGCTTCATGTAATAGTCTTTCCAGCACCATGTTGTATAGATTTCTGACTCCACTGTTCACACACTTACTTTCACACCTGCCACATCAACAAATAGTCTTCATCCCTCCTTATCGAGCTCAACTACCTTTGCCTTAGCTCAGGCCCTCGCCATCTCCTGTCCCCATTCCTTTCCTCCAATCTATTCCTCACAAGGCTGCCAGGGTCAGTACGCAAAAACCAAAGAGGAACTAGCCTCTGTTTATAGACCTATAATGGTCTTCATTGCCTCCAGGGACTAATTCCAAATTCCTCAGATGGCATTCTAGCCTCAAGCTTTGTGACCCTATAGACTGTAGCATCCCACTCCAGTACTCTTGCCTGGAAAATCCCATGGATGGAGGAGCCTGGAAGGCTGCAGTCCATGGGGTCGCTGAGGGTTGGACACGACTGAGTGATTTCACTTTCACGCATTGGAGAAGGAAATGGCTACCCACTCCAGTGTTCTTGCCTGGAGAATCCCAGGGATGGGGGAGCCTGGTGGGCTGCCGTCTATGGGGTAGCACAGGGTGGGACACGACTGAAGCGACTTAGCAGACTGTAGCCCATCAGGCCCTTCTGTCCGTGGAATTTTCTGGGCAAGAATATTGGAGTGAGTTGCCATGTCCTCCTCTAGGGGATCTTCCTGACCCAGGCATCAAACCCATGTCTCTTGAGTCTCCTGCATTAGCAGGTGGATACTTCACCTTAGGCTTCCCAGGTGGCTCAGTGTTTACTATATTCTTTACGAATACACCTGCCAGTATTCTTGTCCGGGAATTCCATGGACAGAGGAGCCTGGTGGGCTCCAGTCCATGTGATGCAAAGAGCTGGACATGACTGAGCACACTTGCATATTTCTTGTCACTCTTCCCCTACCCTCCCTCTTCCCCACATTCATTCCTCCTATGCTGTAGCAACAGACTGGTCCCAGTTATGTTGTAATGTGTTCATTTTCCCCAGATCTTTGCTACTCTCTAGAATATTCATGCTCATGCCCCTTTCTCATCTTATCAAAAACCGAGCTAAATTTCTAAGATCCAATGAAAACATTATGTCCTGTAATCACTGAACTAGAGCCACTCACTCTATTACCAGAAATTTCACATATCTTATCATGCTGCTAATAGTAACTCTCTCATTTTGTGGCTTCTATTTTGATCCATGTGCCTCCCCCCAACTGACTGTGAGCAGTTAGAGAGCAAAAACCAGTTTTTTTCATCATCCTTAGGTTTCCAGAGCCTCACACTGATTGCTGGAGTCCCCAACAAATCTTTGTTGCTGCAACTATACAAGACCAAACATCTCTTCTTCATTAAGCACCACACTATTTTGACTGTCAAGTTTTTTCCTAGGTTTATCTCCATAATAAACTTTTCACTGGAATTTCCTACTGATTTCCACTATTTCTATGGAGAATATCCTGGCTTTTATTTTTCACACTGGTCCAAAGATCTAACTTACTCTTGTATTAAGTACTTCTACTCTTTAATGTTTCTTTTTGTGGATTTTAAAACATTCTCTAATTTCAGATGACATTATCTTGTACATATTTTTAAAAATTCCAAAGAATCCACTAGAAAACTATTAGAACTAATGAATGAGTTCAGCAAAACTGCAGGATACAAGATTAATGTACAAAACCAATTGTATTTCTATACACTAGCAATAAACAATCAGGAAATAAAACTGAGAAAGTAATCTGCAATTAATCAAAAAGAGTAAAATACTAAACACACTGAACAAAAGAAGTTCAAGACTTATATAATGAAAACAAAATATTTTTGAAAAGAATTAAAAAAGATCTAAATAAATGGGAAGACATCCCATGTTTATGGATTGGAAGATTCGATATAATGAAGATGGCATTAATCACCAAATTCCACGCAGATTCAATGCAATCTTTTTAAAATATCAATCAACTGCCTCTCTTTTTGCATGAAAGTATAAGCCAATCCTAAAATTTCATGAAAATTCAAGGGACTCAAACAGCGAATCTTGAAAAACCAGGACAAAGTTGGAATATTCACATTTCCCAATTTTAGAACTTATTACATAGCTATAATAAGACACTGTGTGATACTGGCATAAGATATATAGATCAGTTGAACACAATTGAGAATCCAAAAATAAACCCACACACTTGCAATCAATTGATTTCAACAAAGAGCCCATAATAACCAAAAATGGGAACAGTCCAACTGTTCATCAACTGATGAATGGATAAAAATATGATATATCTATATTACTCATCAATAAAAAGGAGTTAAGTACCGATATATTCCTTGGTAGCTCAGCTGGTAAAGAATCTGCCTGCAGTGCAGGGGACCCCAGTTTGATTCCTGGGTCTGGAAGATCTCTAGAATCTTGGGCTTCCCTGGTAGGTCAGACGTTAAGAATCCATCTGCAATGCAGGAGACTTGGGTTTGACCCCTGGGTTAGGAAGATCCCCTGGAGGAGGGCATGGCAACCACTCCAGTATTCTCACCTGGAGAATCCTCATGGACAGGGAAGCCTGGTGGGCTACAGTCCATGGGGGTCACAAAAAGTTGGACATGGCTGAGCAACTGACACTTTCACTTTTTTATATACAACAGAGATGAAGCTCAAACATATTATACTAAAAGAAAGAAGTCACTCACAAATTGTTAATTTCACCAATGTATAATCTCACATATTGTATGATCTTGTTTACATGACATGTCCAGAATAGGCAAATATATAGAAAAAAGTAGATTTGTGGCTACTTAAGATTTGGGAATGAGCAGAAGGATGGAAAGTGATTTATTTTGGAGGTGAAGCTATTGTTCTAAAATTAAATTATAGTGATGGTTACACGGCTTAACAAATAAAAGAAAAACCATTGAATTGTATACTTTAAATAGATGAACTTCATTGTATGCAAATTTTATCTCAACAAAGCTGCTAAAAATTATAAATAAACATTCCTTATTATCCATGTGCCCCAATCTCCTAAGTATACACAGTTACTTTATTACCATTTCAGGTTAAACATGGAAAATCAGATATTTAATTTTCCCGTTCATACTTTCTGCTTCTTCAAGTTGCTCAGTCACATCCGACTCTTTGCGACCCCATGGACTATACAGTCCGTGGAATTCTCAAGGTCAGAATACTGGAGTGGGTAGCCTTTCCCTTCTCCAGGGGATCTTCCTAACCCAGGAATTGAACCCAGGTCTTCTGCATTGCAGGCGGATTCTTTACCAGGTAAGACACAAGGGGAGCCCAAGAACACTGGAGTGTGTAGCCTATCCCTTCTCCAGTAGATCTTCCTGACCCAGGAATCAAACTGGGGTCTCCTCCATTGCAGGCAGATTCTTTACCAACTGAGCTATCAGGGAAGCCCTATACTTAGAGGCCTATAATTGTAAGGAAGGCATGACTAAGGATGGGAACTACACATTTTGTCAGATTCCTTCCCCTTCCACTCAAAAAATTCAAGCGCTTCTCCTCTATATTATCTTAATGTTCTATGGTAGATCATCTGTTGCTTTCCAACCAAACAGTTCCTAGACACTCATAACTTCTCTTCCTCCTCTCGCTTTCCTTCTTCTCCTCCTTCTTCTCTCTTCTCTTTCTCCAACCGTATAAAGTAACATCCATTTCCCAAGTTTTAAAATTTTGTCTTTACAAAAAGTTACTCTTCCTTGTTATTATGATGTCTTCTCAGCTCTCCTTGACTCAGAAACACAGAACATTTCTTATATGCTGGCTCTGTGATTACCACTGAAGACCAAAAATGAATGACTCAATTTCTGTCTTAACGAAGTTTCAATAAAGGAAATGAATAATATGTGTACATATGTACAAGTGACTATACAACAACATAAAACATGCAACAGATGCAGTGTGGGAGTACAATTAATTTTAATCAGAAGAGACGGGAAGTTCTCCAAAATCAAACAGTTCTTTATAAATTTGCCAAACTGTCAGATGACTTCAAAATTCTTCATAGTACCATGAATCAAATTCCAAAGTAAAATGGTAAAGTGTGGCTTTAGAGTTGGTCCTTTTCCATAAAGAAGCCTACCAGCTAATTTTATATTCATGTGGAATCTATGGATATTAAGAGAATTAGATCGTAAGCTGAAAATCTAATAGAAGGAAACAAAAGAATCTGAGGATACTAAACAAATGAAATTACATTTTAAAAGAGTAATTGTTTCTGAATCCTAACACGAAACTCGTTCACAGAACACAACAACAGCAATAAAAACTCCAAACCAAAACGAAGCGACTTGTCCTACTTCCAAGTAAAGACATACAGTAAAGGTTTGATCCTCTCACTTGTCTACAAGACCCCTCTCCAGTTCACATCCTTTCTAACGGAGTTACCCTCTGAGACACTGAGAACCATGGGGCAAGCTCAGCTCTCTGGTATCAGACACAGAGGAACTCTGAGGAATTGGCCAGTCCATGGTGTCACTGCCTACTTTCTACTGAACATTCTGATTTATACATTGGCATCATATAAATTAATCTCTCCCAACACATAGACTCCTGATCAATTATGGAGTTTTCTGATGTATGAGATACCACTCAAGGTCATCCCAACCCAACATGCAAAATAAAATGGAAAGCAAAGAAGTTTTTCTACAGGGTATGCTTTCTTATGCGTCCCTTGAGGACACATCTCTCAGACTTTGGGCTCCACATGCCATGGTATCAATTAATCTCCTGGCCTTTACAGTTAGCTAATTTTCCTAAGTTACCAATTTCCCACTAGTAGCCTCTTCCACTGGCCGTTGCATCCATATAAGATGCTGTCGTCATCTTCATGGTCTTGCTCTTCTTGCACAGCCTTGTTCAACCCAGAATGACATTTCCTTTGTAGGAATCTCTTTTCAATTTTCTATTATGTGCTCAGTTTGTGTTTGTTTAATGAATGAATAAACCTATCCTGCAATCTTTTAGAACTGATGTAAAGGCAAACAGAATAGTTGTTCTACAGTTCATTTATGAGTCAGTTATCTGTGAGTTTTATTACTCTGCTTGGGATTCAAATAGAATGGGTAAAATTTCAACTTTAAAAACCCAAAGGATCAGAGAAATAAAACTTACTGCTATTTTTAATGTCTTTAAAGTGATAGGCAATAAGAAAACTGCCAAATCAGGATCAGACTAAAGAAAAAAAATTTTTTTCTGGGAGTGATTGAAAGGGAGCATAAAAAGATGTCAAGCTGACAGATGGATTAGTGCTATTTCAGATTTGCAACCAGAAAACAAGGCCAGGCTGTGGATCTTAGTGTGAAATTGCAAGTCTTCTATCTATTTCAGGAGATCACGCTGGAACAGCTTATTTTCTTTCCCAGTCCTCCCCCATTTCTCCTATATACACAGCAGCTGTTATACCTGATGACATCTTCAAGGACAGTGCCAGAGATATAGTTCTCCAGATTTTCCTTTTCCCAACCTTTTTTTTTGGGAGGGGAGGGGTGGTGTGGAACGATTTGTAAAAGCTGAAAAGCTTACGAATGTATGTTGCTCTATGGTCAAGAGCTAATGCCTAATATAGGCGTACATATTGAAAGGTAAAAATAGTGACTGTCTTTAGCACTGTCCAGCGTCTCTTCTTAGGGTCATTTCCTGTGAGTGACCTCACTTTTTACATACCCTACACCCTGTTGTTCCCTATTGCTGCCTTTACTCAGACTGTTTGCCTTCACTTTTTTCCCCCATTTTTCTGGCCATTTCCATGAGTCTCCTCCCATCAAAATCTATCGTTTAAATTTTCTGACACCAATAAAAAGAGACACAGCAAGTCTAGGCTCACACTGGGTTTAATATTTGAAAGTATACTCTGTGCATTTCTATTCTAGTTACTTTCATTTAAACAAACGGCTGCCAGGACTTCCCTGGTGGTCCAGTGGCGAAGACCCCCCTTCCCCATGAAGGGGGCCCGGGTTTCAGCCCTACTCAGGGAACTGGATCCCACATACTCCATCTAAAGATCCCACATGCCGCAACTAAGACCTGGCACAGCACAATAAGTAAGCAGTAAGACAAATAAAGAAATGGCTATTGAAACCTATTGCCTTAATCTAATTTAATTTAGGTAGAAAAGTAGAAATTTGGACAGTGAAGCAAGAATGTACTGTTTCATCTCAAATTACACTACAGAGGTGACTACTACCCCTCTATATGTGTGCTCAGGCACTCAGTCAAGTTCAACTCTGTGCGACCCCATGGACTATAGTCTGCCAGGCTCCTCTGTTCCTGGGATTTCCCAAGCAAGGATACTGGAGTGGGTTGCCACTTCCTTCTCCAAGGCATCTTCCTGACCTAGATATTGATCCCAAGTCTCCTGCATTGGCAGGCGGATTCTTCACTGCTGAGCCACTAGGGAAGTCCACCCCTCTGTATAAAGCTGGGCTTATGCTTTGATCTTCAAAAGTAAAAATCCAACTTCTACTTGAGTTGAATCATTTATTACTCAAATGTCATAGACTGACATTCTTTTTTTTTTCCCCTGGATATTATATTTTCTGAAACTCAGACAATTTTAAATATTTTAAATTGTCCTTCATATTAACAGTCTGGTTTTTGGATATGAAATATTCTCAGTGCTCCATCATGAAGCCCTGAGCTTAAGAGCAAATTCCCATAAGCTACTAATAAAATGGCTCTAGACGTTTAACAGCAGTATTGTCTTCCTTCATTTTCTAAAATCAGTTAATTTAAAAGCCATCAGCAATAGACATCTTGTACTTTCTTACCGTCAAAGGGAAGTCAAGAGAACATGGTTCTCATTTCTTTTTTTTTTTTTCACCAATTAGTGGTAAAATGACATTGTTGCAAAAATGACATCATTGCTCTGGATCTCTGCATGTTGAAACTGGATTCAGTGACTCTTGAAATTGTTTAGATTGCAGATCCTTTGAGAATAAGATGAAAACTCATCCAACTGTCTATCACACATCCAGATACATGCATTTTGGGGTTATTTGTTAGCATTCTATTTGTTATAATACTATGTTTAACAGAGCCAGTTCTGGCCCAAGTTTGAATTCCACTTTCACCATTACTAGTTCTGCAACCTTGGGAACATCATTAAATTTCTCTAAACTTCAGTTCCTTACTCATTAAATAGGGAAAATAACACCTACTCCATAGGGTTATTATCAATTTAAATATTTGTAGAAGTACTGAACTCAGTGTTTGGCCTATAGCAGAAGGCCTTCAATAAATGACAGGTTAACATAAATTGAAGAAACTAAAAAAAAAAAATTTAAGCCAAACAATTCACTGGATTAGATTATTTCTAAAGTTCTGTTCTATGCATTAAAAAAATTTTTATTTTTCTTTTTAGAGCATTTGTAGGTCCATAGCAAAACTGGGCGAAGGCATCATTTCCCATATCCCCCACCCCCACACGTGCCTAGANCCAACAAAATATATTTTTCTGTGCAAACCTAACTGAAAAAAGGATTGAATTAAAAAAAAATTATGTTACGTAGAGCCTTCCCCAGTGGGCTTCCCAGGTGATGCAGTGGTAAAGAATCTGCCTGCCAGTGCAGGAGACTCAACAGACATGGGGTTGATCCCTGGGCTGAGAAGATCTCCTGCAGAAGTGAATGGCTACCTGCTCCAGTATTCTTGTCTGGGAAACCCTATGGACAGAGGAGTCTGGGAGGCTACAGTCCATGGGGTCACAAAAGAGTCAGACATGACTGAGTGACTGAGCATGCTCATACCCCAGCGGGTGGTCCAGTGGTTAAGACTGCCTTCCAATGCTGGGAGTGGGTATGGGATCAATTCCTGCCAGGGAAACTAAGATCCCATATGCCGCAGGGCATCACCAAAATATTTAAAAAGAAATAATTATATGTTGTAATTAGTATCTATGAAAACTGATAATCATGAAGCATAATCTTTTTTCTTTTTTATAATTTATTTGGCAGCATCAAATTATATATTTAATGAGACTTGCAGAGAATCACGGGAGTTGTTGGGCAACTGATTGGTAATGTGTAGAAGAAGAATGTCAGAGGGACAGATTTGAGAAATATCTCTTGGATATACATACTCAGAGCATGCCTGTGTCTGCTTTTAAAGATCCTCTTAGGATAAAACACTGGAAAAACATACGTGGATATGGATGCAAAAATATCAGAAGAATTCCTCAGAAGGTTCTCATAGTTCCATCATTTCCTGGCATGTGCTGCCAAGATGCCTTTGGGCTTCATAATGTGTCTATTATCATCAACCTCTCCTTGTATATTAATAAGAAGATCCAGGCTGCCTAAATGCTGAATGAGGCTTAAATTCATTACAGCCTCCACTTGGTGATAAGCCTACATTTCTGTACTTATCACAGCAGAAGGTCTCAGAAACACCTGGTGCAGGGTGGGCACTCAATTAAAATGATTATCATTTTTGAAAGGAAAAAGACAGGAAAAAAAAATGGGCTTAATGCACAGTGCTTCATGACCAGCCATTGCAGGAGGTACTACAAAAGTCCCAGAAGAAGACTGTCTGATTCTGTGGCTTCTTTATGGTGTCGCAGGGGTCTATCTCATCCCGTCACAATCAGCTTAATACAAGAGCATTTGAGCAAACTTCTTGAGAGGATGTGCCCCCAAGTCCTGTCTCAGGGAATGAATAAAAGAAATGAGTGCATGAACTGTCTCTTATACACATCTAGATGTGTATAAGAGACAGCCTCCAACACCCTCCCCCCCCCACGATAGTAGTACATTTGTTACAACTAGGTCACTTTATTAAAAGTCCACAGTTTACATTAGAGTTCACTCTTGGTGTTGTACATTCCATGAATTTGAACAAATGCTTAACAACATGCATCCTGTTATGTATTATATATGTTATACAGAGTGGTAGTCTCCCTGCCCTAAAAATCCTCTGCGCTCTGCCTATTCGTCATTTCCTCCCTCCAACCCCTGGTAACCACTGCCTTTTTACTATCTCCATAGTTTTCCTTTTCCACAGTATCATACAGTTGAAATCGTATAGTGTATAGTCTTTTCAGACTGGCTTCTTCCATTTAGTAACAGGTATTTTCTCATCATGCCTCGACATGGCTTGATAGCTCATTTCTTTTTAAAGCTGGATAAATTCCATTGTACGAATATAGCATGGTTTATCCATTCACCTACCAAAGGACATTCAGTTGCTTCTAAGTTTTGGCAGTTATGAATAAAGTTGCTATAAATATCCATGTTTTGGGTTTTGGTGTGGATAGGTTTTCACCTCCTTTTGGGTAAACATCAAGGAGGGCAATTACTGGACTGTACAGTAAGAGGATGTTTACTTTTATAAGAAACCACCAAACATATCAGATATGTCTTTTGCAAATATTTCCTCCTAGTCTGTGTATTGTCTTGTCATTCACTCAACATCATCTTTCACAGAGCAGAATTTTATTTTAGTGAAGTCCAGCTTGTCACTTCTTTCATGGACAATTTCTTTGGTATGGTACCTCAAAAGTCATTGCCAAATCCAAGATCATCTAGATTTTCTCCTATGCGACTTCCTAGGAGTTTTATCATTTTGCAGGTTACATTGACGTTTTTCATCCATTTTGAATTAATTTTTGTGAAGGGCAACCTGTGTGTAATTTTTTTTTTTTTTTTTATGTGGGTGTTCAGTTGTTCTAGTTGGTGTTTAATTTTATTTAAAAGAAATCATATTTATTGATTTCTACAGCATAGTATTTAAGTCTACATTTACTAAGCAAGCATCACAGAGCTGCTTTTCAAAATATTCTTTTGGGACAAGTTAGAGGGCTGGATGAGAGGGAAGTGTCTCATCTTACAAGTTGAGGATGCACTGTATGCTAGGTTTTCTTCAAGATTTACAATGTTCATATCATATTAAAAGTTCTGATGAGTCCCAAAATAAAGCCAGTCTCTTCAGGGGTTGTCCCTGTGGTTCTCAAACTTATTTCACTGGGTTTACTCACTTTTTGTCCTAAATCCTACTAATTTTTCCAAGAATTAATGTTCCTAATATGCAGGTGACACCACCCTTATGGCAGAAAGTGAAAAGGAACTAAAGAGCCTCTTGATGAAAGTGAAAGAGGAGAGTGAAAAAGTTGGATTACAGCTCAACATTCAGAAAACGAAGATCATGGCATCTGGTCCCATCACGTCCGGGGAAATAGATGGGGAAACAGTGGAAACAGTGGCAGAATTTGTTCTTTTGGGGGGCTCCAAAATCACTGCAGATGGTGACTGCAGCCATGAAATTAAAAGATTCTTATTCCTTGGAAGGAAAGTTAAGACCAACTTAGATAGCATATTAAAAAACAGAGACATTACTTTGCCAACAAAGGTCCGTCTAGTCAAGGCTATGGTTTTTCCTGTGGTCATGTATGGATGTGAGAGTTGGACTGTGAAGAAAGCTGAGCTTCTTGATGAAAGTGAAAGAGGAGAGTGAAGAATTTAGCTTAAAGCTCAACATTCATAAAACTAAGATCATGGCATCTGGTCCCATCACTTCATGGGAAATAGATGGGGAAACAGTGGCAACAGCGTCAGATTTTATTTTCGGGGGCTCCAAAATCACTGCAGATGGTGACTGCAGCCATGAAATTAAAAGACGCTTACTCTTTGGAAGGAAAGTTATGACCAACCTAGACAGCATATTCAAAAGCAGAGACATTACTTTGCCGACTAAGGTCCGTCTAGTCAAGGCTATGGTTTTTCCAGTGGCCATGTATGGATGTGAGAGTTGGACTGTGAAGAAAGCTGAGCGCCAAAGAATTGATGCTTTTGAACTGTGGTGTTGGAGAAGACTCTTGAGAGTCCCTTGGACTGCAAGGAGATCCAACCAGTCCATTCTAAAGGAGATCAGTCCTGGGTGTTCATTGGAAGGACTGATGCTGAAGCTGAAACTCCAGTACTTTGGCCACCTCATGCGAAGAGCTGACTCACTGGAAAAGACCCTGATGCTGAAAGGGATTAGGGGCAGGAGGAGAAGGGAATGACAGAGGATGAGACGGCTGGATGGCATCATCTACTCGATGAACATGAGTTTGGGTAAACTCCAGGCATTGTAATGGACAGGGAGGACTGGCGTGCTGCACTTCATGGCGTCGCAAAGAGTCGGACACGACTGAGCAACTGAACTGAACTGAATTGAAGTTTGTCAGCTTTTCTTTCAAGGAACAAGCAAAATTATTAATAATTTACAATACTGTGTTAGCTCAGGTGATTTTGTTATTTGTATCAAAGTGATTTGGTCATCCATATATTTATATGTATACATCTATATCCTTTTTTCAGTTCTTTTTCATTGCAGTTTATTACAGGATATTAAGGAAGGAAAGAGATACACAACCCGGTGCCAAACTCTGGCACAAATGGCATTATTGCTATGCAGGTTACCTGGAGATGGAGGACAGTCTTTTAGGATGCCATTCAGAAATTCCATTTTTAATAGACTCCTGCTTCTGTCCCCAAGAAAATAGCTCTGGGCTCATACTTGACTTGACATATATTAAAAATCTGTTTGGAAGCAAACTGTTTTTAAAGTACCTTTGATTTTAATTAGCATTTTAATTTTAAGAAAGGACAAGAGAACTAAATAAGAAGCTTTTTCCATTTGAGTGTTGAAATCTGTACCATAATGTTACATTAAAATCATTCCTGGTGTGTTAATTAATAATTATCTCAGGAATATTGCAAATATGAAAGGCCACAGTGACTCACTAGCTTCATCTGAGCTCACTCTATTTTAAAATTCTATTAATTCTTGTTACCAGTGACAAGATCCATTTAATTCCTTAAATGTGACATTTTACTGCACATAGGGCCTTTCATCTAAGTGAATTTATTGGCTGTGACAGACCCTAAAATTCGTTTTTATATTTTGAAATGCATTTTGTCAAATATTTTGCCTATCCTTAACTTGGTTGAACTGATAGGGTTATTAATTGACCTAGTTTCAATATTGCGTCTCAGGAAACAAGGAATACTTATGAAGAGGGAGGGCTTCCCAGGTGGCACTAGTGGTAAAGAACCTACCTGCCAATGCAGGAGACATGAGAGACGCAGGTTTGATCCCCGGGTTGGGGAGATCCCTGGGTCGGGAATATTCCCTGGAGCATGGCAACCCACTATCTCAAAGAGTCGGACACAAATGAAATGACTCAGTATGCACACACGGAGAGGGAGAGAGGCTGGTTAATGGAGCAGTCAGAACACACACAGTTTTTATTAAGTTCACTCTCTTATATGGATGCAGTTTGTGGTACCCCCAAACAGTCACAATAGTAACATCAAAAACCACTGGTGACAGATCACCCGAATAAATATAATAATAATGAAAAAGTTAGAAATATTGCAAAAATTATTGAAATGTGACACAGAGACATGAAATGAGTAAATGGTGTTGGAGGAAATGACATCAATAGACTCGCTCAGTGCAGGATTGCTGCAGATCTTCAATTGGTGAACAGTGCTGTATCTGCAAAGCTCAATAAAGCAAAACGCAACAGTGAAGTATGTATGCCTGTGTCTGAGATTTTATCAGGAGTGCTTACCTAGAGCTGGAATTGCTGGGTAGGAGGAAATAGACTTTAAACTCTATCTAGNAAAAAAAAAAAAAAAAATTGAAGTCACACACTACATCATAGCTGGAAACAACAAAACATTTAAAAGGTCTTTTGTATAACATATTGCAAGTCGCCAGCTGTTTTTCTGATCCACAGAGCAAATCCTGCACTGAAAGACTGCTGCCCAGAAGGCATGCGCTGACATTGATTTGAATCCACCAGCTCTCCCGGTGGATCAGACAGCATCTACGCACTGGAATCAGTATTGCTATCACACTCATCTGTCGCCTCATGGGACAAGAGCTGCAAGAAATATGAAGGGAAATTGCTCCCATTAGGGGACAGCTACATTTATTTCTGTAAAAAGAAAAAAAAAAAAAGAGGCCACCACCTACAGTGTGCATGTTAAAAGGATGCCTAACTAAAAAAGAATCTATCCTTTTCTGCCCAATTATTAATATGCTCAGCAGAATAATACATTATTTCTGCTTCCCAGCTCCACTCTTAGCCTTCCTTGGGGTTGAGCTAACCAAGTTCTTTTCAAGGCCCTGCACAAGTGATTTGTCTCCTCAGAAACTCACACCCAAAGACATTTTGGAATAAAGGTCCGCAGTGGCTGCCACCTTTGCCTTTGTGTCCACGTCCATCCCTGTGTGCACACCCACCACAGGAAAGACTCTTTCACTCGATGAATCGGATTCAGGGATGTTTCTACGTTTTTATTTATTCTCCAGTTTCCAGGATGGCCCTTCAGTTTGAAGGACTGCCACTATTTGAGGGAAAGCAATTTCAAATTTTAACTTGATTTTCTAAGTCAAAAATAAAGTGGCTTCACTTGATGGAAAGAGGTGTCATTCTCCTAAGAGTTCATTAGCCCTCTGAGCTTTCACTGCTTCCCTTGGACAGCAGGACATTGACTCCCAGTAAATGTATGTCAAGCTCAGTAATTCCAAATACCCTGACTTAAGCCTAGGCTCACAGGGAAACACTGCCCTCAATACCAAACCACTTACATCCATCCATCCTTCCCTCCTTCCATCTGTTTATCCAACAAATATTTATTAAGTAGCCATTAGTGGTGGTGGTTTAGTCACTAAGTTATGTCCAACTTTTGCAACCCCCATGAACTGAGGCCCACCAGGCTCCTCTATCCATGGGATTTCCCAGACAAGAAAACGAGTGGGTTACTATGCCCTTCTCCATTAAATACTCATTATGTACCTGAAAATACAGCCATGGATAAATAGACAAGACTTCTGCTGTCATAGCGTTTATCATGTAGGAGGAAGGTGCAATTGTTCATAGGATGTTACCCTTGAAACACTGCAATACAATCATGGTTGTTATTTTTAAAAGCTTTACCTTAATTCTCTGCTTTTCTTAGTGCATTCTATGCAGGAAAATGCTCTGAACATCTTCAGTTTAAGAATATAAAATATATTTAGAAGAGCAAAGATGACACTTAGCCTCAATGCTATAGCCCTTCAAATATTCTAAAACAGATAAGAATCTTAACAGAAGAACTCATAAATACATTTAATATATAATACTAACCAGAGTGATGGAATGCATCACCGACTTGATGGACATGGGTTTGGGTGGACTCTGGGAGTTGGTGATGGATAGGGAGGCCTGGCATGGTGCGGTTCATGGGGTCACAAAGAGTTGAACATGACTGAGCAACTGAACTGAACTGAACTGAATAGTCTCTAGGTCCATCCATGTGGCTACCGTGATAGCTCAGTTGGTAAAGAATCTGCCTGCAATGCAGGAGACCTTGGTTTGATTCCTGGGTTGGGAAGGTCCGCTGGAGGAGGGATAGGCTACCTCCTCCAGTATTCTTGGGCCTAATTGTGGCTCAGCTGGTAAAGAATCTGCTTCTGCCTGCAATGTGGGAGACCTGGGTTTGACCCCTGGGTTGGGAAGAAGGGTAAGGCTACCCACTCCACTATTCTGGCCTGGAGAATTCCATAGGCTGTATACTCCATGGGGTTGCAAAGAGTCAGACATGACTGAGTGACTTTCACTTTCAAGGCTGGATAATATTCTATTATATATAGAATATATTCATATATAATATATGTTCTATGTATAATACATATATATACAGCAGCCTTTTTGCAATATTTCATTGTGTTTTGATTTGGATTTCTCTATTAATTAGTGATCTTGAACAGCTTTTCATGTGCCTGTTAGCCATCTGTCTTCTTTGGAAAATGTCTATTCAGGTATTCTACCCATTTGTTTTTCTTGCTTTATTTATTAATTGAAGTATAATTGCTTTACAGTATTGCATTTGTTTCAACCAAACATCAACATGAATCAGCCATAGGTTGACGCATGTTCCCTCCTACTTGAGTATCCCTCTCACCTCCCTCCTCATCTCACCCTTCTAGGTTGTTATCGAGCCCCAGTTTGAGTTCCCAGAGTATTCCCATTGTATTCCCATTATACAGAAAATATACAGCAAGTTCCCATTGTATTCTTCCTATTTTTAAAATCAGGTTGGAGTTTTTGATATTTAATTAAATGAGCTTTTTATATAATTTCAATATTAACTCCTTATTGGTCATATCATTTGTAAATAACTTCTCTCATTCAACAGGTTGTCTTTTCATTTTGTCAATGGTTTCTTTATTGTGTGAAAGCTTTTAAGTTTAGTTAGATCTCATTTGTTTATGTTTGCTTTTTTCTTTTGCTTTAGGAGACAGATAAAAAAAATATTGCTACAATTTATGTTAAAGACTGTTATGCCTGTGTTATCTTCTAGGAGTTTTATGGTTTCAGGCCTTATATTTAGGTCTTTAATTCATTTTGTGTTTATTTATGGTGTAAGGAAATGTTCTAATCTCATTCTTTTATACATAGCTGTCAGTTTTCCCAGCACCACTTATGGAAGAGACTATCTTTTCTCTACTGTATATTCTTGCCTCCTTTGTCATATATTATTTGCCCATGTATGTGTTGACTTATTTCTGGGCTCTCTATTCTATTCCACCAAATTGTTTGTCTGTTTTTGTGACAGCACCATACTGTTTTGATTACTATAGTTTTATTTTGTAGTCTGTAGTCAGGGAGGTTGATACTTTCAGCATTGATCTTTTTTTTCAAGATCACATTGGCTATCTGATGGCTTTTGAGATTCCATAAAATTTTTAGAATTATTTTTTCTAGTTCTGTCAAAAATTTCATGGCTATTTTGATATGGAGTGCATTAGAATACCAGGTAGATTGTTTCAGGTAGTATAGATATTTTAACAATATTAATTCTTCCACTCCAAGAACATGAGTATTTTTCCTTTTCCTTCATTAATGTTTTATTGCTTTCAGAGTATAGATCCTTCACCTACTTGGTTAAATTTATCCCTAGGTATTTAATTTTTTTGATGTGTTTTCTTGCTTTTTCTCTCTGATACTTCATTACTAATGTATAGTAAAGCCACAGATTTTTGTATATGAACGTTGTATTCTGCAAATTTACTGAATTCATGTATTAGTTCTAATAATTTTTGGTGGCGATTTTAGGGTTTTCTATCTATATATAGTATTATGTCATCTATGAATAGTGTCGATTTTATTTATTCCCTTTCAATTTGGATGCTTTTAATTTCTTTTTCTTCTCTGACACCTATGTCTAGGACTTCCAATACTATGTTAAACAGAAGTGGTGATAGTGGGCATCTGTGTCTTGTTTCTAATTTTAAAGTAGAATTTTCAGATTTTCACAATTGAGAATGATGTAAATTGTGGCTATGCCACAAATGACCTTTATTTATGCTGTGATATGTTCCCCCATACCAACTTTGTTGAGAGTTATTTTTTTTATCATAAATAGATGTTGAATTTTCTCAAATGCTTTTTCTGCATCTGTTGAGATGATCATATGATTTTTTTACTCAATGTTATTG
>SJYX01009591.1:128375-195577 GCA_006410675.1 Oreotragus oreotragus | reverse complement strand
TTTCTTGACTCACTGCCGTCAGAGTCCTTTCCCTTGCTGAGTCACAGTCCACCTCACCTCCCTAGGATGCCCTCCAATACTGTACTGATCCCTAGACCTGCTGTGGGGGCAGCTAAGATTCTAATCTGGTCCTACTCCTGTGTGTTCTTGCCGCCAATGTCCACAGCTATTAAAAACAGTACGTTTTCTTTCATTGGCGCTCTCAAAATCCTTTTATATATTCCATAGACACAGAGTCTGCCTAGTTGCTGGTGTGGATCTAATCTGCAGCTTGTACAGCTGGTGGGAGGTTTGGGGGTCTTCTTCCTCAGTCACACTGTCCCTGTGGTCTTCAGATGTGGGGTTTGCCCCTGCGGCTTCCCTGGAGGCTGTGGGTTTGCCCCTGTGAGGACCGCATGTGGAGGCGGAGCAGCTGCCTGGGTGGCAGGGTCTCCGGCTGCACCAGGTACTCGGGAGTTTGCAGCTAGGGCAGCAGGAAATACAGGGCTCGAGAAGGGGATGGCAACCAGTACTGGCCAATACCCTCCAGGATTCCTGCCTGGAGAACCCTCCTGACAGAGGAGCCTAGCAGGCCACAGTCTGCAGGGTCGCAAAGAGGTGGACACGATGCAATCCTGCATGCACGGATGCAAGATTTTTTTGCCTGTGTCAGCTCTGCTGAGGGTTGAGTGTGAAGGTGGCACTGCTGCTTGTCTTTCGGGGGCCCTGGCAGCGCCAAGTGTTCAGGGACACAGGCTGCCTCAGCCACAGGAGTTATGGCCCTGAAAGTGAAAGCTGCCCAGTCGCGCCCGACTCTTTGCAACTCCATGAACTATAGAGTCCATAGCATTCTCCAGGCCAGAATACTGGAGTGGGTAGCCTTTCCCTTCTCCAGGGAATCTTCCCAACTCAGGGGATCTTCCCAACTCAGGGATCGAACCCAGGTCTCCTGCATTGCAGGCAGATTCTTTACCAACTGAGCTATCAAGGAAGCCCTNCGACCGAGGATGAGATGGCTGGATGGCATCACCGACTCGATGGACGTGAGTCTGAGTGAACTCCGGGAGATGGTGATGAACAGGGAGGCCTGGCGTGCTGCGATTCATGGGGTCGCAGAGAGTTGGACAGACTGAGCGACTGAACTGAACTGAATATATATTGAGGACTCTGTTATTTTTGGCTCCTGGGATAAAACCTAATAAAATGAATCTCCAGTATTCATGTGTGCTGCAGCTAAGTTGCTTCAGTCATGTCTGACTCTGTGCAACCCCATGGACTGCAGCCCACCAGGCTCCCCCATCCTTGGGATTCTCCAGGCAAGAACACTGGAGTGGGTTGCCATTTCTTTCTTCAATGCATGAAAGTGAAAGTGAAGTCGCTCAGTCATGCCCGACTCTTAGTGACCCCATGGACTACAGCCTACCAGGCTCCTCTGTCCATGGGATTTTCCAGGCAAGCGTGCTGGAGTGGGGTGCCATTGCCTTCTCCTACATGCAGATAATTGTTTTCCAGACATTTCAATCCAAGGTTAGGTGGGCCCCATGACCACTGAGAATCCTGACAGTTGTTCCTTTTCCACTGCTCCAGGTTGAAGACCAGCTCACTGCTGAGAAGTTAATAGCATGGACGAGCCCACAGAATATGGGGAAGAGACCAGTGGACTTACACCTGCCTCGGTTTAAAGTGGAAGAGAGCTATGACCTCATGTCCACACTGCAAGCCCTGGGGATGGTGGACGCCTTCCGTGCTGGGGCCGCCGACTTCTCAGCCATGGCCGGGAGACATGATCTGGTGGTGTCAAAGGTCGTCCACAAGTCCTTTGTGGAGGTGACCGAAGAGGGCACGGAGGCCGCGGCTGCTACCGGTGTGGGTGCCAGTGCCACATCAGCACCGTTTCACGAGAGTTTCCGCTGCAATCACCCTTTCCTGTTCCTCATCAAGCACATCAAGACCAACAGCATCCTCTTCTGTGGCCGAGTCTCTTCCCCTTAGATGTCCTTGGCCAGCGGCCAGTCTCAGGGACATTCACAGAGCTGTTTCCGGAGCTTGAATGCTGGTGTAACAGGTTCCCTTTTTATTTTCCTTTCCAAACTTAAAGTCACCACTGAGAATGTATTGGATAAAATATTATGATCTGTCTCTCTCGTTCTACAAACACATGTAACATACTCTATTCCCCATGAAAACTCCTTGGACAAAATGTTCACTGTATTTTAAAAAGTTATTTCCATACTCTATCTTCTCCTAAGTTTGAAATATCATAGCTCCTATTTCAAAAGTTATATTTACTTTTCAAGCCTAGACATTCACATTTATTTGAGTTCAGGTGGTATGCGGGACCCTTGCATGTCTAAATTTCCTAACTTTCTGAAATGCACTATCAATAAAACTATGGTTTGTTCACGTCATTTGTTGCTCATACTTTTTTTCTCTTTTCAGCAAAGTGCAAGGGACCCACCACACATAGAAAAGATCATGTAGAAAGATATTATCATATGTAGAAAATCAAAAGAGTACAGCAAGATGAGGCTAAAAAGGCAGACTGTTATTAGAACATGAAAGACTTTGTAACCCATGTTAAGAGCTTAAATATAAGCATCTAGAGCTCAGAGAAGGGACACGAACTGAGTCTCTAAAGAGATAAGACAGATGATATATATTTTAGAGCTACCGAGAGAAATATGGTAATTGTAGCTGAAGGCAAAGGGGATAAGGCTGGGAGAGCATACAGTGAGTAGAAGGGCTGACATCTGACCCCAAAGTCCACTAATCCATAAATGCCAAGAATTGACAAATTTTATTTCCCAAAACATAACTTTTCTCAGGGCAAGAGGAAACATTTGGAGGTGATATGTTTATTACATAGATTGGCATGATGATTTCACAGATATATACTCACCTCAAAACTCATGACATTCATACATTCAATATGTACAGCTCTTTATACATCACTTGTACAAGAAGAAAGTTATTTTTGAACAGAAAGTAATAAAATCAATACGTGACTTTAAGCATAAAGATAACATGCTTAATAAAGAATATAGCGCATATACACCACAGGACAGGCTTCCCTGGGGTGCGGTGGGAAGGAATCTGACTGCCAAGCAGGAGACCTGGGTTCAAAACAGAGCTGGACATGATGTAGTGACTAAACGACACACCACACAGGATACCAGCTTGTCGCCATTGGATGTGAGAAAGCTGAACTTAAAAGGCTGGTCAGACCCTGTGTGGAGAAAACATGGATCAACCAGAACTCTCCCACACCACTGGTAGGGATACAAAAGCTGCAACCACTCAGGAAAACAGTCTTGCAATTTTATTTTTTCCATCTTTATTAAAATACCGTTGGCCCATTGCATTGAGTGAGTTGAAGGTGAGCATGGGGTACACGCATTCTCTACATACAGATCTGATGCTCTTATTTTCTCCAAAATGGCCACCAGCACAGCTTGCACTAACAGTGCTCTCTCATCACAGTGTTGTCATTTCTTTTTCGGGAGGTGCGCTGCTCAAGAACAGCTGTCACACTGTCGATCTCTAAGGCAGGGGGGAAGCTGGGGTCTCCCGTGCTGCCATCTGGGTGACGTCTCCAGAAAACCATGTATCTCCTTGGCTGAGCACGGCACTTCTAGAGAAAGTCTTTCTCAAGTATACAAAGTGGCACATATCAGCACTTCCTTACGAAGTTAAAAGCATGGCCAGACGATCACCAGACCAGTCATTCCACATCCTGATTTTACCCAAGAGACGTGAACACGCCCACCAGCAAAGGGCTAAGACACAAATGTTCACTGAAGCCTTACTCGTAATGGCCAAAAAGCTGGCAAAACCTCAGACGTCTGACAGCTGAACAAAACAGGTGAACGAAAATACAAGCCCAAGAATAGTACTCAGGGATAAAAAGGAAAAGACTGTCGAAGCAACGTGGACTAAACCCCTACAGGCTACGCTGTGCAAACGAAAGCTGGAAAGAATGAGCACCTTGTGTGATTCCCCTTACACAGCAGTTTCACAGGATGAATACATGCAGCTGGGCTTCCCCGGTGGCTCAGTGGCAAAGAGCCCGCCTGACAGTGCAGGAGACACGGGTTTGATCCCTGGGCGGGAAAGGTCCCTGGAGAAGGGAACGGCTACCCTCTCCAGTGTTCTTGCCTGGAGAATCCCATGGACAGAGGAGCCGGTGGGCTACAGTTCCTGGGGTCGCAAAGGGTCAGACACGACCGAGCGACTGATCAATAACAAATGTAGCTGCATCTCAACACAAGAGACCTTCAAAACACTGAGAACAACACGATCATAGGAAATAATAGTAAAAAATACAAAAAAGTGATAGGCAATTATTAGATATGAAAGCTAGTGTTTTATTGAAGGAGATGGATCAGAGCATAATTTCCCTGTGCTATTTCACTTAAGATAAAGATGTATACCGCTAAACACTCATTGGTTGTGTGGCTAATGTAGAGTTTTGAGCTTTGCTACTGGCAGGTCGAATCACTAAGCATTTCCAGAGATGAAATAAATGAAATCGCCTTCATAAGAGAAGGTATTTATGATCGGATTAATAACACAAAGTTTGTATATTAATTGAATACTACACACTGTCTTGGCAAGAAATTTTACAAGCTTCATTCATGGGTTTAACCCAACGTACCTTAAAACTATACAACCATTAAACACTCCAGAGTTTTGATATTTCCTTGTGTTTGAATAAGTATCAGGAATAACATAAAAATGTGTCTGGTGTAAACTCATAGGTAGAAATTATCACAGGGAGTTTCAGTAGATTTCCAGATGCTCCTCTGGTTGGGTCTCCAAAAGAACCCAATCTGAAAATAGTGAAAGACTTGAGAAGTTGTGCTATTAGCGAAAAGTTGTCATTAGCTTGCCTTATCTTATCTTCAGAACAAGTCATTCTGAGCTAAACTACTGCCCTTCGGAGGCTGCACTCTTCACAG
This sequence comes from Oreotragus oreotragus, assembly GCA_006410675.1. NCBI lineage: Eukaryota > Metazoa > Chordata > Mammalia > Artiodactyla > Bovidae > Oreotragus > Oreotragus oreotragus. Next base: position 190,640 of record SJYX01009591.1, on the reverse strand, counting down.
CTTGCAGGAATCCGTATGAGACAGGAAGCAGAAGCCTGCGAGCAGGCCTGCGCGTCTTGATCCATCAGTAAACGAGCTTTGTCTTTGTTGCTCCCAGGCGTTTCTCATCAGGAAGATCTGAGGGAGGCAACAAGGTCACTGTTGTCTGGTGCAATGTTGGCGGGTTGGGAAACCTGCCCCTCTGAACGAAGGAGACTCTCAGGTAGCTAAGTTTGGAGACAGAACACAGGCCGTTGAGATGTTGAAGCTCCATACAGTGATAATGCCTCCACAGGCGCCTCCAGGCTTGCTCCAAGGTGTGCGTGCTGGGGCAGCCTTCCAGCCTCAAGCGCTCAGCTGTGGCGGTCCCGGGACCCCCGGCCGCCGCAGGGGCTCAGCCTCTCTGCCTCCCTCTGCACTGCCCTCCCTTCCAGCTCACTCCCTCTTTTCCCCTCTTTTCCTCTCCCTGCCTCCCTTCTCTCCCTCCCTCTCTCTCCCTCTCTCTCTGTCTCTCTCTCTCTGTCTCTGTCTCTCTCTGTCTTTCTCTGTCTCTCTGTCTCTTTCTGTCTCTGTCTCTCTCTGTCTCCCCATCTCTCTTTCTGTCTCTCTGTCTCTCTCTGTCTCTGTCTCTCCCTGTCTTTCTCTGTCTCTCTGTCTCGCTCTGTCTCTCTCTGTCTCTGTCTCTCCCTGTCTCTCTCTGTCTCTCTGTCTCGCTCTGTCTCTGTCTCTCTCTGTCTCTCTGTCTCGCTCTGTCTCTGTCTCTCCCTGTCTCTCTCCCTGTCTCTCTCTCTGTCTCTGTCTCTGTCTCTCCCTGTCTCTCCCTGTCTCTCTCTCTGTCTCTCTCTGTCTCTCCCTGTCTCTCTCTGTCTCTCTGTCTCGCTCTGTCTCTGTCTCCCTGTCTCTCTCTCTGTCTCTCTCTGTCTCTCTGTCTCTCTCTCTCGCTGGCCCTGCGTGCGCCCCGCTGCCCCACGGCCTCGAGTCCGCGCGGGGCCCCCGTGTCCGCAGCACAGGCTCGCTCAGGATCGCATGGATACAGATAAAGGCTCGTAGTTGTGGGAAATACTGCCATGGCCTCTCTCCAAACCCTTGCAAGCGTTTAGTCTTGCTGATAGGACGGCCGCGTGTACCGGCCTGCTCCCCCACCCCCATCCCCAAATTTATCTCTAATCACAGAGTGTGACCTTATTTGTAAATAGATCATAGACATAACTAGTTAATATAAGATCGTACTGACTCAAGCTGGGTCCTCATCCAATGGCTGGACGCTTATACGAAGAGAAGAGACACAGAGAAGATGGTCGTGTCGAGACAGAGGCACAGGCCGGGAAAGTCAAGGAACCTCCAGGAGGCAGAAAAGGTAAAGAGAATTCTCCCCGAGAGCCTCGCGAGGAAGTGCAGTCGTGAGAACACACTGATTTTAGACCTCAAGCCTCCAGAAGTGGGAGCGAATGAATACCAGTGGTTTCAAACCTCAGTGTAGGCAGCTCAGGACAGAGGTCCTAGGAACCTAACACAGTGCCTCTTGAGCAGAGAAGTCCCATCTCACACTGCAGCGCCTAAACCATTAAGTTACAATAGTTTACTAGAGCAAAAAATCAGCCATTTCAGCAATTAAAAATACATTCAAAGAAGGACATGAACCTCATCAAAACAACATTGTAAATCAACATTCAATGAAATGCCCTGAATTTCAGGAACGAATCAGGTAATTAGAATGTTTTGTCAAGTGGTCATCAAATGCAAGGAAGACATCCCTGGAGCGAGTTAGAGTCAAGCATTTCTTGCACAATAATAGACATTGACTGGAGTCTGTGGGAGCTGACGTTATCTTGCTTGGATCTCTGAGAAACCGAAGGTGCTGAAGACAGCTGTCCCTGGCAGTCCTGGGGAGGTCTGTGCTAAAGCCAGAATCATATCCGGGAACACAGGCTGGCTGCAGAGGTCATGGGGTGGGGAATGGACGGTGCTGTTGTGGCCTCAGAGGATGAGGCTTAGGAAGTCAATTGTCACCAAATGTAAAGGAGCCTTGGCAAACCTCCCTTGTCATTAAGCCCCAGCTTCTGGCACTGTGGTAGAGATCCTTCACTAAGCCCAGTACTAAGTTATAGAATAGAATCAAGAACTCAATGAATGGAGAACGAGTCACTGAGAAATCATAAAAATAGATCATCGAACACATTATGTGATCACCCCTATATTCACATGGAATCAAGAAGCCTTCATTCAAATGTGAGAGACCAAGAGTCAGTGATTCCTAGTTCACGCACAAAGAAAGGCTCTCTCTTTCTGCGCTACCAGAAAATTAAGAGACCCATAAAAACAAATCTGGGAGGCAGTGCGATTTCTCTGATATGATAAGAAGTTTACAGAATAAAATTTTGACTAAGGACTTACTCAGTCCTTCCTTAATATATAATATTAATCAATTAAGGGGCTTCCCAGGTGGCACCAGTTTGCCAACACAGGAGACATAAGAGACCCAGGTTCAGTCCCTGGATTGGGAAGACCCCCTGGAGGAGGGCATGGCAACCCACTCCAGTATTCTTGCCTGGGGAATCCCCAGGGACAGAGGAGCCTGGTGGGCTATAGCCCAATGGGTCACAAAGAGTGGGAAACGACTGAAGTGACTTAGCAAACACACACGAAATCAACTGGAATGTTAAACGTCAATCAAAAACTGCTAGAAACGGTTCTAGAGGCAGGAGATGTGAGAGAGGGTTGGATGGTGCTAAGCATAGAGTAGGATGACTGTCCCGCGTGGAACTGGAGGCACAGGAATGGGGCGATGGGTGGTGATGAATGAACTGTCTCAGTCTGCCGTGACACACCTACAGACGAGACTGTTCCCCAACTGAGGGACATTAAGGTGAATCTGATTCATCCTGTTCAGATGCTATTTACATTGTACAGATCTGTATCTGTATGGGAATATTAAAACAGTAATTGGCAGATATCCTATTATTGAAAGCTTGAAGGATTTTCTGAAGTAACCAATTTACCTGCAGATGGGTATAACCAGGTGTGTAATAAGAAGGAAGAGATAAAATGCTCCCTAGGATGTGCACCTTAGTAAAGCTGATGAACCTTCACGCCCTTCACAAGGAAGGAAGAACACAGAGGAGCTATTTTTGAAGCAAGCTACACAGGTATTAGAAATAGTGGGATGGCTCCTGGACACGTTTCCTCTTCAGTTTTATTGGATTCCGGGATTCATGACGCCAATAATGTTGGTATATTTAGAAAATACCGAAAGACGGGTTAGCAAGTACTCACTTGCAAAATCGTCTGAGGGGCTGAGTGTCCTGTGACACTGTGTGACCTCGTGCTTCTTCACCTTGTCTAATGCGTGCCAGAAGCACTTTCGAAAAGGAGGAGAAAGACGTGATAGGGCTTCTTATTTGAATGAGCCAACGTTCCCTCTAAATTTAAGCAAAATCCTTTGCTTTCCACACGTGTTCAGTCGTGTCCTACTCTTTGGTACCCTACGGACTGACTGTTGCCCGACAGACTCCTCTGTCCGTGGGATTTCCCAGGCAAGAATACTGCAGTGCGTTGCCATTTCCTCCTCCAGAACAAAATCTCGATCTTCATCAGTTAGTGCCTCTTCCTCAAAGCCAGCCCCTGCACCACAAGCCTCAGCAACTTAGTCACAGGTGGAATCAGCTCGGTCAGTGGTTCCTTTGAGTCCTCGTCTCCTGCTGTGTCCCCTCGGCTTCCTCCAGGCCCAGCCGGGGCTCCTTGCTTCTTCTCTGGACTCAGAGCCCTTTCTCTTTGAGCCCAGAGGCGTCCCCCCTGCTCCGGCCCGGGGGCCTCCCTGCTCTCTGGCAGTGCCCATGACACAGCCTTGACCGGGAGCTCTTATTCCTCATGTTTGTCGTTTCTCACCCTGGGTCTTGTTTCCTGCTGTTTCCTTCCTTAGACTCAGCTCCCCCCCAATTCCAGCAGACTCCATCCTCCCTCAGCCCACCCAGTCTCAGCTCAGGGGTCTGACCTCCAGTGTCGTTCGGGGGTCAGGACACCCATAACCAGGAGGAGCCCTGAAGCAGCAGGGCTGAGCTCAGGACTCACTTTCCGGTTTAGACACCGGGTCTGCCCTTCCTCCAGCTCGTGTCTCCACCCCTGTGCTTCCCGGACGCTGTGGTGGGCGAGTCTTGCTGTGAGTGAGTGATGTGCTGGGACTGCAGATGTGGACCAAGCACAGTACTGAGTGCGGGATGAGGAGGGAACTGCCAGCCCACACACGCGCACTCTCTCCAGGCCTGGTGGGAGTACAACGGTGCAGCTGCTGGGGAAGGCAGGCTGGTAGTTCTTATAAATCAATCACAGAGTAAAAATCGACCCATCAATCGATCAAGTGTAAACTTCCCGTTGACCCACAGATTTCATTCTTAAGTATATGCCTAAGAAATTAAAACATACGTCCACACTGAAATTGCTAAATTTTGCACAACCCTAAAAGAGTGTCTGAAACCCTGCTTTCCTCCCTAATGACTGTGGGGTCCTTGGAGGAGAAATTAGGGACCCATTCCCACCCCTTCAGATCTTGTGGGAGAACATGATCTCTACTGAGAGGGCAGAGACACAGATTCTTTCCATCTAAATACGAGGAGACTGTCGGTAAAGGCCCAGAGTCTGTCTCCACCTCCCTGTGGGGAGTGGATACACACGCAGCCTCCTGGAACCAGCTCCCTGCCTGGAGAGCTCACCTCGGCAGCTCACCACCCGGGCTTCCGTTCAGTCACTCTGCGGCTCATTTCTGTTACCTGTGAAATGGGGAAAACAAACTCGCCACCCTAAATATGGTGCTAAAGAGGAAAACGGGTGAATTCAAAACCCCCTCAATGAATAGTCAGCAGTCTTTAATATTATTCTATTACAGGAACACCAGATGCTTGAAGAGATGAGACTCCAGTGATGAGACTCAACCACGCCATTCCAAGAACACCTTTTTTTATTTTTATTTTTTCTTACAGACATTTGACTATGCTGTTCTGGTCACGAATCGGAAGTGGGTGTGCTGCAGATCAGGATGAGTGAGAAATGTAGTTCTGGAGCTCAAGCTATTTACTTTTCTGAGAAATCTTTGTACAAAAACATTAGAAAACTGCCCTTAAAGTGGGTCCTGTTTGTATCTGTTGTTCTTCTCACTGAGAGCCAGTGAGTCTGCTGGAAAATGAGCTGCCCTCTGACCTTAGCAATCAGGGCGCAGCTGGGATCAACTGCAAGGACAGTGAGGTCACGGGGAGGACGGCGCCAGGGTCCAGCCTTGAGGCAAAGCATACCTGGTCTCCACCTACAGCTGACACAATTCACCAATCTCTCTTCAACTGAGACGTTGAGCTATTTTCCTCGGTATACAAAATATTTTTAAAGAAACAAATCTTTTCAGAACTTAAAAAATGTCAGCTTTTCAATTGTTTGTCTTAGAAGTGGTCTTAAATACAAATCAACGTGTATTAACAAGAGAAGAGTTTTCAGGGTTATTTCTGGCTGGGGCTCCTCGGGGCATGTGAAGAAGTTGGAACATAAGTGTACCGTCACTGGTGTCGGAAAGGCCCGTACATGCGTTTCACATGAGCCACAGAGGGCAGGTCACGATTTCTTCTGCAGAAGGAAAGGACCTACAGGAGTGGGTCAATAATCTTGTCTTGACTCATAAAGACTTCTTCCTCATGAAGCTGAAGATAACCGGTGAAGAAATCAGAAGCTGATCTTGAAATACCAGCTGCCTTGAGGCATGGGAGGCGGCTGGTAGAGGTATATATTCAGGGCGGAGCGCGCCCGGCACACAGACTTGCAGGCTGCCTGCCCACCTCTGCTTCCTCCAGGAACACAGGTAAGTGCTTCCAGCAGCTCTGAGTTACTCAGGAATCCTTTCTGAAAATAATAATGAACGTGGGGATGTTTTACCGTGCGTGTGTTAAATATTTCATTTGGTATGATGGTATTTTATGTATTCTGCCTCAGTAAAAGAACTTTTTCTCCTGATTTAGTCCATAGGTAATTTACTTATTTCTAAAAGAAAACCCACACTCTTTCGGGAGCGCGTGTATCAGGGGTAGGCTGTCCAGCATCACAGATCCTTCAAGTAAGGCACGGAGGTACCTGATGGGAGACAGCTGGATGTGACCATATCAGTGTTGCCTTTGAATCTGTTGTAAACTCACTGGGAAAGACCTGGAGGCTGGGGAAATTGAAAGAAAAAGAAAATGGGGCAGCAGTGGATGGGGTGGTCACGGACTCAATGAATATAGATGTGAACAAACTCTGGGAGGTAGTGGAGGATAGAGGAGCTTGTCCGCGGAGTGCAACTGAACAGCAACAACAAAGCATCTGTCATAAAGCATTTTGACCCACTCTTGTACAGTCAGCAAGGAAGAAACAGCAAAGACACTCTACTACTGTTTAGAAATGTTTCCTTTAAATACTAATTTCAACAGTCGCCTAATTATGAGATGGATACAGGTGCATCTCCTAACTATGAAATGTATAACATAAAGTTTCTATTATGTTTAAGAAAAGTTTTCTATAAATAAGGGTCCCCAGGTGGCACCAGTGGTGAAGCCTACCAATTCAGGAGCTGTAAGAGACGTGGGTTCAGTCCCTGGGTGGGGTGGATCCCCTGGAGGAAGGCGTAGCAACCCACTCCAGCAGTCCTAATCTCAAAAGTCTTCTAATCACTACATGCATACAAAGGAAAATTTTTAGTTGCCAGAAACCCACAACCCACACATAAGGCATTTCTTTTAGAAATTCTCATTACAGATTGGCCTCCCTTCACGAGAGTGATGATAAAATGCTCTGCTGCTCTTCCNGTGGGCACATGGTAAAATACCTGCATGTCAGAAACTTGACAAAGGGCATCAAGACAAAGAAAGAACAATGGTTGGAAATGAGTGGAAACAAGAGAAAGAGAAGACCGTGTTTTCTGGTTTCACAGTATGAAGTAGGAGAATGAGGAGGTGCCTCTAAGAAAAGGTCAGGGGACATGCAATCCTGGGGAAAATCCACATTTCAGACAAAGCAAGGAGGAAGAGGGAGAGTCCCAGGAAAACGGAGAACCTCGCAGCTCTCCTGGCAGCAGAACAGGAGAGCCAAGGCGAAGCAAAGCAGGGCTTGTGAGAGATCCGCCAGCGACAGGGTGGAATGGTGACAAGCAGAGAGTAGAATGACTGTCTTGGGTGGAACTGGATTCATGGGAGTGGGGGGAACAGTGGTGATGAATGAATTGTCTCAATCTTCCATGGCACACCTACAGATGAGAGCATTCCCTAACTAGGGGAAAGCTGCAATCAGCAGGTAGCCCATTATAGGGTGCTTGGAGGATCTTCTCAAGTAACCAGCCCACCTGCTGGTGGGCACAACCGCACCCTTGCCTCCTGGGCTGTGCAACTCAGAAATGCTGGCAAATCCCCGCACACCTCACAAGGAAGCAGAAAACAACAGGGAAGCAGGAGCTATTCTTAACCAACATACATAGGCATTAGAAACAGGCATCCTCAAAGGGTCATTTCCTCCTCAGCTTTATTGGGTTCCCGGACTCATGATGCCAGGGACGTTAGTGTATTTAGAAAATACCCAAAGACAGGTTGGCAAAGACAGGACTTGCAAAATCCTCTGAGAATTGCTGAGTCTCCTGTGACACTGTATGATATCACAGTGTCTTAACCTTGTCTATTACACCCCAGGAGCACTTTTCAAAAGGAGGGAGAGAAAGGTGTCACATGGCTTCTTATTTGAACTAACCCAGGTTCACTCTAAAATGTTAGCAAAACCCTGGTCCTTATCAGTTAGTGCCTCTTCCTCAAAGCCAGCCCCTGCACCACGCACCACAAGCCTCAGTACCTTAGTCACAGGTCGAATCAGCTCAGTCACTGGTTCCCTTGAGTCCTCGTCTCCTGCTGTGTCCCCTCGGCTTCCTCCAGGCCCAGCCGGGGCTCCTTGCTTCTTCTCTGGGCTCAGAGCCCTTTCTCTTTGAGCCCAGAGACGTCCCCCCTGCTCCGGCCCGGGGGCCTCCCTGCTCTCTGGCAGTGCCCGTGACACAGCCTTGACCGGGAGCTCTTATTCCTCACGTTTGTCGTTTCTCACCCTGGGTCTTGTTTCCTGCTGTTTCCTTCCTTAGACTCAGCTCCCCCCCAATTCCAGCAGACTCCATCCTCGCTCAGCCCACCCAGTCTCAGCTCAGGGGTCTGACCTGCAGTGTCGTTCGGGGGTCAGGACACACGTAACCAGGAGGAGCCCTGAAGCAGCAGGGCTGAGCTCAGGACTCACTTTCCGGTTTAGACACCGGGTCTGCCCTTCCTCCAGCTCGTGTCTCCACCCCTGTGCTTCCCAGACGCTGTGGTGGGCGAGTCTTGCTGTGAGTGAGTGATGTGCTGGGACTGCAGATGTGGACCAAGCACAGTACTGAGTGCGGGATGAGGAGGGAACTGCCAGCCCACACACGCGCACTCTCTCCAGGCCTGGTGGGAGTACAACGGTGCAGCTGCTGGGGAAGGCAGGCTGGTAGTTCTTATAAATCAATCACAGAGTAAAAATCGACCCATCAATCGATCAAGTGTAAACTTCCCGTTGACCCACAGATTTCATTCTTAAGTATATGCCTAAGAAATTAAAACATACATCCACAATGAAATTGCTAAATTTTGCACAACCCTAAAAGAGTGTCTGAAACCCTGCTTTCCTCCCTAATGACTGTGGGGTCCTTGGAGGAGAAATTAGGGACCCATTCCCACCCCTTCAGATCTTGTGGGAGAACATGATCTCTACTGAGAGGGCAGAGACACAGATTCTTTCCATCTAAATACGAGGAGACTGTCGGTAAAGGCCCAGAGTCTGTCTCCACCTCCCTGTGGGGAGTGGATACACACGCAGCCTCCTGGAACCAGCTCCCTGCCTGGAGAGCTCACCTCGGCAGCTCACCACCCGGGCTTCCGTTCAGTCACTCTGCGGCTCATTTCTGTTACCTGTGAAATGGGGAAAACAAACTCGCCACCCTAAATATGGTGCTAAAGAGGAAAACGGGTGAATTCAAAACCCCCTCAATGAATAGTCAGCAGTCTTTAATATTATTCTATTACAGGAACACCAGATGCTTGAAGAGATGAGACTCCAGTGATGAGACTCAACCACGCCATTCCAAGAACACCTTTTTTTATTTTTATTTTTTCTTACAGACATTTGACTATGCTGTTCTGGTCACGAATCGGAAGTGGGTGTGCTGCAGATCAGGATGAGTGAGAAATGTAGTTCTGGAGCTCAAGCTATTTACTTTTCTGAGAAATCTTTGTACAAAAACATTAGAAAACTGCCCTTAAAGTGGGTCCTGTTTGTATCTGTTGTTCTTCTCACTGAGAGCCAGTGAGTCTGCTGGAAAATGAGCTGCCCTCTGACCTTAGCAATCAGGGCGCAGCTGGGATCAACTGCAAGGACAGTGAGGTCACGGGGAGGACGGCGCCAGGGTCCAGCCTTGAGGCAAAGCATACCTGGTCTCCACCTACAGCTGACACAATTCACCAATCTCTCTTCAACTGAGACGTTGAGCTATTTTCCTCGGTATACAAAATATTTTTAAAGAAACAAATCTTTTCAGAACTTAAAAAATGTCAGCTTTTCAATTGTTTGTCTTAGAAGTGGTCTTAAATACAAATCAACGTGTATTAACAAGAGAAGAGTTTTCAGGGTTATTTCTGGCTGGGGCTCCTCGGGGCATGTGAAGAAGTTGGAACATAAGTGTACCGTCACTGGTGTCGGAAAGGCCCGTACATGCGTTTCACATGAGCCACAGAGGGCAGGTCACGATTTCTTCTGCAGAAGGAAAGGACCTACAGGAGTGGGTCAATAATCTTGTCTTGACTCATAAAGACTTCTTCCTCATGAAGCTGAAGATAACCGGTGAAGAAATCAGAAGCTGATCTTGAAATACCAGCTGCCTTGAGGCATGGGAGGCGGCTGGTAGAGGTATATATTCAGGGCGGAGCGCGCCCGGCACACAGACTTGCAGGCTGCCTGCCCACCTCTGCTTCCTCCAGGAACACAGGTAAGTGCTTCCAGCAGCTCTGAGTTACTCAGGAATCCTTTCTGAAAATAATAATGAACGTGGGGATGTTTTACCGTGCGTGTGTTAAATATTTCATTTGGTATGATGGTATTTTATGTATTCTGCCTCAGTAAAAGAACTTTTTCTCCTGATTTAGTCCATAGGTAATTTACTTATTTCTAAAAGAAAACCCACACTCCTTCGGGAGCGCGTGTATCAGGGGTAGGCTGTCCAGCATCACAGATCCTTCAAGTAAGGCACGGAGGTACCTGATGGGAGACAGCTGGATGTGACCATATCAGTGTTGCCTTTGAATCTGTTGTAAACTCACTGGGAAAGACCTGGAGGCTGGGGAAATTGAAAGAAAAAGAAAATGGGGCAGCAGTGGATGGGGTGGTCACGGACTCAATGAATATAGATGTGAACAAACTCTGGGAGGTAGTGGAGGATAGAGGAGCTTGTCCGCGGAGTGCAACTGAACAGCAACAACAAAGCATCTGTCATAAAGCATTTTGACCCACTCTTGTACAGTCAGCAAGGAAGAAACAGCAAAGACACTCTACTACTGTTTAGAAATGTTTCCTTTAAATACTAATTTCAACAGTCGCCTAATTATGAGATGGATACAGGTGCATCTCCTAACTATGAAATGTATAACATAAAGTTTCTATTATGTTTAAGAAAAGTTTTCTATAAATAAGGGTCCCCAGGTGGCACCAGTGGTGAAGCCTACCAATTCAGGAGCTGTAAGAGACGTGGGTTCAGTCCCTGGGTGGGGTGGATCCCCTGGAGGAAGGCGTAGCAACCCACTCCAGCAGTCCTAATCTCAAAAGTCTTCTAATCACTACATGCATACAAAGGAAAATTTTTAGTTGCCAGAAACCCACAACCCACACATAAGGCATTTCTTTTAGAAATTCTCATTACAGATTGGCCTCCCTTCACGAGAGTGATGATAAAATGCTCTGCTGCTCTTCCAGGACTTCCAGACCACATCGGCCACCATGACTTCCCTCGGTGAAGCAATCGTCCACCTTGCAATCGATCTGTTCCACCAGATCAGACGATCAGAGAAGGAAAACATCTTCCTGTCCCCTCTCAGTATCTCGTCGGCCTTAGCCATGACTTACTTAGGGGCCCGAGGAAACACCGCGTCAGAAATGCAGAAGGTAGGTGGCAGCTGCCTTTTGGTCACAGGTCTGCGTGGTTGGTCTGCTGGCTGGTGTGCACACACCCACAGGCCTGGCTGTCCCCGGGTCCCACGGGAAGCCCAAGCAGCTCCACGACTGGGTGGGCACAGAGGGGGGCACGCACGCTCCCGCAGGGCTCGCCACCTGCTCCCTGTGCCTGGACTTCTTCTGGGGGCTGGGACGAGCCCCTACAATTGCAGAGGTGAGGCGTTAATGGAAGAGTTCAATAGAAGTGAAGCCCTGACTAAAATCCACGGGAGACAGCTTTACATGGTTCCCCAGCGATGAATGAAAACGAGACACGATGCTTTAAGGTGGACGGCAATCTGGCAGCTTTGTGTTCTCCACACAGAGACTGTGCTTTTTAAGAAGCAAGTGTTTGCACTGACTATTTCTTCCTTCTTTTCTCTGTTCCCTGTGGTTTGGGGTGTTTTGTCTGGTCTGGTACTTGGTTTGTGTTTTCTTTCCTTTCTGCTTCCTGACTTTTTCCCTTCTTTTTTATTGACTGGTGCACGCGGACAGATAGGGTGACACTTCTTTGCCTCCTCCAGGTGCTTCACTTCAGTAAAGTCGCCGAGGACACAAGAGGAGGCGCCACAGGAGGCCGCGTGAGTCACAGAGCGCCGGCGTTCGGGGAGCGCGTGTCCGAGAGGGCTAGTTTAAGCTGGGGTTTCAGACCAAGTGGGCAAAGGCCATCGTTAGGGCCTCTTAGGCGAGACACGCGGACAGGGCTGTCGCTCACTTCACGCCACACGTGTACGCCACCTCGCTGTTACCCTGAGAGCAGGGTGGCGTGTGCTTCATGGTAAGGGCTCTGAAACCCAAAGGGGCTTCAGACTGCGCTCTGTGGTTCAGGAATGACAAATGTGGAAAATGCCACTGCTCTGGGCCACAGTGACTTCATCCCAGTTAACTGGGCTTAGTAGAATGCCTGCTGCAACACATGCAAATGCATGGGAGCAGAACGGCAGTGCCGGGAAAACGAAAACTGACGTATATTATGTATTTTATTCTTGTTATTATAGCAAAGTAATAATTACAGATTTTTAACATGTTTCTAATGTTGGATAGTATTAACTCATAATATTAATGTTATTATTGGATAAGTTCATATTATTAAGACCAATAGGTAGGCATCAAAATATATTATGGAAAGTGATTAACTGAGAGCTATTGTTTACAGACTAGTCCAAAACTCTTAGGCAGCAAATTTAAGGTTCCGGATTGGGACAGGCCTGAGTTGAAACCTGGCTCTGTCTCCTTGGAGAAGTACGTAGCTCTCTGCACTCTCCTGTTATCATGTGAATGCGACTAAAGACTCAAGAGGCTGGTGCACAGCTGCCGGCAGCGTCCCAGGCACGCACGGCTCCTCCGCTGAGAAGTGTGGCCATCGGAATGGGGAGCCGTAGGTCAGAGTCGACAGGCCTTAGAGGACCACCCCACCAGGAGTAAAGCAGGGCTTCACGTCCTAACCTAGGACAATGTGCAGACTTCACTTCCTCACACAGCTGATGACTGTTAGAGACGCACTGTGCTCTGGCCCTCAAGAAGCCTAAGTTTAGCTGAGAAGTTTACCCTGACCAATGCAGACAGCTGAGACGCAAGGCAGCGGAGGAGCGGCGCTGCGTGGGCAGTTCAAAAGAGAAAAGAGTCGAATGCGCTTGAGCAGGGAGAAAGAATTGCCTAGGAGACTGTAAAGGTTAGGAAGCCTATACCCAGAAAAACACACCAACTAGGGGAAGTGGCAACAGCCACCATCCCCGGGGGTACCCCTCTAGACAGGGGCCCAGCAGACCCCTGGGGGTGTAGAGTTTACACTGACGGAGAGTCCAGTGAGCTCACTTTTTGGTGTTTGAAGGTTGAAAAGCCAGGAAATGTTCATCATCACTTTCAAAAGCTTCTGACGGAATTGGAGAAATCCACTGATGCCTATGAGCTGAGTGTCGCCAACAGGCTCTATGGAGAAAAGGAGCTTCCGTTTCTCCAGGTGAGTTTCCTGGCCCGTCACACCTGTAGTCTGCATCCCGCATCCTCGGGCCCCATCTCCCAGTGTGGGGAGGGTGCAGAGGAGCCTGGGGACCCACACGGGGGCATTTCTCCCAGGGGCCGGGCTCCCCGACACAACCCCACCTGCTGGAGTGTCCAGAGGCTGATAGCACATCAGTGAGGCGGGGCTAGGCATTGGCTTGTGAACTCTGCTTGATCAGGATATAACACATTTCATTTGGGAATACCTACATAGTTACTGATAAATTACTTTTCATTCCTGCTTTCTTCCTGCTCATGTCACAGGAATACATGGATAATGTTCAGAAATTTTATCTGGCCAGTGTGGAATCTGCCGATTTTAAAAATGCTGCAGAGGAAAGTCGAAAGATGATTAACTCCTGGGTGGAGAGCCAAACCAATGGTGGGTTATGAGGAGTCACTCATTAAAAGTCACCGCTGAGTCCCCGCCGTGTGTGGACACAGAGCTGGACCCTGACCGGGCTTCCAGGAGCAGGGGTGAGACGAGATCGTGGAGGGTGGGGAGGCCCTGCAGGGGGCGGACAGTCCACGTCAGTGCAGAGAGACACGCGCGGGGATGCTCCCAGGAACTGCCCCCTGAAGGCAGAGCTGAGTCTGAAAGACAGTGTCTTCGTGGATCCCAGGTCTCTGCTCACACTTCAGATTGATTCATAAGTTTTTCTTTCAGTTAGAGGCTTAACTTCTGGATTATGGTTCCCCAAGAGAAGATATTAGAAAGGGTCCCTTTGTTAATTGGGAAACAACCTTCTCTCCCCCAAACCACCCTTTCTGCAGAAATGACCCCCTGCAGTAGGAGGAGTCTGGCCTATGTCCCCCTCCCACAGCATTGTCACGGGGTCCTCCCCTCCCGGGGCAGGTAACTGGACAAAGTCTCCCCATCCGAAACAGGACTAACCTGCAGCAACTCGACGTGGAGAATGAAGATGAAGACTCCTCAGGGAATGGTGTCTGCAGCGTGCTCTCGATGACTGCATGCATGCTGATTGTCCAGAAGGATATTCTGGCTACTTCTTCAGAATACTGAGCTCAAATTTCAAAAGACAGAGAGGGAGTAAGGAAGGAAGAACAGGAGAACGCCGCAGGGGGCAGTGAGGGAGGGGAGCAGAAATGTGATTTGTGGAAACTGTATCTAGAATCAGTGCATCAGGGTTCCTTGTGAGATGACTGCTGCCCCCACACACAGACTGAACACCTTCCCGGTCAGGAGCAGGGGCGTCTCCATGAGGGTGTCACCATCAGGCTGGGCCGTGAGCAAAGCCTCACCTGGTGAACCGCCGGGCATGGAGTCCCTCACAGCTGACTTGTGTGAATATTTAATCATCAGCTGCAACTTTCTAAACATCTTCCAGACAAACCACTTGTGCCTTTCATGACAGACCTTTGATTTTCTGTCTTTGCAGAAAGAATCAAGGATCTGTTTCCCAAAGACTCTCTCAACAGCATTACTGCCCTGGTTCTGGTGAACGCCATCTATTGCAAAGGGCAGTGGAACCAAAATTCAAGAAAGAAAATACTGTGGAGGAAAAGTTTTGGCTGGACAAGGTATTGTCTGTAATTAATTTATAATAAGGTAACATAGCTCTGTGTACAATGTGAAAGCTAAATACATATTTGGTCATTTCTTCTATAACTGCAGGATCTTTCAGGGCTCTTTTTTTGCCTTTATTTAGTTGGTAATAGTTGAAGAACTCTCGTCTCTAATTCACAGATTTCCCAGACCATCTCTTAGAAGGAAGATGAGTTTGGTATCTCAATAATATTATCTTTTTTTTCTCTTTTGGACTAATGCCCATCTAGCGCTTTTTGCACGTGAATTGATTGCAGGATACAAGCAAACCTGTGCAGATGATGAAACAAACCAGTCGCTTCAATTTCGTGTCACTGGAGGACGTGCAAGCCAAGATCCTGGAAATCCCGTACAAAGGCGGAGAGCTGAGCATGCTGGTGCTGCTGCCCAGTGAAACGGACGGTCTGCAGGAGGTGAGACCTGGTGCTTACAGCGCTTCACACTGTTGCTTGCATTGCTGGAGACACAGGGCCAGCGCAGGCTGCTCACGGAATGCTGGCGATGCGCCAGGAGAGCAAATCGCTAGAGCGTGCCGCTCTTCCCTGCTGAGTCTAATGGAAAATCATGGAGAACTTGGCATCCTGTGACTTTCCAAAAAAATAGCCCTTCCAGGGTGATATGGAAGAACATGCAGAAACCCTTAACGTCACGGGACCCAGTAATATTCTGAGAAAACTAGAATATCACCTCAAAAATAATATGCTTGCTCACACATTAATATTTTGCAACCATCAAAACTTCACCTATTCCCGTCTATTCATTTGAAGACAGGGGAAACTAAGAGTCAAATGTAGATGACTCATGGAAAATATAGGCAAATTCACTCATGAACAAAATCAAAGTAAAACAATGCTGAGTGCCATTGCGCAGACTGAATCACATGCTTCGTGGAGAGGCGACAAACCAACCTATCTTGATGCTCACTTTCTATTTAGAAGTTTCCTCTCAGAGTTATTTGGAGCCTCATTGCTGGGAATTAAAAAAAAAGTGAATCTTCCTTTTAGCATTGTTACATTGGTTCAAGATAATTTGTAAAGAAACCGATAACCATATCTGGCATATAAACGTCATTCCATAAATGGCCATCTGCGATTACTATAATAGCCAGTGATGCTGAATTTGCAGTGAACTTGCCGCACAGAAAATATAGTGGCTTAGGGACTAACACACAATGCTTAGAAATATTACTTAAGGAAACACATACACTGAATCTCTACTTAATGGTGGTATTATGTAACAGTTTAAACTTGATTAGAGAAACATGTCTATACAGGAAAAGTTTTCAAATAAGTCAAGCAAGTAAAGGGAATAATAATGGGTTGTGCACTATAATCATATCACGCAAAAACTGCTCAAAAAGACATTAACAAGACAAGACTATTTGAAAGTGACACATGTAGTGATCTGGCAACTTAAGAAGCAAAGATATATAGTGCATCTTTTACAAAATAACTTTATTCAAGTGTTCTGCTGTTATGTACGGGTATATATACACATATATACACAGAAGGCTCAGTTTATCACATAAATATTACAAAATATCCATCTAATAATATACAATGAGATTACATGCAATATATAAATATCATATGTATATAGTATAGTGAGTTTATATGTATAATATAACTGAACCTCCTGTATTCATTTTACTGTGCAGATAATTGTTTTCCAGACATTTCAATCCAAGGTTAGGTGGGCCCCATGACCGCTGAGAATCCTGACAGTTGTTCCTTTTCCGCTGCTCCAGCTTGAAGACCAGCTCACTGCTGAGAAGCTAATAGCATGGACGAGCCCACAGAATATGGGGAAGAGACAAGTGGACTTACTGCTGCCTCAGCTTAAAGTGGAAGAGAGCTATGACCTCGTGTCCACACTGCAAGCCCTGGGGATGGTGGACGCCTTCCGTGCTGGGGCCACCGACTTCTCGGGCATGGCCGGGAGACACGATCTGGCGGTGTCAAAGGTCGTGCACAAGTCCTCTGTGGAGGTGACCAAGGAGGGCACGGAGGCCGTGGCTGCTACTGGTGTAGAAATTATTACAAGAGCAGGAAGAAATTCTGAGAGTTTCCGCTGCGATCACCCTTTCCTGTTCCTCATCAAGCACATCAAGACCAGCAGCATCCTCTTCTGTGGCCGAGTCTCTTCCCCGTAGATGTCCTTGGCCAGCGGCCACACTCGGGGACATTCAGAGAGCCGTTCCCGGAGCTTGAATGCCGGGGTAACCGGTTCCCTTGGATTCGTTTTCCTTTCCGGCCTCACAGTCATCTCTAAGAATATAGTCACTGAAAGAGCGTGTCTGTCCTTCTCCCTCTCTTTCCACAAACGCATGTAAACCTACTCTATTTCCCCATGGAAGCTCCCATTTGGACAAAAAGCTCAACTTATGATAAAAGGATATATCAATATTCTATCTTCACTCAGCTTTGAAATAATATATCTGCTGTTTCAAAAATCGCATCTATTAGTCAAATCTACTCAGCTAGACCTCCACATTTATTTGAGTCTGAGTGGTATGGGGGACACTACGAGCTGCAAATGTTTGCTCTTATGGGTCAGGTGATCAGTAAAAAGTGCTTTTCCAGTTTACCTGGTGCTTTTATTCTTCTTTCTTCTTTCTTTTCAACAAAGCGCAAGTGGCCTGCCACACATTGGAGAGAGAATTTGGAAACATGAGAATTTATGAAAAGAAAAGTTCAAATCCAGAGTAGAGCATGATAAGCCTGAAGAAGGCTGGAACCAGAATGTGAGAGGATCACGGCCCATGTTAAGGTCTGGCCCCCTCAAATACTGGAAGGAAAGTGACGCAAGGGAAGCTTTCCTGCCTAACTGGTGGGGATACAAGAGGGTGTGACTTTGGGCTGCCCAGGCGGTGCAGCAGTAAAGAACCCACCTGCAGATGCAGGAAACAGAAAGGACGCGGGTTGNCAGCTTGTGCTTCTTCCAGTCCAGCGTTTCTCATGATGTACTCTGCATAGAAGTTAAATAAGCAGGGTGACAATATACAGCTGTGACGTACTCCTTTTCCTATTTGGAACCAGTCTGTTGTTCCATGTCCAGTTCTAACTGTTGCCTCCTGATCTGCATACAGGTTTCTCAAGAGCCAGGTCAGATGGTTTGGTATTCCCATCTCTTTCAGAATTTTCCACAGTTTATTGTGATCCACACAGTCAAAGGCTTTGGCATAGTCATTAAAGCAGAAATAGATGTTTTTCTGGAACTCTCTTGCTTTTTTGATGATCCAGCAGATGTTGGCAATTTGATCTCCCGTTCCTCTGCTTTTTCTAAAACCAGCTTGAACATTAGGAAGTTCATGGTTCACGTATTGCTGAAGCCTGGCTTGGAGAATTTTGAGCATTACTTTACTAACATGTGAGATGAGTGCAATTGTGCGGTAGTTTGAGCATTCTTTGACACTGAGATTGGAATGAAAACTGACCTTTTCCAGTCCTGTGGCCACTGCTGAGTTTTCCAAATTTGCTGACATATTGAGTGTAGCACTTTCACAGCATCATCTTTCAGGATCTGAAACAGCTCCACTGGAATCCCATCACCTCCACTAGCTTTGTTCGTAGTGATGCTTTCTAAGGCCGCTTGACTCCACCTTCCAGGAGTGAAGGACAAAGAAGCCTGATGTGCTGCCAAGAGTCAGGCATGACTGAGCAACTGAGCCGCGCCCGCAGCAAGAGTCAGCAGGGTTTAATATTCTTCTGTCGTGAGAACGCACCACCCTTGAGGAGAGTGCAGCTCCAGTGACAAGATCCAACCGTAGTGTTCCAAGAGCAACCTTTTTTTTTTTTAACTGGCATTTGATTCTATTGTCCTGACCATGAATTGGAAGCTGGTTTGCTACAGTGCAAGCTGATTGAAAAATGTCATGATTCTGGAGCTCAAACAGTTTATTTTTCTGATACATCTTTGTGTAAAAATCAGAAAACTGCCCCCTAGATGGCCCCTATTTATCCATTTTTCTCCTCACTGAGAGCAGGTGACTGCAGGGAGACAAGCTTCCCTCTGACCTTCTAACGCGGGGACCCTCGGGACGGGCTGCCAGGCGGCGGTGGGGCGGGGGTGGAGATCACGGCACCGAGGCCGCGGCCCTGCCTTTGGGGGGTGGGGGACACCTGCTCTCCAAGTTTCCCAGGTGGCACTAGCGGTGAAGAACCCGCCTGCCAGCACAGGTAGAAGTAGGAGGGCTGGGTTCGATCTCTGGGTCGGGAAGATCCCCGGGAGGATGACATGGCAACTCACTCCAGTATTCTTGCCTGGAGAATCCCACAGACAGAGGAGCCTGGTGGGCTACAGTCCCTGGCATCGCAGAGAGTCAGACACGACCGAAGTGACTTAGCGCNCGGGAAGATCCCCGGGAGGATGACATGGCAACTCACTCCAGTATTCTTGCCTGGAGAATCCCACAGACAGAGGAGCCTGGTGGGCTACAGTCCCTGGCATCGCAGAGAGTCAGACACGACCGAAGTGACTTAGCGCGCACGCACTGGCTCTCCACCTACTGCTGCTAAGACATTTCGCCAGCATCTCTGAAGCTGAGAGTCTGAAACATTTTCCTGGTGACACAGAATAATGGTGGTCAGGTTGGACAAACTCTTTCAGAATATAGATCAGAAAATGTAAGTTTCTAATTGTACTTTTTCATTAATCACTATAATTGTACTAGAAGCGGCCTGAAGACAATTCAACGTGTAAGAGAAGAAAGACTCTAAAGGCTCTCACTGGGAACAGTAGCTTAGGGCACATGAGGAAGGTGGAATTTAACTTTATTCTCCCTGGTAGTAGAAATACATGTACGTGCTTTTCATATGAGCCAGTGATTGCAGCCCACGATTTCTTCCACAGAAGAAAAGGACATCCGGGAAAAGAACAATACTGTGTCTCTACCCACAGACACTCATGCTCGTGACAGTGATGGATAGCCTGGTGGAGAAACCAAAAGTTGATCTACTTGAAACACCAGCTTCTGGGAAGAGGGGGAGGAATCGAGAGAGGCATATATTGAGGAGCCGAGCGCTCACAGCACAGGCCTACAGACCGCCCGCCCACCTCTGCTCACTCCAGGAACACAGGTAAGCGCTTCCAGCAGCTCTGCTGAGCTACATGAATCCTTTCTGAAAATAACGACAATGATGTGTTACTTATCTATACAATTGTACGTCATTTATCTGTTTCATTTTGTCTGGTTGTATTTTACTATTTAGCCAGGGCAAAAGTAAAACTTTTCATCTGCTTTAATCTTTAGGCAATTTATTTATTTCCAAAACACAAATGCTTCCTTACAAGGAAGTGTGACGAGGGGCAGCACCCACAAATCCTTCAAGAAAAATGCGGGGCTTCCCTGGTGGTGGTCCAGTGGATGAGAATCCACCTGCCAGTGCGGCGGACCCGGGTTCCATCCCCGCTCCGGGAATATCCCACATGCTGCGGGGCAACTAAGCTCGGGCACCACAGCTAAGGCGCCGGAACTCCGGAGCCTGTGCCCCACAACAGGAGACACGCCGCAGACAGAAGCCGGCGTCTCGCCCAGAGGAGAGCCCCCGCTCCCCAAGCCGCAGCAGAAAGCCTGCTCGCTGCAGCAAAGGCCCAGGTAGTTCCCTAAGTGAAAGAGTGGCAGAGAGGGGCCTCGTGGCAGTTGGCTGGACGTGACTGCACCAATCCTTGCCTTGGTATCTGTTATAAGGTCTTCGCTACCCAGCCTTAGCACAGCAGGTAAGGAAGAAAAGATAAAGATATTCTATCAATTTTTACAAAAGTGTCTTTTATAGTCTTCTAAGTATGAAGTATGTACACGGAAAACAAGTTTAAAAGTAAAAGGAAAGAAGCTATAGTTCCAGATGGCACAGTGGTAAAGAAGCCACCTGCCAATGCAAGGGACATGAACTTGACCCCTGGGTCGGGGAGGGCCCCTGGGGAAGGAAATGGCAACCCACTCCAGTATTCTTGCCTGGAGAATCCCATGCATGGAGGAGTCTCCCAGGCTACAGTCCGTGGGGTTGCAGAGTGGGACACGACTGAGTGCGTACACACACGGCTGGTAGAATCCCACAGCTCTCATACAAGACATTTCTTTTAAGAAAATTTTACTATAGACTAACAAACTTCCCTTCACGAGAGTGATGATAAAACGCTCTGCTGCTCTTCCAGGATTTCCAGACCACATCGGCCACCATGACTTCCCTCGGGGAAGCAATCGTCCACCTTGCAATCGATCTGTTCCACCAGATCAGACGATCAGAGAAGAAAAACATCTTCTATTCCCCTCTCAGTATCTCGTCGGCCTTAGCCATGACTTACTTAGGGGCCCGAGGAAACACCGCGTCAGAAATGCAGAAGGTAGGTGGCAGCTGCCTTTCCGTCACAGGTCTGCGTGGTTGGTCTGCTGGCTGGTGTGCAGACGCCCGCAGGCCTGGCTGTCCCTGGGTCCCACAGGAAGCTCAAGCAGCCCCACGACTGGGTGGGCACAGAGGGGAGCACGCACGCTCCCGCAGGGCTCGCCACCTGCTCCCTGTGCCTGGACTTCCTCTGGGGGCTGGGACGAGCCCCTACAATTGCCCAGCAGCTAGAGGTGGCTTTAATGGAAGAGTTCAGTAGAAGTGAGGCACTGACTAAAATCCATGTTTTTAGTGTTTTTTAAACACATTTCCTCAACAATGGTTACAAAATAAACCAGATTCTTTGAAGTGACTTGTTATAAACTAGTTTTGTGCTTTGCACACACAGCTTGTGTTTCCGAAGGGACAAATGCTTGCATTGAGCATTTCTTTGATTCTCTTTGGGTTTTTCCTTGTTTTTTTGGTTTTGTTGTTCATGTTGTCTAGCGATTGTTCTGCTTGTTTGGACTCGTCCTTCCCTCCCTCCTTTATGTCTTTCTTATTTACCCTGATGTGTGTAGGGTTCTAACGCCCCTTGTCCCACTCCCTTTCTCCTCCAGGTCCTTCACTTCAGTGAAATCACACCCAACACAAAAGGAGGAGCCACAGGCGATCCCGTGAGTCACACAGCGCTGGCTCTAGAAGGAGGCCCTAGATCCAAGAGGGCTGTTGTTAAACTGGGAGTTTCAGATAAGCTGAGGAGAGTCCGTTTTCAGAGGACGTCCTAGGCCAAAGTGCTCTCCTCTTGCCTCAGCGGGCAAAGAACCCACCTGCCAGTGAAGGAGACACGCGTTTGGGTCGGGAAGGTCCCCTGGAGAAGGAAATGGCAACCCTCTCCAGTGCACTTGCCTGGGAAACCCCATGGACAGAGGGGCCTGGTGGGCACAGTCCTTGGGGTCACAAGAGCCAGACACGGCAGAGCATGCACGCACAGGGCACTGGGCAAGGCAGAGGAGCAGAGCTGTCTCTGATGCCATGCCACATGCTGACCTCAGACATCTGTTTTCTGAAGAGAAGCGTGTGTTTCAGAGCAGAGGGTCTAAGGGGCTTCACGTTGAAGGGCTCCTTTCGTGTGCTGACCATGCCGTCTGCACGATCTTAGTTCCCCAAGCAGGGACTGAGACCAGCACTGCTGAAAGCCTGGCTCTGTCTCCTCGGAGAAGTTGCTTAGTTCTCTGAATGCTCCTGTTTTCATGTGAACTGAATTGAAGACTTAGAGATGCTGGTGTACACTGCTGGCAGTGTCCCAGGCACACACTCTTCCTACACCGGGAAGTGTGACCACTATGTGTGATCACAGTGAACAGCCATAGAGCACAGTCAACCGGTCTAAGAAGATAATCTCACCAAGGAGCATAACAGGACTTCACGTCAAAATCTAGGACAAGATACAAATCGCATGCCCTCATACAGCTGATGGCTCTTAGAGGCGCAATGCGATGCATGAGGCCTCGAGAAGCTCACGTTTAGCTGATCCCTAAACTCTCAAGGGGCTTACCTGGTGGCTCAGATGGTAAAGAATCTGCCCACAGTGCGAGAGACCTGGGTTCAATCCTGGGTCAGAAAGATCTCCTGGAGAGGGGAATGGCTACCCTCGCCAGTATTCTTGCCTGGGAAATCCCATGGACGGAAGAGCTTGGCCAGCTGCAGTCCACGGGGTCACAAAATGTCAGAAATGGCTGGGTGACCAACACACACGCACACACACGCGCACACACACACACACACACTTACGACAGTGAAGACACAACCCAAGAGCGGAACGGTGCAGTACGTGTGGTTCAAAAGAGGAAAGACTGGGGAACATTAGAGAAGGAAGACAGCATTACCTGAGAGACTGAATGTAAGCTTGTGAAGCATATTTCCAGTAAAAGACACCAAGTACCAGGAAAGAACAGCAGTCATCCACAGAAATGCCGAAATCTCGCTGCTGATCAAGCAGACTTATGTGGGTGCAGTATTTATATTGTGAGAGAGTCCACTGAGCTCACTTTTTGGTGTTTGAAGGTTGAAAAGCCAGGAAATGTTCATCATCACTTTCAAAAGCTTCTGACGGAATTGGAGAAATCCACTGATGCCTATGAGCTGAGTGTCGCCAACAGGCTCTATGGAGAAAAGGAGCTCCCGTTTCTCCAGGTGAGTTTCCTGGCCCGTCACACCTGTAGTCTGCATCCCGCGTCCTCGGGCCCCATCTCCCAGTGTGGGGAGGGTGCAGAGGAGCCTGGGGACCCACACGGGGGCATTTCTCCCAGGGGCCGGGCTGCCCGACACAACCCCACCTGCTGGAGTGTCCAGAGGCTGATAGCACATCAGTGAGGCGGGGCTAGGCATTGGCTTGTGAACTCTGCTTGATCAGGATTTAACACATTTCATTTAATTTGGGAATACCTACATAGTTACTGATAAATTAAACTTCATTCCTGCTTTCTTCCTGCTCATGTCACAGGAATACATGGATAATGTTAAGAAATTTTATCTGGCCAGTGTGGAATCTGCCGATTTTGTCAGCGCTGCAGAGGAAAGTCGAAAGATGATTAACTCCTGGGTGGAGAGCCAAACCAATGGTAGGTTATGAGGAGTCACTCATTAAAAGTCACCGCTGAGTCCCCGCCGTGTGTGGACACAGAGCTGGACCCTGACCGGGCTTCCAGGAGCAGGGGTGAGACGAGATCGTGGAGGGTGGGGAGGCCCTGCAGGGGGCAGACGGTCCACGTCAGTGCAGAGAGACACGCGCGGGGGTGCTCCCAGGACCAGCCCCCTGCAGGCACTGCTGAGTCTGGATGGCAGTATCTTTGTGGATCCCAAGTCTCTGCTCAAGCATTAGGTTGAGTCATAAATTTTTCTTTAAAATAGAGGCTTGACTTCTGGATGGTGATCCATAAGAGAAAACATGAAGACTTCCCTTTTCTTTCTTAACTGGAAACAAACTGCTCTCCTTTAAACCACTCATCTTGCCAAAATGACCCCCCGCAGCAGGAGTTGCCTGGCCCACGTTCCCCTCCCACAGGATTGTCACAGGGGTCCTCCCCACCCAGGGAGGGGGCTGGACAACATCCCCATCCCATGAGCCGTGTCCTACCTCCCTTCCGAAATAGAGTTCTAACCAATAGCAACTAAAATTCGAGAATGAAGGTAAATACCCCTCAGGGAATGGTGTCTGGGCACGTGTTCTAGACTTTAATGTTCATATCATTTGTCCTAAAGAACTTTCAGGCCCATTTCCTCTGACTGCTAAGTTCAAATTTGAAAATAGCAATCGAAGAATAAAGTGAAGAACAGAACAGAAGGAAGGATTGAGCAAACAAGAGATAAAGCTACTGAGGGAACAGAAAGCGAGGAAAGGGCAGGAGGAAAACTGACCAGTAAGATCAACTGAGATCAGTGCATCAGGATTCCTTGTGAGATGACTGTTGTCCCCACACACAGACTGAACACCTTCCCAGTCAGGAGCAGGGGCGTCTCCATGAGGGCGACTCCATCAGGCTGGGGCCGTGAGCAAAGCCTCACCTGGTGAGCCGCTGGGCATGGAGTCCCTCGAGGGGTGATTTGCATGAATATTTAATCTTCACTTGTAACTTTCAGAGCATCTTACAGACAAACCACTTGTTCCTTTCATAATTGGTAATTTGTCTTTGCAGGAAGAATCAAGAATCTGTTTCCCCAAAACTCTCTTAATGGCTCTGTTCTGGTTCTGGTGAATGCTGTCTATTTCAAAGGGCAGTGGCAAGAGGAATTTAAGAAAGAAAATACTGTGGAGGAAAAATTTTGGCTGAACAAGGTATTGTCTATAAATTATGCATATAACATAACTACATATGCACTGTGAAATGTAAATACGCATTGACTAATATATAACTGCAGGTAGAAGATAGAATTCATCAAGGCTTATTTTTTTGTCTTTTTTACTTTATTTAGTTGGGATCCCCTGAAGGAATTCTTGTCTCTAATTAACAAAATTTCCAGATCGTCTCTTAGAAGGAGGCTGTGTTTGGTATCTGAACAAGATTATCTTTCTTTATAACTTATGCCCATCTAGCACTTTTTGCACGTGAATTTATTGCAGGATACAAGCAAACCTGTGCAGATGATGAAACAAACCAATCACTTCAATTTCGTGTCACTGGAGGACGTGCAAGCCAAGATCCTGGAAATCCCATACAAAGGCGGAGAGCTGAGCATGCTGGTGCTGCTGCCCAATGAAGCAGATGGTCTGCAGGAGGTAAAACCTGGTATTTACAGTGCTTCGTGCTATTGCTTAAATTCCTAGCGATGCAGTGCTTGTGTGGGCTGCTCACAGTATGGTGACAGTGATTGGCAGAGCTTAAGCACACGACGAAAATGTAAGTCAATATGCTAAGTATCACAGCGTAATATGAAGAGTGTCCAAAAGTCTGCACACCACGGGTCAGAACCGTACTCTGATGAACCTATGGGATGTCAGTTGACAAAACAATATACCTGGCTACAAGCGTGAGTGTCTTACAACTGTAAGAATCTCCGGTGTAATCCAGGCCACTCATTTGAAGATGAAGAAATTAACATATGTAATTGACACATGGAAATACCTGCAAGTTTCCTCACAAACAAAACGAGAAAATTAAAGCAACAGAGTTCGCATCATACTCACGCCCATGCTCCATCGTGTCCAACTCTTTGTGGACTATAGCCCACCAAGGTCCTTGTCCATGGGATTCCCCAGGCAAGAATAATGAGGCCAGTTGCCATTTCCTCCTCCACGGGACCTTCCAAACCCAGGGATCAAACTCGAGTCTCCTGTGTTTCCTTTGCAGGCAGATTCTTTACTTGCTGAGCCCCCGGGATAGCAAAGTTTCCTTTTTTTTTGAAGTCGCTCAGTCATGTCTGACTCTTTGCGACCCCATGGACTACAGAAGCCTACTATTCTCCTCCGTCCATGGGTTTCCAGGCAAGAGTACTGGAGTGGGCTGCCATTTTATAGCCTGTTATTTCACAGAGGTGTTTTAGACTGTGAGCAAATGGATTTATCTTGAATCCCAGTTTTTAATCTGGAAGTATTTAGTTTCCAAGTACTCAAAACTCATTCACAGTCTCATTTCTAGGAGTTCAAAGGTGGCAGGAGGGGAAATTATACAATTTTCTTCTTAGCATTGCTATCATAAAGCTAATATGTAAAAACACCAATAAGACCATCTGTCATAAAAGGACATCCCATAAAAGACCATCTGTAGATACTATGACAGCCGATAATGATGCAGAAGGGGCAGTAAGTTGCCACACTCAGAATACACACACGGCAACACTGGAAGTGAAGACTTCCCAGGGAAAGTCACATCGCGGTCAGGGTGACGAGTCCTCAGAACACTGTCTCCTGCTCCAGATTCCCGTCACCAGTGACACTGGGAATATCTGTCCTAGGATTTCATCTTACAGCAACAAGCTGAAACAATGCAAAAGCTGTTGGACATAAGTGACTCAAAACAATGAAAAATGTGAAATAAGAAACAAGGGTATGTATTTGTATTACCTTACCTTCGTTTGAAACTGACATGTAGTGAATGCTTAAAAGATGTTACTTAAATAAATATAGATGGATACTGAGTATCAATTTAATGACAGTATTATGTAGCAACAGAAACTTGATTAGAGAAATATTTATTAAAAAATTTTACAAATGGATCAAGCAAGAAAAAGGAATAAAATTGGGATGTAAGCTGTAAATGCACTATGTAAAAAATTTTGGACAAAAGAAGTTAACAAGAGAAGTCTACTGAAGGCAAGCATGCCGCAGATAAACAGCATGTGCCATGGACAGTGCATCTCCTACAGAGAGTTGTACTTAGTAAAAAATTTTACAAATGGATCAAGCAAGAAAAAGGAATAAAATTGGGATGTAAGCTGTAAATGCACTATGTAAAAAATTTTGGACAAAAGAAGTTAACAAGAGAAGTCTACTGAAGGCAAGCATGCCGCAGATAAACAGCATGTGCCATGGACAGTGCATCTCCTACAGAGAGTTGTACTTAGCCACCCTGTTGCTGCGTATATATGTGCATATATATACATCGGTATCTTTACGTGCTTTGCTGTGCTGTGCTGAGCTGCTCAGCATGTCCGACTCCTTGCAACCCCACAGACTGTAGCCCGCCGGCTCCTCTGTCCATGGGATCCTCTGAGCAAGAATACAGGAGTAGGCAGCTTATCCCTTCTCCAGGGAATTTTCCCGACCCAGGAACTGAATCAGGGTCCTCTGCGTGGCAGGTGGAGTCTTTACCAGCTGAGCCACCAGGGAAGCCCCGTGTATTTACACCTATGGACGCGTTACGTGTACATAAAGAAAGGGGCTTCCCTGGCGCCTCAGACAGGAAAGAATCCGCCTGCCCTGTACAAGACACAGGTTCGATCCCTGTGTTGGGAAGATACCCTGGAGAAGGAAATGGCAACCCACTCCAGTATTCTTGCTTGGAGAATCCCGAGGACAGAGGAGCCTGGTGGGCTACAGTCCACGGGGTCGCAAGAGTCGGACATGACGGAGCAACCGAGCACGCAAGCACACGTGTACATAAAGATGGCAAAGGCATAAGTATCTCAGCTCAGCTCAGCCGCTCAGGCGTGTCCGACTCTGTGTGACCCCATGGACCGCAGCACGCCAGGCCTCCCCGTCCATCACCAACTCCTGGAGTTCACCCAGGCTCATGTCCATTGAGTCAGTGATACCACCCAGCCATCTCATCCTCAGTTGTCCCCTTCTCCTCCTGCCCTCAATCTTTCCCAGCATCAGGGTCTTTTCCAGTGAGTCAGCTTTTCACATCAGATGGCCGAAGTATTGGAGTTTCAGCTGCAGCATCAGTCCTTCCAATGAACACCCAGGACTGATCTCCTTTAGGATAGACTGGTTGGATCTCCTTGCAGTCCAAGGGACTCTCAAGCGTCTTCTCCAACACCACAGCTCAAAACATCAGTTCTTTGGTGCTCAGCTTTTTTTATAGTCCAACTCTCACATCCATACATGACCACTGGAAAAACCATAGCCTTGACTAGATGGACCTTTGTTGACAAAGTAATATCTCTGCTTTTTAATATGCTGTCCACTGCTGTTAAGTTGTTTCAGTCGTGTTTAACTCTGTGCAACCCATAGACGGCAGCCCACCAGGCTCCCCTGTCCCTGGGATTCTCCAGGCAAGAATACTGGAGTGGGTTGCCATTTCCTTCTCCAATGCATGAAGTGAAAAGTGAAAGGGAAGTCACTCAGTCGTTTCCCAGTCTTAGCGACCCTGTGGTCTGCAGCCTACCAGACTCCTCTGTCCATGGGATTTTCCAGGCAAGAGTACTGGAGTGGGGTGCCACTGCCTTCTCCGAATATACTGTCTAGGTTGGTCATAACTTTCCTTCCAAGGAGTAAGCGTTTTTTAATTTCATGGCTGCAGTCACCATCTGCAGTGATTTTGGAGCCTAAAAAAATAAAGTCAGCCACTATTTCCACTGTTTCCCCATCTATCTGCCATGAAGTGATGGGACCAGATGCCATGATCTTCGTTTTCCAAATGTTGATCTTGAAGCCAACTTTTTCACTCTCCTCTTTCACTTTCATCAAGAGGCTCTTTAGTTTTCTTCACTTTCTGCCATAAGGGTGGTATCATCTGCATATCTGAGCTTATCGATTTTTCTCCCGGCAATCTTGATTCCAGCTTGTGATTCTTCCAACCCAGCGTTTCTCATGATGGGCTCTGCATATAAGTTAAATAAGCAGGGTGACAATATACAGCCTTGACGTAGTCCTTTTCCTATTTGGAAGCAGTCTGTTATTCCATGTTCAGTTCTAACTGTTGGTTCCTGACCTGCATATAGGTTTCTCAAGAGGCAGGTTAGGTGGTCTGGTATTCCATCTCTTAAGAAGACTTATTCAATTATATAATATATATCGAGGACTCTGTTATTTTTGCCTCCTAGGATAAAATCTAATAAACTGAATCTCCTGTATTCGTGTGTACGTGCAGATAATTGTTTTCCAGACATTTCAATCCAAGGTTAGGTGGGCCCCATGACCGCTGAGAATCCTGACAGTTGTTCCTTTTCCGCTGCTCCAGCTTGAAGACCAGCTCACTGCTGAGAAGCTAATAGCATGGACGAGCCCACAGAATATGGGGAAGAGACAAGTGGACTTATTCCTGCCTCGGTTTAAAGTGGAAGAGAGCTATGACCTCGTGCCTACACTGCAAGCCCTGGGGATGGTGGACGCCTTCCGTGCTGGGGCCGCCGACTTCTCAGGCATGGCCGGGAGACATGATCTGGCGGTGTCAAAGGTCGTGCACAAGTCCTTTGTGGAGGTGACCGAGGAGGGCACGGAGGCCGCAGCTGCTACTGGTGTGAGTGTCAGTATCACATCAGCACCGTTTCACGAGAGTTTCCGCTGCGATCACCCTTTCCTGTTCCTCATCAAGCACATCAAGACCAGCAGCATCCTCTTCTGTGGCCGAGTCTCTTCCCCATAGATGTCCTTGGCCAGCGGCCACACTCGGGGACATTCAGAGAGCCGTTCCCGGAGCTTGAATGCTGGTGTAACCGGTTCCCTTGGATTCGTTTTCCTTTCCAATCTCACAGTCACCACTGAGCATGTACTGGTGGAGGTATGAATATGACGTCTGTCTATTTCTCTCCTTCTACAAACATATGTAAACCGATTCTCTCTCTCCATGATAACTCCTCTTTGCACAAAATGTTCAACATATTTTAAAAGATTAGCTGATTCACATCAATGTATGGCAAAAACCACCACAATATTGTAAACTAGCCTCCAATTAAAATAAATTAATAAAAAAGATTATTTCTGTACTCTATCTTCTACTAAGCTTGAAATATCATAGCTCTTATTCAAATATTACATATACTAAATTATATATACTATAAGTCATATATACTCTTCATCTAGGCACTCACATTTCTTTGAATTTAGGTGGTATGTGGGACACTTATATGTCTAAAGTTTTTGATTTTGTGAAATACATTATCAATAAAACAATGATTTATTCATATCATTCGTTGCTTTTCCTTTTTTTTCTTATCAACAAAGTGTAAGTGAACTACCACACACAGAAAAGATAATTTAGAAAGTATTATCATATATAAAAATTCAAAGTAGTAGAGCCTGATGAGGTTGAAGAGGTGGACTGTCGCCAGAACGTGAAAGGCTTTATGACCAATGTTAAGAGCTCAAATAGAAGAGTCCAGAACTCAGAGATGGGAAAAGAACTGAGTCTCTAAACAGGTAAGGCAGACAATACCGGTAAATAGAGTTACTGAGAGAACTATGGTAATCATTGCTGAAGGCAAAAGTGGGATCAGACTGGGGGAGTATATAGTAAGTAGAGGGCAGGCCTACACGTGACCCTGAAATACACAAATACTTAAATGTCAAGTATTAACAGTTTCTATTTCCTAAAACGTAGCTCTCCTTAGGGCAGGAGGAATCTTTTGGAGGTTACAGACATGTTTACTACATAGATAGGAGTGATGGTTTTACAGATGTATTCTCATCTCAAAACTCATGAAGTTGTATACATTAAACATGTACAGCGCTTTCTACATCAGTCATACATCAATAGGTTATTTTTGAATGGAACAGTGAAAATCAATATTTTATGTGGTTTAAATAATAAAAACAATGGTAATAGAGTTTAATAAAGAATCTCATATTCATACAAAATACCTCTCCCCAGGATACCACCTGGTCCCCATTGGGTTGGCCAAAGCTAAAAAGACTGTTCAAACCCCATGTGGAGAGAACGTGGATCAGTCAGAACTCTCCTATAAATCTGGTAGGGATACAAAAGCTGCAACCACTTTGGAAAACAGCCTTGTAATTTTAATTTTTCCATCTTTATTAAGATATAATTGACCCATAACACTGAGCAAAAAGAAGGTGGACAACGTGTGGATCTGACCCACTTATTTTCTGCAAAGTGATCACCATCCCAGCTCACACTGATGCCTCTGCCACATCACATCATTACCATTTCTTCTTTGAGCTGTTTTTATTCAAGAAGAGTGGTCTCCTCCTTGATCTCTTTGGGGGACAGGAGGCTAGGGTGTCCTAACACTGCTGTCTGGGTGACGTTCCTCCAGAAAACTTTAAAATCTCCATGGTTGAGCAATGTCCTTCTAGAGAAAGTCTTTCTCAAGTGTGCAAGATACTCACATTGGTACTTTCTTGTAAAGTCAAATGCATACTGACCAGACAATCTAGTGATTCCACGGCTTGGTTTTACCCAAGAGATGTGAATACAACCACCACAAAAGGACTAGCCTACAAATGTTCGTTGAAATTTTGTTCATAATGGCTGAAAAGCTGGCAAAGCCTCAGACTTTTATCGGAACTTCTACAGAAACAAAAAAACAGAAATCTCCGA
Organism: Oreotragus oreotragus; assembly: GCA_006410675.1. Taxonomy (NCBI): domain Eukaryota; kingdom Metazoa; phylum Chordata; class Mammalia; order Artiodactyla; family Bovidae; genus Oreotragus; species Oreotragus oreotragus. The sequence goes on along the minus strand of SJYX01009591.1, from coordinate 159,075 downwards.
TTCCTACGGCGACATAGATAAAACCCCTACACACTACACTGTGCAAAAAAGCAGCTGAACAGAAAGAGTGCAAGTTACTGCATTTCGCCTAGGTGACAGTCTTTTAAAGGAGTAAATGTACTCATATCTCAATACAAAAGAGACCTTTGAAACACTTAGACCAATATGATCATGGGAAATAAAAACACCGAAAAAAGATAAACAATTACTAAACATGAAAGCTAATATTTTACTCCAATATCATCTGTTAGTGAGATGAATCAGAGCTTAATTAGGGCTTCCCCGGAGGTTCAGACAGTGAAGGATCTGCCCGCGATGCGGGAGCCTCGGGATGGGTCCCTGGATGGAGAAGAGCCCCTGGAGAAGGGACAGACACCCACTCCAGTCTTCTTGCCTGAGAAATGCCGTGGACGGAGAAGCCTGGCCGCCTACAGTCCATGGGACTGTGCGTCAGATACAACTGAGCAAAAGCGCAATTTCTCTGTGCTTTTTCATTTAAGATAAGGATGTAAACTCCTAAACACTTACTTGTTCTGCATCTAACATAGAATATTGAACTTTGTTAACAGCAGTTTTTAAATTAAAATAACATTTTTTAAAACTGTTTATTTTGTATTGTGGTATAACCAATAAACAATGTTGTGATAGATTCAGGTGAACAGTGAAGAGACTCAGCCACACATACACGTGTTTCCATTCTCCCCCAAACTCCCCTCCCGTCCAGGCTGCCGGGTAACAGTGAGCAGAGGTTCTGTGCTATCAAATAATAGTCAGCTGTTTACCCATTTTAGATGTGGTAGTGTGTACCTCTCTCCCAAACTCTCTGCCTGCCCCTCCCCACACCTTCCCGCCTGGGGCCGTAAGTTCGTTCTGAGTCCGTGAGCCTGTTTCTGTTGTGTAAATAAGTTTATTTGTGTTGTCTCTTAGGTTCTGCATATGAGATGTTATACAATATTTCTCCTCCTTTGTCTGACTTACTTCACCCAATGCGATAATCTCTAGGTCCATTCATGTGGCTGCTGATGGCATAATTTCATTCTTTTTAAGAATCATTAAACATTTCTAGAGATACACTAGGTGAAGGGTTGGAGAAGGAAACGGCAGCCCACTCCAGTCTTCTTACCTGGAGAACCCCATGGACAGAAGAGCCTGGCGGGCTACGGTCCATGGAGTCACAAGAGTCAAGCAGAACGTAGTGACCCAACCCCACCACCAAATGAAGAGTCTATCATCACAGGGAAAAGTGTTTATGACCTGACTGTTGGAATACATCTTATGCATTAATTGAATAATACACGCCAGAATTACTCCCATGACTTCTCTCCAAGCTCATAAAAGTTTTTAGTTTGCCTTATAGGATTGCTGATTGTACTGGATTGAAGAAAACTTCCCCCTTCCACATAAAAAATTTCATGTCTAATCATAGGTTGTGACCTTATTTGGAAATAAGTCACAGACATAACTACTTCACACAAGATCATACTGACTCAGGGTGGACCCTAACCCAGTGACTAGCATCCTCAGAAGAGAAGAGACACTCAGAGAAGACTCAGGTAAAGACAGAAGCTCGAGGCCAGGAACTCCAGGGACCAGAGAGCCTGCAAGAGGCACGGCTTTCTCCTCTAGAGCCTTCAGACTAAGTGTGTGCTGAGGACACACTGATTTTAGGCCCCAGGCCTTCAGAAGCGAGGGACGATGAGTACCAGTGGTTTTAAGCCTCAGTTTCAGGAACACCACGGCATCCGTCCTAGGAATCCGACATGCTGCTTGAGAGCAGAGGGGAGCCCCTCACGCTCCGCTGCCTAAGCTTCTGGATGACCTCAGTTAGCTAGAGCAAAACTCAAGCATGTCAGCAATTTACAAATAGATATTTTCAAACAATCACATACATATAAATAATATTATAAATCAAAATTCAAGGAAATTCTTTGGATTTGAACAATAAATCTTTTACATGAAGCACAGAAAATGTGGATGTTCTGTCAAGTGACCATCACACACAGGGAGGAAATCACTGCAATGAGTTAGAGTCAGGCATTTCTTGTGCAATAATAGATATTTACTGGAGTCTATGGGAGTTGGTGCTGTCTTGCTTGGATCACTGAGAAACTGAAGGTGGTGCTGACAGCTGTCCCTGGAGGTCCTGGTGAGATCTGCGCTGAAGCCAGAATCATGTCCAGGAGCAGAGAGGCTGCTTCCAGAGTGAAGAGGGAAACGCACGGTGCTGTTGCGGTCTCCGACTCTGGCTCACGGGACGAGATTCAGGAAGTCAACTGTCACCTGATGTAAAGGAGCCTTGCTGCTTCTGCCACCGTGGTCCACACCCTTCACTAAGCCCAGTGCCAAATCCTGAAAAATAGCTGAGAACCCTTTCTATGCAGAATGAGTCACTAGGAAGCCATAAAAATGCGATGATTAAACACATCGTGTGACCATCCCCACATTCAAATGGAATCAAGAGCTTTCGTCCAAATGTGAGAGGCCAGCAGTCAGTGGTTCCTAGCTGATGCACAAAGAAAAGGCTCTCTTTCTGTTCCAAAGATACACTCATCCTAGCGAAACATTAGCAGAGACCCATAAAATCTGAGGCAAGAGGCAGTGTCATTTTTCTGATAAGGCAAGAAGCTATACAATAAAATTTAAACTAAAATGGCAGCCCACTCCAGTATTCTTGCCTGGAGAATCCCATGAACGAGGAAGCCTTGGGGGCCACAATCCATGGGGTGGCAAAGAGTCGGACACGACTGAGAGACTAACGCTAAGGGTGGCCACAGAAAGTGAGTTTGAGACAGAAAGTCAGAGGTGTGGAGGACAGCTAAAGATAGGGTTCCAACAAAGAGGACTCAACAAGTGACGAGCCTTTCAGAAAACTCACTGCAAAGACTGAGAGGGGGCCCATCAGGAGGCGATGAGGAGGTCACTGCTGGGCTCCAGAAGGAACGCTTCAGAGGTGCGATTGGTTAGACTGCAGGGGATAGAGGGGCACACGGGGGGTCTGCTCCCGCCTGGGTGAGCCTCAGCTTGGAAGACAAAGCACAGACGTTGTCAGTGTCTCAGTGTTTCTGTAGACAAACCACATGTAAAGCAGATGATTCTCAATGCAAATCATCTATCACCATAGGCGTTATATAGCACCCAGCCCACCTCTACGCTTCTCCAGCAAGCACGTCCCCTACGTTCCCAGAATTACAGTTCAGTGATGAACTGTCCCTCCTTCCCACCCACAAGCAAAATGAGCAACATGCCTTTCCTTCACTGGACACTCTGCTTGAGGATGTACCCTTTTTGGTACATGAACATCTGACACATTTATGTTCATTTCATTTATGAACATCATGAACAACTGTATTCAGATTAATTTTTGCCCTTTCCTTCTCCAGGGGATCTTCCCAGCCGAAGGGTCAAACCCGAGTCTTTCTCATTGCGGACCGAGTCTTTACCATCTGCGCCACCAGAGAAGCCCATGTGTGTCCACAACGGCTGGACACTCCACTGTGTAGCCGGTATTCCCTCCTTCTCCAAAATGTGTGTCTCTCCTACTGTCATGGCCGACAGTTCAGCAGCTCATCTCCTCAACTGTGTCTCCTTCAGCACAGCGTGTGGGTTATCACAGGGTGCATATTTAAATAGAGACTTGGGGAATATTAATTATACTGCCAGGAGAAATACCGATAACCTCAGATATGCAGATGACACCACCCTTATGGCAGAAAGTGAAGAACTAAAGAGCCTCTTGATGAAAGTTAAAGAGGAGAGTGAAAAAGTTGGCTTAAAGCTCAGCATTCAGAAAACTAAGATCATGGCATCCGGTCCCATCACTTCATGGGAAATAGATGGGGAAACAGTGGAAATAGTGGCTGACTTTATTTTGGGGGGGCTCCAAAATCATTGCAGATGGTGACTGCAGCCATGAAATTAAAAGACGCTTACTCCTTGAAAGGAAAGTTATGACCAACCTAGATAGCATATTAAAAAGCAGAGATGTTACTTTGTCAACAAAGGTCTGTCTAGTCAAGACTATGGCTTTTCCAATAGTCATGTATGGACTATCAAGAAAGCTGAGTGCCAAAGAACTGATGCTTTTGAACTGTGGTATTGGAGAAAGTTCTTGAGAGTCCCTTGGACTGCAAGGAGATCCAACCAGCCCATCCTAAAGGAGATCAGTCCTTGGTGTTCATTGGAAGGACTGACGTTGAAGCTGAAACTCCAATACTTTGGCCACCTGATGTGAAGAATTGACTCATTTGAAAAGACCCTGATGCAGGGAGGGATTGGGGACAGGAGGAGAAGGGGACGACAGAGGATGAGATGGCTGGATGGCATCATCGACTCAAAGAACATGAGTTTGAGCAACTCTTGATGACTGTAGCTTTGTAGTATAATCTGAAGTCAGGAAGGTTGATTCCTCCAGCTCCATTCTTCTTTCTCAAGACTGCTTTGTCTATTCAGGTTCTTTCGTGTTTCCACATGAATTGTGAAATTTTTTGTTCTAGTTCTGTGAAAAATGTAATTGGTAATTTGATAGGGATCACACTGAATCTGAAGATTGTGTTTGGTAGTATGCTCGTTTTCACAATATTGATTCTTCCTTCCCAGGAGCATGGAATATCTACCATCTGTTTATGTCATCTTTGATTTCTTTCAATAGTGTCTTATAATTTTCTGTGTACAGTTCTTTTTCTGCTTAGATAAGTTTATTACTAGATATTTAATTCTTTTTGTGGCAATGGTGAATGGGATTGATTCCTTAATTTCTCTTACTGATTTTTTATTGTTAGTACATAGAAATGCAAGTGATTTCTGTGTGTTGATTTTGTATCCTGAAACTTTGTTAAATTCACTGATTAGCTCTAGTAATTTTCTGATACTATCTTTACGGTTTTATAGGTATAGTATCATCTCATCTGCCAGCAGTGAGAGTTTTACTTCTTTTCCGATCTGGATTCCTTTTATTTCTTTTTCTTCTCTGATTGTTGTAGCTAGGAATTCCAGAACTATGTTGAATAATATTGGTGAAAGTGGACACCCTTGTCTTGTTTCTGATCTTAGGGAGAATGCTTTCAGGTTTTCATCATTGAGAATAAAGTTTGCTGTAGGCTTATCATATACGGCCTTTACCATGTTGACATAGGTTCCTTCTGTGCCCATATTTTTAAGAATTTTAATCATAAATGGTGCTGAATTTTGTCAAGATTTTTCTTGCATCTTTTGTGATTAGCATATGGTTTTTATCTTTCAATTTGTTAACTGGTGTATCACATTGATTGATTTGTATATATTGAAGAATCCTTGCATCCCTGGAATAAGCCCAACTTGATCATGGTGTACAAGCTTTTTGGTGTGCTGCTGAACTCTGTTTGCTAAAACTTTGCTGAGGATGTTCGCACCTGCGTTCGTCAGGGGCATCGGCCTGTAGTTTTCTTTTTCTGTGTTGTCTTTGCCCAGTTTTGGTATCAGGGTCACAGTGGCCTTGTAGAATGAGCTTGGAAGTGTTCCTTCCTTGGCAATTTTTTGGAAGAGTTTTAAAAGGAGAGGCATTAGCTCTTCTCTAAATGTTTGGTAGAATTCTCCTGTGAAGCCATCTGGTCCTGGGCTTTTGTTTTTTGGGAGATTTTAGATCACAGCTTCAATTTCAGTGTCTTCTCATTGGGTTGTTCATAATTTCTGTTTCTTCCTGGTCCAGTCTTGGAAGGTTGAACTTTTCTAAGAATCTATCCATTTCCACTTTATTGCCATGTAGTTGTTCATAATAGTCTCTTCTAATCCTTTGTGTTTCTACCTCGCCTGTTGTAAACTCTTTTTTCATTTCTAACTTTGTTGATTTGATTCTTCTCTCTTTTTTGATGAGCCTGGCTAAAGGCTTGTCAATTTTGTTTATCTTCTCAAAGAACCAGCTTTTCGTTTTATTCATCTTTACAATTGTTTCTTTCATTTCTTTTTCAGTTATTTCTGCTCTGATCTTGATGATTTTTTCCTTTTACTAATTTTGGGGGGTTTTGTTTTTCTTTTTCCAGTTGTTTTTGGTGTAAAGTTAGGTCCTCTATTCGATGTTTTTCTTGGTTCTTGAGGTAGGGTTGCATTGCTATAAACTTCACTCTGAGAACTGCTTTTGCTGCGTCCCATAGGTTTTGAGTTGTCGTGTTTTTACTGTGATTTGTTTCTAGAAACTTTTTTATTTCCCTTTCGATTTCTTCAGTAACCTGTTGGTTATTTAGAAATGTATTGTTTAACCTCCATGTGTTTGTGTTTCTTACAGTTTTTTTCTTGTAATGGATAGCTAGTCTCACAGCATTGCGGTTGGAGAAGATGCTTGATACAGTTTCAATTTTCTTAAATTTACTGAGATTTGATTTGTGACCCTAGATGTGGTCTGTCCTGGGGAATGCTCCATGTGCACTTGAGAAGAAGGTGTATTCTTCCGCATTTGTATGGAATGTCCTGAAGATATCAGTGAGACCCATCTCATCTAATGTTATCTCTTAGGATCTGTGTTTCCTCATTAATTTTCTGCTTTGACGATCTGTCCACTGGTGTGAGTGGGTGTTACAGTCTCCTGCTATTACTGTGTTGCTGTCGATTTCTCCTTTTATGTCAGCTAGTGTTTGTCTTACGTATTGAGGTGCGCCTGTGTAGGGTGCGTAGATGTTTACAGTTGCTATGTCTTCCTCCTGGACTGGCCCCTTGATTGTTACGTGATGTCCTTCCTTCTCTCTTGTAATCTTCTTTAAGGTCTGTTTTATCTGCTATGAGGATCGCTGCTCCAGAGTTCCTTCGCTTCTCGTTTGCATGGACTATGTTTTTCTATGCTCTCACTTTCAGTCTGTGTGTGTCTCTGGGTCTGAAGTGGGTTTCTTGGAGACAGCATGTATATGGGTCCTATTTTTGTATCCATCAGCCAGTCTGTGTCTTTTTGTTCGAGCACTTAATCCATTTACATTTAAAGTAATTACTGATATATGTGCTTCTTTGCCATTTTCTTGTTTGGGGTTGATTTTGTAGATCTCTTTTCTTCTGTTGTATTTCTTCACTATATACGTCCCTTTAACATTTGTTGAAAAGCTGGTTGGGTGGTACTGAATTCTCTTAACTTTTTCTTGTCTGAAAAGCTTTTTATTTCTCCATCAATTTTGAATGAGATCTGCCTGGAGCCTCTGCGGGAGATCCCACCCATGACAGGGTCAGGTGGAAGAGAACTGTTAAGCAAGGCTTCAGGACTCAAGGGGCTCCCTAGGCTTTCTCGAGCATCTACCCCAAAACCAGAATCTATCTGACTTTCATCAACTCCTCTGACATTAACAGGGGGCTATCCCCGACCACCTTTTTCTGGAGAAAATCAGCTTAGGGCTATAGCTAATAAGTCTCTTGGACATGAGAGGAATATTTCAAACCAAACCCCCTCTGTTAGCATTCTAGCTTGCTTGGCAGGTCTATCCAGACTCTTGCAGCTACGCATATGATTATTTACAGCCTCCCAACTGTGAGAGGCATGAGAAGCATAAAACATAGAGCCTTTCAAAGAGTTAAAAGTTACTAGAGTAGTGCTAATGTAGGATTTCATTATTGGGCCAATGCTTGCTGCTAAGTTCCCACATCTCTTATCCACTGTGCACCTGGGAGTGCATTAGTTAACAGAGTTGGAAAGTAAGAAAAACAAGTGTAGCCTTGAAATTAACCACATCAGACCTTTGAGCTAATTTATTATTTCTTATAACTCATTGCATCTTTGCTCCCTGAGAAATGTAACTTGTTTAATACTTTCTGAGGCTGACATAGATTAGAAATATAAAGAAAAAACACTTTGAGGGAAAATAAGCTTTCTGGTTAAGCAACCTTTATCAAAAGAGGGTCATAAAATGTCCACAGGCCTCCAAGGCCAGAAGATACTGTACACAACGTTGTCTATGGAGAAGATTTGCAGAAAAAAATCCTGGTTTCGATAAAGACAAAACAGGTGTAATGTTTGGGCTGACTCTGTCTGACTTTGCATCTTTCATTTCCCTCTATGTACAAGTAAAGGTATAAAAGACCTTTTTGAAAATAAAAACAATTGGGCTTTGCTCGAAGAAGCTTGGTCACCCCACGTCAATCATTTTTTCTCTCTCTCTCTCCCTCTCCCTCCCTCTCTTTTTCAGGCTAATCCCTTGGAGCATAGAGGCTCTCTGCGTTCACTTTCCTGCCTGAGCTTCTAAGACTTTATTAGCTTCTGTACAAACCAAGGAATATCAGCCTCTTTCTCTCCTCTATTTTCTTATCTACAATATTCTTTCCTTATCTCTCTCTAAATCACCCGCCAATGCCGTTTTTCCTTCAGGTTCCCCTGGATCCTGCGGGGGCTGGACCCTGGCAGAGATCCTTTCTGGGTACAGTAATCTTGGTTGTAGATTTTTCCCTTTCAGTACTTTAAATATATCCTGTCATTCCCTTCCAGCCTGTAGAGTTTCTGCTGAAAGATCAGCTGTTAAATGTGTGAGGTTTCCCTTGTATGTTACTTATTGCTTTTCCCTTGCTGCTTTTAATATTCTCTCTCAGTGTTTAATCTTTGTTAGTTTGATTAGTATGTGTCTAGCATGTTTCTCCTTGGGTTTATGCTGTATGGGACTCTGCGCCTCTTGGATTTGATTGACTTGATTTCCTTTTCCACGTTGGGGAAATTTTCAACTAAAATCTCTTCAAATATTTTCTCATATGCTTTCATTTTCTCTTCTTCTGGGACCCCTATTATTTGAATATTGGTGCGTTTGATATTGTCCCAGAGGTCTCTGAGACTATCCTCTCATTCTTTTTACTTTATTCTGCTCTTCAGAAGTTATTTCCATCATTTTATCTTCCAGCTCACTGATTTGTTCTTCTGCTTCAGATATTGTGCTGTTGATTCTTTCTAGAGTATTTTTAATTTCAGTAATTGTGTTGTTTGTCTCTGTATGTCTATTCTTTAATTCTTCTAGGTCTTTGTTAATTGAGTCTCACATTTTCACCATTTTGTTTTCTAGGGGTTTGATCATCTTTACTATTATTATTCTAAATTCTTTTTCAGTTAGTTTGCCTATTTCCTCTTCATTTATTTGAACATCTGTGTTTCTAGTTTGTTCCTTAATTTGTGTTGCATTTCTCTACCCTTTCATTATTTTTTTTAACTTATTGTGTCTGAGGTCTCCTTTTCCCAGGCTTCAAGGTTGAATTCTTTCTCCATTTTGGTTTCTGCCCTTCTGTGACTGGTCCAGTGGTTTGTGTAAGCTTCATATAGGGTGAGACTGGTGCTGAGCTTTTTTGTTTGCTTGTTCTTCCTCTGATGGGAAGGCTGAGTGAGGTGGTAATACTGTCTGCTGATGACTGGGTTTGTGTTTTTGTTTTGTTTGTTGGTTAGACGAGGTGTCCTGCACCAGACGCCACTGGTGGCTGGGTGGTGCTGGGTCTCGCTTTCAGGCGGGTGCCTTTGTGTGAGATCTCACTGTCTGGCACTCCCTGGCGCTAGTTCTGTGGGCGTCTATGGACCTGGGGTCAGTGCGCCCACTCCAGAGGTTCAGGGCCTGATCTCTAGTCAGGAGCAAAGATTCCACAAGCGGTTTGTTAAGGCATTAAGTGAGATTAAAACAAATACCCAAAAGCGAGAAAGCAAAGATGAACCCCAGACAAATGACAGTTACAAAATCAGACAAATAATAATTAAAATGATGGAATATGCACAATACATATACACCCATAAGCAAAGTCAAAACAGTGCGACAAATATAAAGTACAGTGAACTGACCTGGTGAGCAAAGGAAACCTCACACTATCTCCACCAGTTAAGAGCAAAGCTAACCAAACCGCAGACTGCAAAACAAAGCAGCAGCAAGGTGTCCAGTGGGGACAGAGCAACGAGGGCAAACTAACAAGGATGCTGGGAGGAAAGGGAAGGGAGAACAGACATGCACAGTTAAACAGGGAAGGATGCTGGGAGGAAAGGGAAGGGAGAACAGACATGCACAGTTAAACAGGGGCAGAGGATTTGTGTGCATCAAAGACTAACTGCGAGGGGAAAAGAACAGTCGAAAAGGCAAGCAAAGGAACAAATACAGAAGAAATATAATAGGTTTAAAAAATTAAAATTATACAAAAAAGAGAAGAAAAAAAAAAAAAGAAAACTCCACAGAACTGCAAAAGCCCAACATAGAGGCAGAGGTTTATAACAACTATAAAAAGAGTGATTGAATATACACATATACATATATACCCATAAACAAAATAAAAACAGTCCAACGAAAATAAAGTACAATAGATTGAGCCAGCGAACAAAGGAAACCAAAAATCATATCTACCAGTTAAGAACAAAACTAACCAAAGCACAAACTGGAAAACAACACCAGAGCAAGGTGCCAACTGGGGAATAAAGCAATGAAAATGAAGTTAGCAAATACGCCGAGAGGAAAGGAAAGAAAGAAAAAGTAGGTAGGCAAAGCTAAACAGAGGGAGATACGATTTATGTGCAGTGAGGACTAACTGCAAGGGGAAAAGAACAGTAGAAAAGCAAACAAGAGAGTAAATGTAGGAAAATAAGAAAAGTCACATTAAATTTTGTTAGAAAAGAGGAAAGAAAAAAACGAGGGTAGGGGGAACTCCACAGAACTGCAAAAGCCCAATGTAGAGGCAGAGGGTTATAACAGCAATAAAAAGTGTGACTGAGGAACAAAAAAACTCAAAAGCTTAATTAGATTTCATGGTGCCAATGAAACCAACAACAACAGAGAGTGAAAAAAAAAAAAAAAGAATCCAAAATAATCTACAGAACAAGTCAAAACATAAAAATAATAGATGTCTTTCTTGACTCACTGCCGTCAGAGTCCTTTCCCTTGCTGAGTCACAGTCCACCTCACCTCCCTAGGATGCCCTCCAATACTGTACTGATCCCTAGACCTGCTGTGGGGGCAGCTAAGATTCTAATCTGGTCCTACTCCTGTGTGTTCTTGCCGCCAATGTCCACAGCTATTAAAAACAGTACGTTTTCTTTCATTGGCGCTCTCAAAATCCTTTTATATATTCCATAGACACAGAGTCTGCCTAGTTGCTGGTGTGGATCTAATCTGCAGCTTGTACAGCTGGTGGGAGGTTTGGGGGTCTTCTTCCTCAGTCACACTGTCCCTGTGGTCTTCAGATGTGGGGTTTGCCCCTGCGGCTTCCCTGGAGGCTGTGGGTTTGCCCCTGTGAGGACCGCATGTGGAGGCGGAGCAGCTGCCTGGGTGGCAGGGTCTCCGGCTGCACCAGGTACTCGGGAGTTTGCAGCTAGGGCAGCAGGAAATACAGGGCTCGAGAAGGGGATGGCAACCAGTACTGGCCAATACCCTCCAGGATTCCTGCCTGGAGAACCCTCCTGACAGAGGAGCCTGGCAGGCCACAGTCTGCAGGGTCGCAAAGAGGTGGACACGATGCAATCCTGCATGCACGGATGCAAGATTTTTTTGCCTGTGTCAGCTCTGCTGAGGGTTGAGTGTGAAGGTGGCACTGCTGCTTGTCTTTCGGGGGCCCTGGCAGCGCCAAGTGTTCAGGGACACAGGCTGCCTCAGCCACAGGAGTTATGGCCCTGAAAGTGAAAGCTGCCCAGTCGCGCCCGACTCTTTGCAACTCCATGAACTATAGAGTCCATAGCATTCTCCAGGCCAGAATACTGGAGTGGGTAGCCTTTCCCTTCTCCAGGGAATCTTCCCAACTCAGGGGATCTTCCCAACTCAGGGATCGAACCCAGGTCTCCTGCATTGCAGGCAGATTCTTTACCAACTGAGCTATCAAGGAAGCCCTATCAGAGCCCTTCAGAGTCTTTTTTCAAGCCTCTTGTACCTGGCGATCAGAAGACCTCTTTGGCCAGTCTCTCTTCATAGCTCCACCCTTCAGGCACTTAGACAGCTCCCTGGCTGGGGCCCTTCTCTATAGTTCAGCGCATCGGGCACTTACAGGGGCACCCTGGGTGGGGTCCTTCTCTGTAGTTCAGCGCATCAGGCACTTACAGGGGCACCCTGGCTGGGGTCCTTCTCTGTAGTTCAGCGCATCAGGCACTTACAGGGGCACCCTGGCTGGGGTCCTTCTCTATAGTTCAGCGCATCAGGCACTTACAGGGGCACCCTGGCTGGGGTCCTTCTCTATAGTTCAGCGCATCGGGCACTTACAGGGGCACCCTGGATGGGGTCCTACTCTGTAGTTCAGGGAGTCAGGCATTTGATGGGCGGCCTCTCTGTTGTTCAGGAGCCAACTGTGGAGAGAGAGGCGATGGGGACGGCTCCACCCGCTGCGTGTGACTCGGCAGTGCCGCCTGGCCTCCGTGGCTGCCTGGCTTTCCTCCACAGGCGTTTCCCACCACGAGCTCCTCCCCCACATCCCCTCGATCCGTCTCTCCACAGTCAGCAGCAGCCCCCACTCTGGGATGAGTCCCTGAACCCCAGCTCCCAGCTGCTGCGCCTTCCAAGCGATCTGCGTCCCTGTCCGGGGTGTCTATGGCTGCGGCAAGGACTGCCTGATTCTCCTTCCATTTAGGCTGTCCCAGATCCACTGTTTCACTCTCACCTTAAATGCGTCTCCCCTGACTCAGACAATCGCCCCAATGTGGGGATCGCACCCCTGCTTCAGTTCCCCCACCCGCCGAGCTCCAGGCGGGTACAGTCCTACCAACACTCCTGTTTTTCCCCCCAGTTCCTTCCTCCTGCCGAGTTTTTCCTGGTTCTATATATTCTTTTCCACTGGTCAGGTCCTCCCGGCCGCTCTCAGCTGGTGTTCTGCCTGCATTTCCGTGTCTGAAGGTATACTCCTGGTGTGTCCGTGGAGAGTGAGACGCAGTGCTCGTTCACCCACTCCTCCACCATCTTGCTCTCCCTCCAACAATCACATATCATGAAATATTCCCAAATTACCCGTACTGCCCAGCCTTTTTATCGGCACTGTATCAGTACCTCCTCCGCATCACACTGTTTCCTACCTGATACCAATACTTAGAACTTGTTTTTAATGTCGGTTTCATTGCTGTTCATCTCACTGTGTAGTAAGTGCATTTTGTTGACCTAGAAAGATTAAGAATCTTACTGCTGTAAACATCTCTATGTTTTTTTAGGATTTCCTGGTCAAGATCCATGAAAAATGTCTTTCAGATTTCTGTTGGATGGCTTTCCTATCCCCTCATAAGAAAGCAGCTGATCCCACATTGTCACAGCAGCAAGCACCACAGTCGCCGAGGCCCCAGCGCCTGTCTCCCCCTTGCACCTCACGCGCCGCCTCTGTCAGCGACAATTCGGTGCCACATGTGCCGCGCCTGGGCCCAGTGCCTCTCACCACGTGCCTCTCAGGGTGGGGCAGCTGCTGCTGTTGCCCTGTCGACAAGTCATGTCCGACTCTTTGTGACCTCATGGGCTGCAGCACGCCAGGCTTCCCTGTCCTTCAGTAATTAACAGGCTTTGCTCAAACTCATGTCCGTTGAGTCAGTGATGCCGTCCAACCATTTCACCCTCTGTCGTCCTCATCCCCTCCTGCCCTCAATCTTTCCCGGCATCAGGGGCTTTTCCAATGAGTCAGCTGTTTCCTGACTCAATATGGGACAGATCCAATCCCCAAATACCTATCAAAGATGTTTCTTCTAAAGCCATGTGCTCACTGTACTACTCAAGTGTCTAGCAGAAAACAAATGACTCCAGTCAACGTGGGCGATTAAGGAAGGCTGAATAAGGGGACTGTACAAAGTATGCTCAGGGCTTCCTGGGTGGCACTAGTGGCAAAGAACCAGTCTGCAAATGCAGGAGCTGTGAGAGACTTGGGTTCAATCCCAGGGCCAGGAAGATTCCCTGGAGGAGAGCATGGCAGCCCACCCCAGTATTCTTGCCTGGACAACCCTGTGGACAGAAGGGCCTGGCGAGCTACAGTCCCAGAAGTGACAAAGAATCGGACATGACCAAAGCAACTGAGCGTGCCTGCACACGTGCCGAGAGTGCCGGGCGAGAAGACACCAAGGAGTGGGGGCGCACAGGGACAGCAGCGGTGAGGGGACCTTGCCACGCCGAGGCATTCCTGCATCAAGGGCAGGAATGGTGCCAGAATCAGAAGGGGCTGTAGCGGCAGGAAAGCTGCCCAGTAAGGCTTCCGGCTCTAGCAAAGAAGTGCAGCCGTCTCTTGACAGCCCAGCTGAGAGGAGCGGGTGACTGAGCAGCCCGGCCTCCCCCAGCAGCAGGCCTACCCCCGGTGCCGCCCACGACCAGATGCAACTTCCCCAGAGCACCAGAGCCCTGATTACGTCTCCCCGCGTCTCTGCCTCCCGGGGAAAACAGGAGGCTGGGGCAGCGAAAGATGAAACTGGAGAAGCAAAATAAAATCCTAAGCATACCCACTATTTCCCATGTAATCAAATTTATTCTTCCCTCTGGAACTTTACCACTTCGTTAAAAGTCCAGTAACAGGAATTAGCAATAATTAGCATTGCTTTAAATAAAGAGCATATTTAAATTGATAAGGAAGACCATGGATCCAAATAGCAGAAGAACAAAAGACATGACTAGATTTTCACAAACAAGGAAACTGAACTGGAACAAAGCTGGAACACCGAGTAAGCATGGATTCCATCCGTTACCTATGGAATACAAGCTTGGAAGACACTGAAAAAGCTGAACGCACTGAGGATGAAGGGCAAAATCATAAACAAGGGAGAGGCAATGAATTAGTGAATATTAAGAAGAAAGCTGAGTGCCAAAGAATTGATGCTTTTGAACTGTGGTGTTGGAGAAGAATCCTGAGAGTCCTTGGACTGCAAGGAGATCCAACCAGTCCATTCTGAAGGAGATCAGTCCTGGGTGTTCATTGGAAGAACTGATGCTAAAGCTGAAACTCCAGTNGAAGAATCGATGCTTTTGAACTGTGGTGTTGGAGAAGACTCTTGAGAGTCCCTTGGGCTGCAAGGAGATCCAGCCAGTCCATTCTGAAGGAGATCAACCCTGGGATTTCTTTGGAAGAACTGATGCTAAAGCTGAAACTCCAGTACTTTGGCCACCTCATGTGAAGAGTTGGCTCATTGGAAAAGACTCTGATGCTGGGAGGGATTGGGGGCAGGAGGAGAAGGGGACGACCGAGGACGAGATGGCTGCATGGCATCACTGACTTGATGGACGTGAGTTTGAGTGAACTCCGGGAGTTGGTGATGGACAGGGAGGCCTGGCATGCTGCGATTCATGGAGTCGAAGAGAGTCGGACACAACTGAGCACCTGAAGTGAAGGGGTAATCTACAAGATGACAGGTGGGCACATGGTAAAATACCTGCATGTCAGAAACTTGACAAAGGGCATCAAGACAAAGAAAGAACAATGGTTGGAAATGAGTGGAAACAAGAGAAAGAGAAGACCGTGTTTTCTGGCTTCACAGTATGAAGTAGGAGAATGAGGAGGTGCCTCTAAGAAAAGGTCAGGGGACATGCAATCCTGGGGAAAATCCACATTTCAGACAAAGCAAGGAGGAAGAGGGAGAGTCCCAGGAAAACGGAGAACCTCGCAGCTCTCCTGGCAGCAGAACAGGAGAGCCAAGGCGAAGCAAAGCAGGGCTTGTGAGAGATCCGCCAGCGACAGGGTGGAATGGTGACAAGCAGAGAGTAGAATGACTGTCTTGGGTGGAACTGGATTCATGGGAGTGGGGGGAACAGTGGTGATGAATGAATTGTCTCAATCTTCCATGGCACACCTACAGATGAGAGCATTCCCTAACTAGGGGAAAGCTGCAATCAGCAGGTAGCCCATTATAGGGTGCTTGGAGGATCTTCTCAAGTAACCAGCCCACCTGCTGGTGGGCACAACCGCACCCTTGCCCCCTGGGCTGTGCAACTCAGAAATGCTGGCAAATCCCCGCACACCTCACAAGGAAGCAGAAAACAACAGGGAAGCAGGAGCTATTCTTAACCAACATACATAGGCATTAGAAACAGGCATCCTCAAAGGGTCATTTCCTCCTCAGCTTTATTGGGTTCCCGGACTCATGATGCCAGGAACGTTAGTGTATTTAGAAAATACCCAAAGACAGGTTGGCAAGTACTGACTTGCAAAATCCTCTGAGAATTGCTGAGTCTCCTGTGACACTGTATGATATCACAGTGTCTTAACCTTGTCTATTACACCCCAGGAGCACTTTTCAAAAGGAGGGAGAGAAAGGTGTCACATGGCTTCTTATTTGAACTAACCCAGGTTCACTCTAAAATGTTAGCAAAACCCTGGTCCTTATCAGTTAGTGCCTCTTCCTCAAAGCCAGCCCCTGCACCACGCACCACAAGCCTCAGTACCTTAGTCACAGGTGGAATCAGCTCAGTCACTGGTTCCCTTGAGCCCTCGTCTCCTGCTGTGTCCCCTCGGCTTCCTCCAGGCCCAGCCGGGGCTCCTTGCTTCTTCTCTGGGCTCAGAGCCCTTTCTCTTTGAGCCCAGAGGCGTCCCCCCTGCTCCGGCCCGGGGGCCTCCCTGCTCTCTGGCAGTGCCCGTGACACAGCCTTGACCGGGAGCTCTTATTCCTCACGTTTGTCGTTTCTCACCCTGGGTCTTGTTTCCTGCTGTTTCCTTCCTTAGACTCAGCTCCCCCCCAATTCCAGCAGACTCCATCCTCGCTCAGCCCACCCAGTCTCAGCTCAGGGGTCTGACCTGCAGTGTCGTTCGGGGGTCAGGACACACGTAACCAGGAGGAGCCCTGAAGCAGCAGGGCTGAGCTCAGGAATCATCTTTTCGGTTTAGACACCGGGTCTGCCCTTCCTCCAGCTCGTGTCTCCATCCCTGTGCTTCCCAGACGCTGTGGTGGGCGAGTCTTGCTGTGAGTGAGTGATGTGCTGGGACTGCAGACTCTGCTCATGGCAGAGGTGAAAAAAGGAGCAGGGACAGTGACAAGCCTGGAGATGAGCAGAGAATCAGTACCGCACACACGTGCTTCCATCACAGGCTCGTAGGAAAATGGACGAAGCAGCTGCTGGGGAGGGCACTCCAGTGGCTCTAAACCGTCGACTTTCTGTGTGACCCAGATGTTTCACTGTTGGGTAAATGCCTGAGATATTAAAACAAATGTCCACAGTGAAGTTTCTAAGTTTTATGCAGCCCCAAGAAGGCATCTGAAACCCAGCCTTCACTCCTAGCGACTGTGAGGCTCACAGAGGAGAATCTGGGGATCCATTTCCACCCCTCCAGATTTTGTGGAAGGACGTGATCTCTCTTGAGAGGGCAGAAGAAGCAGGTTCTTTTCATCTAAACACAAGGAGATTTGTCAATAAAGGCCCAGAGTCTGTCTCCACACCTCCCTCTGGGGAGTGGATAGACACGTAGTCTCCTGAGCCAGATACCTGCCTGGAGAGCTCACCTGGGCAATTCACTGCCTTAGACAACCTGGGCTTCTCCTCCCCACCGCACTGTGCCTCACTGATGTCTTTCTGAAATGGGGGAAACAACGGATCTGCCTGACTATGGCGTTAAAGGGGAAAATGGGTGAACACCTAACCCCCCTTAGTAAAAGTCAACAGTTGACGGCGTCGTTCTGCTATTGGAACACCGAACACATGAAGAGAGTGTGGCTCCAGCAGTAAGATGCTTGACTGTGACATTCAAAGAGCACGGTTCCCTGTCTCTTCTATCCCACAGGCACTTGGCTCTGTCCTCCTGAGCGCGAATCAGAAGCTGGTGTGTCACAGAGCATGATGGCTGAGAAATGTCTTCATCAGTTCAGTTCAGTTCAGCTCAAGCGCTCAGCTGTGTCCGACTCTGCGACCCCATGAATTGCAGCACGCCAGGCCTCCCCGTCCATCACCATTTCCCTGAGTTCACCCAGACTCACGTCCATCGAGTCCATGATGCCATCCAGCCATCTCATCCTCGGTCGTCCCCTTCTCCTCCTGCCCCCAATCCCTCCCAGCATCAGAGTCTTTTCCAATGAGTCAACTCTTCGCATCAGGTGACCAAAGTACTGGAGTTTCAGCTTCAGCATCATTCTTTCCAAAAAACACCCAGGACTGAAATCCTTTAGGATGGACTGGTTGGATTTCCTTGCAGTCCAAGGGACTCTCAAGAATCTTCTCCAACACCACAGTTCAAAAGCATCAATTCTTCAGCACTCAGCTTTCTTCACAGTCCAACTCTCACATCCATACATGACCACAGGAAAAACCATAGCTTTGACTAGACGGACTTTTGTTAGCAAAGTAATGTCTCTGCTTTTGAATATGCTATCTAGGTTGGTCATAACTTTCCTTCCAAGGAGTAAGCGTTCACCCAGGACTGAAATCCTTTAGGATGGACTGGTTGGATTTCCTTGCAGTCCAAGGGACTCTCAAGAATCTTCTCCAACACCACAGTTCAAAAGCATCAATTCTTCAGCACTCAGCTTTCTTCACAGTCCAACTCTCACATCCATACATGACCACAGGAAAAACCATAGCTTTGACTAGACGGACTTTTGTTAGCAAAGTAATGTCTCTGCTTTTGAATATGCTATCTAGGTTGGTCATAACTTTCCTTCCAAGGAGTAAGCGTCTTTTAATTTCATGGCTGTAATCACCATCTGCAGTGATTTTGGAGCCCCAAAAAATAAAGTCTGACACTGTTTCCACTGTTTCCCCATCTATTTCCCATGAAGTGATAGGACCAGATGCCAAGATCTTCATTTTCTGAATGTTGAGCTTTAAGCCAACTTTTTCACTCTCTTTTTTCACTTTCATCAAGAGGCTTTTTAGTTCCTCTTCACTTTCTGCCATAAGGGTGGTGTCATCTCCATATCTGAGGTTATTGATATTTCTCCTGGCAATCTTGATTCCAGCTTGTGCTTCTTCCAGTCCAGCATTTCTCATGATGTACTCTGCATATAAGTTAAATAAGCAGGGTGACAATATACAGCCTTGTCGTACTCCTTTTCCTATTTGGAACCAGTCTGTTGTTCCATGTCCAGTTCTAACGGTTGGCTCCTGACCTGCATATAGGTTTCTCAAAAAGGCAGGTTAGGTGGTCTGGTATTCCCATCTCTTCATAATGGACCTCAATTTATTTTTCTGGTACATCTTTGTGTAAGAATGAGAAAACTGTCCCCCAGATGGCCCCTGAGAGCAGGCGACTCTGCAGGAAAGAGAGTTTCCCTTTGACCTTAGAGCTCAGGGCCCAGCTGGGAGGCTGTCAGGAGGATGGGTTCACAGGGAGGGCTGCAGCCAAGGTCCCGCTTTGGGGGAAGGCAACTGACACCTATTCTCCGCACGTGGCTGAGACACTTTGCCATTATCTCTTAAACTGAGGATTTGAAATATTTTCCTAGTTGTGCACATAATTCTCAAGGACATCGTCAGGTTGGACCAGCTCTCAGAATATAAAATAGAAAATGTAAGGTGTTTAATCATTTTTGTTAGAAGTGGTCGTAAGGACCATTCAACATGTGAGAGAAGACAGATTTTTATGGGTTGTGTCTGTTTGGAGACAGTAGGTCAAGGCAGGTAAAGAAGTCAGAGCCTAAATGTGCTGTCATCGGCCTCACCCACAGGCCCACAGGCATTTCACAGGAGCTGGTGACTGCAGCTCTGTTTCTTCCGGGGACGAGAAGGAAGCACAGGAACTGGACAACAGTCTAATCTTCACTCACAGAGACGGTGCTTGTGAAGGTGACAGTAGCTGGTGAAGAAATCAGAAGTTGATCTACTTGAAATACCAGCTGCTTTGAGGCACTAGAGAGGCGGCTAGAGAGGGATATATCCAGGGCTGAGAGCTCCCGGCACACAGGCTTGCAGACTGCCTGCCCAGCTCCTCCAGGAACACAGGTAAGTGCTTCCAGAAGCTCTGTGCAACACCATGAATCCTTTCTGAAAATAATAAGGATTGTGGTCTTTTTTCATCCTGCTTCTATTAATATTTCTTTGGTATGGTGATACTTCACTTATTCTGCCAGAGCAAAAGTAAAACACCTTTTTCTCCTGATTTAGTTCTTAGATTATTTATTTATTTCCCAAAAAGTCTTGCTTCTTTGGAAGCACATGTGATCAGGGGTAGGATGTCCAAGACCCACAAATGCTTCAAGTGAGATCCTTCTACAGAGGAAGGTGCCTAAGGGGAGATGGCTGAAGGTTACCACATCAGCCTTTGCCTGGTGTCTGTTATAAATCATTTTTTACCCAGTCTTAATGCAATCACTAAGGAGGAAAAGATAAATATATTCCATTACTTTTTCACAAATTTTCTTTAAAAAGTAATTTCAATAGTCCTGTAATTATGAAATGCATACTGTTCATTTTAAAAGACTTGAAAAGTAAGAAGATGGGAAATGTTGATTGCCAGAAACCCGCAACCCACACATGAGGCATTTTTTTTAGAAATTCTCATTACAGATTGGCCTCCCTTCACGAGAGTGATGATAAAATGCTCTGCTGCTCTTCCAGGACTTCCAGACCACATCGGCCACCATGACTTCCCTCGGTGAAGCAATCATCCACCTTGCAATCGATCTGTTCCACCAGATCAGACAATCAGAGAAGGAAAACATCTTCCTGTCCCCTCTCAGTATCTCGTCGGCCTTAGCCATGACTTACTTAGGGGCCCGAGGAAACACCGCGTCAGAAATGCAGAAGGTAGATGGCAGCTGCCCTTCCGTCACAGGCTTACATGGTTTGTCTGCTGGCTGGTGTGCAGACGCCCACAGGCCTGGCTGTCCCCGGGTCCCATGGGAAGCCCAAGCAGCCCCACGACTGGGTGGGCACAGAGGGGGGCACGCACGCTCCCGCAGGGCTCGCCACCTGCTCCCTGTGCCTGGACTTCCTCTGGGGGCTGGGACGAGCTCCTACAATTGCGCAACAACCAGAGGTGAGGCTTTAACGGAAGAGTTCACTGGAAGTGAGGCACTGACTAAAATCCACAGGAGACAGCTTTACATGTTTGCTCAACGATGAATGTAAAACGAGACACGATTCTTCAGAGTGGACAGCAATCAAGCAGCTTTGTGTTTCCCACACACAGACTGTGTTTTAAGGACGAAGCTTTCATTGAACCCCTCTGGGCCTTTTCTTTGTTTCCTCTTGAGTTTGTCTCTGTGCGGGGCATTTATTCGGTATATAGTTTTGTTTGTGGGTATTCTTTTGTCCTTCCGTTCTTTCCTCTTTACTTACTCTGATGTGTACAGATCGTTACAGACTCCTTGCCCCACTCCCTGTCTTCTCCAGGTCCTTCACTTCAGTGAAATCACGGAGAACCCAAGAGGAAAAGCTACAAGAAATCCCATGAGTCAGAGCATTGGATGTAGAGGAGGTCATATGTCCAAGAGGGTCGTAGCTTAAGCTGGGGATTTCAGATAAACTGGGAAAAGTCCATTTTTAGAGGTCATGCTAGGCAAGCTGGAGAGAGTTGTTTCTCGGTTCACCTGTGTGCGTGTGTGAAATCATTTCAGTTATGTCCTACTCTCTGTGACCCCATGGACTACAGCCCTCCAGGCCCCTCTGTCCATGGGATTCTCCAGGCAAGAGGACTGCAGTGGGTTGCCGTGCCCGCCTCCAGGGGGCCTTCCCGCCCCAGGGACCGAACCAGCATCTCTCACGTCTCCTGCATCAGCAGACACGTTCTTCACCCCTGGCACCCCTGGAAAGCCCTCTCATTTCCCATTACATACTTATTTACTTCCCTGGTGGCTCAGACAGCAAAGCATCTGCCTGCAGTGAGGGAGAGCTGGGCTCGACCCCTGGGTCAGGAAGATCCCCTGGAGAAGGAAGTGGAAACCCACTCCAGTGCTCTTGCCTGGAAAGCCCCATGGATGGAGGAGCCTGGTAGGATCACAAAGAGTCAGACACGACTGAGCAACTTCACGTCACTGCCCTTCACTTATTTACCTCATATCTTTGTTTTTCTGAAAGTAGAGAAGCATGTGCTTAAAATCAGGGACTCTGAAACCTAAAGGAGCTCCAGATAGTGATCTGCTGTTCAGGAATGAGGAACACGGCAAAAATACAATGGCTCTCAGCCAGTGACGTCATCCCAATGAGCCAGGGAAGATAAAAGGTTGCTGCATCACATGCAAATACGTTCAAACAGGACAGCAGGACCAGGGTATGGAAACTCTAATTAAAGCTCCATATTATTATATAGAATAAAAATAAGTATATCAATCACAATATGCTGCTATAGTTGCATAGTTTTAATTAACTCTCAGATTAAGAGCAATAAGCATATGATCAAGTGTATTATGGAGTATTTTGGGAAATGAATGAGAGCTACGGTTTATCTAAATAGTCTAAAACTCTTAGCCAAAAGTGAAAGATTCTGAATTGAGACAAGCCCACTTTGAAAAAGTTATCTGTATCTCCTCGGAGAAGTCTCTGAGCTCTCTGAGCTCCTGTCCTCATGTGAATGGCACTGAAGACTTAGAGGTGCTGAGCAACAGCTGTTCCCAGGCTACCTGGCACCCACCGCCCCTACACTGGGAAGTGTGGCCATCACAGCGAAGAGCCGCAGATGACAGTCAACAGGTCTTGGAAGGTAATCCCTCAAAGGAAGGTAACAGGGCATCGAATCACAACATAGGACGACACTCAGATTTCGTGTTCTCACACAGCTGATGACTGTTAGAAATTCTCTATGGCTCCAGCCCTCCAGGAGCTTCTGTTTAGCTGAGACCTGTACGTAACCGTTGGAGACGGCTAAGAGACAGTGCACTGATGGAATGTGGAATGCTGGTGCACCCGTAGCTCAGCAGAGGAAAGGCTGGAGTGTGTCAGAGCAGGAAGAGTTACCTGGAAGACTTAATGTAAAGACTGGGAAGGCTAATTCCAGTAACACGCGCCAATTGGGGGAGATAACCATGAACATCATCCCCGGGGATACCTCCCTCTAGACACCCAGCAGACCCCTGGGGGTGTAGAGTTTACACTGACGGAGAGTCCAGTGAGCTCACTTTTTGGTGTTTGAAGGTTGAAAAGCCAGGAAATGTTCATCATCACTTTCAAAAGCTTCTGACGGAATTGGAGAAATCCACTGATGCCTATGAGCTGAGTGTCGCCAACAGGCTCTATGGAGAAAAGGAGCTCCCGTTTCTCCAGGTGAGTTTCCTGGCCCGTCACACCTGTAGTCTGCAGCCCGCGTCCTCGGGCCCCATCTCCCAGTGAGGGGAGGGGTGCAGAGGAGCCTGGGGACCCACACGGGGGCATTTCTCCCAGGGGCCGGGCTCCCCGACACAACCCCACCTGCTGGAGTGTCCAGAGGCTGATAGCACATCAGTGAGGCGGGGCTAGGCATTGGCTTGTGAACTCTGCTTGATCAGGATTTAACACATTTCATTTGGGAATACCTACATAGTTACTTATAAATTACTTTTCATTCCTGCTTTCTTCCTGCTCATGTCACAGGAATACATGGATAATGTTCAGAAATTTTATCTGGCCAGTGTGGAATCTGCCGATTTTAAAAATGCTGCAGAGGAAAGTCGAAAGATGATTAACTCCTGGGTGGAGAGCCAAACCAATGGTGGGTTATGAGGAGTCACTCATTAAAAGTCACCGCTGAGTCCCCGCCGTGTGTGGACACAGAGCTGGACCCTGACCGGGCTTCCAGGAGCAGGGGTGAGACGAGATCGTGGAGGGTGGGGAGGCCCTGCAGGGGGCGGACGGTCCACGTCAGTGCAGAGAGACACTCGCTGGGGTGCTCCCAGGAACTGCCCCCTGAAGGCAGAGCTGAGTCTGAAAGACAGTGTCTTCGTGGATCCCAGGTCTCTGCTCACACTTCAGATTGATTCATAAGTTTTTCTTTCAGTTAGAGGCTTAACTTCTGGATTATGGTTCCCCAAGAGAAGATATTAGAAAGGGTCCCTTTGTTAAATGGGAAACAACCTTCTCTCCCCCAAACCACCCTTTCTGCAGAAATGACCCCCTGCAGTAGGAGGAGTCTGGCCTATGTCCCCCTCCCACAGCATTGTCACGGGGTCCTCCCCTCCCGGGGCAGGTAACTGGACAAAGTCTCCCCATCTGAAACAGGACTAACCTGCAGCAACTCGACGTGGAGAATGAAGATGAAGACTCCTCAGGGAATGGTGTCTGCAGCGTGCTCTCGATGACTGCATGCATGCTGATTGTCCAGAAGGATATTCTGGCTACTTCTTCAGAATACTGAGCTCAAATTTCAAAAGACAGAGAGGGAGTAAGGAAGGAAGAACAGGAGAACGCCGCAGGGGGCAGTGAGGGAGGGGAGCAGAAATGTGATTTGTGGAAACTGTATCTAGAATCAGTGCATCAGGGTTCCTTGTGAGATGACTGCTGCCCCCACACACAGACTGAACACCTTCCCGGCCAGGAGCAGGGGCGTCTCCATGAGGGTGTCACCATCAGGCTGGGCCGTGAGCAAAGCCTCACCTGGTGAACCGCCGGGCATGGAGTCCCTCACAGCTGACTTGTGTGAATATTTAATCATCAGCTGCAACTTTCTAAACATCTTCCAGACAAACCACTTGTGCCTTTCATGACAGACCTTTGATTTTCTGTCTTTGCAGAAAGAATCAAGGATCTGTTTCCCAAAGACTCTCTCAACAGCATTACTGCCCTGGTTCTGGTGAACGCCATCTATTGCAAAGGGCAGTGGAACCAAAATTCAAGAAAGAAAATACTGTGGAGGAAAAGTTTTGGCTGGACAAGGTATTGTCTGTAATTAATTTATAATAAGGTAACATAGCTCTGTGTACAATGTGAAAGCTAAATACATATTTGGTCATTTCTTCTATAACTGCAGGATCTTTCAGGGCTCTTTTTCTGCCTTTATTTAGTTGGTAATAGTTGAAGAACTCTTGTCTCTAATTCACAGATTTCCCAGACCGTCTCTTAGAAGGAAGATGAGTTTGGTATCTCAATAATATTATCTTTTTTTTCTCTTTTGGACTAATGCCCATCTAGCGCTTTTTGCACGTGAATTGATTGCAGGATACAAGCAAACCTGTGCAGATGATGAAACAAACCAGTCGCTTCAATTTCGTGTCACTGGAGGACGTGCAAGCCAAGATCCTGGAAATCCCGTACAAAGGCGGAGAGCTGAGCATGCTGGTGCTGCTGCCCAGTGAAACGGACGGTCTGCAGGAGGTGAGACCTGGTGCTTACAGCGCTTCACACTGTTGCTTGCATTGCTGGAGACACAGGGCCAGCGCAGGCTGCTCACGGAATGCTGGCGATGCGCCAGGAGAGCAAATCGCTAGAGCGTGCCGCTCTTCCCTGCTGAGTCTAATGGAAAATCATGGAGAACTTGGCATCCTGTGACTTTCCAAAAAAATAGCCCTTCCAGGGTGATATGGAAGAACATGCAGAAACCCTTAACGTCACGGGACCCAGTAATATTCTGAGAAAACTAGAATATCACCTCAAAAATAATATGCTTGCTCACACATTAATATTTTGCAACCATCAAAACTTCACCTATTCCCGTCTATTCATTTGAAGACAGGGGAAACTAAGAGTCAAATGTAGATGACTCATGGAAAATATAGGCAAATTCACTCATGAACAAAATCAAAGTAAAACAATGCTGAGTGCCATTGCACAGACTGAATCACATGCTTCGTGGAGAGGCGACAAACCAACCTATCTTGATGCTCACTTTCTATTTAGAAGTTTCCTCTCAGAGTTATTTGGAGCCTCATTGCTGGGAAATTAAAAAAAAAGTGAATCTTCCTTTTAGCATTGTTACATTGGTTCAAGATAATTTGTAAAGAAACCGATAACCATATCTGGCATATAAACGTCATTCCATAAATGGCCATCTGCGATTACTATAATAGCCAGTGATGCTGAATTTGCAGTGAACTTGCCGCACAGAAAATATAGTGGCTTAGGGACTAACACACAATGCTTAGAAATATTACTTAAGGAAACACATACACTGAATCTCTACTTAATGGTGGTATTATGTAACAGTTTAAACTTGATTAGAGAAACATGTCTATACAGGAAAAGTTTTCAAATAAGTCAAGCAAGTAAAGGGAATAATAATGGGTTGTGCACTATAATCATATCACGCAAAAACTGCTCAAAAAGACATTAACAAGACAAGACTATTTGAAAGTGACACATGTAGTGATCTGGCAACTTAAGAAGCAAAGATATATAGTGCATCTTTTACAAAATAACTTTATTCAAGTGTTCTGCTGTTATGTACGGGTATATATACACATATATACACAGAAGGCTCAGTTTATCACATAAATATTACAAAATATCCATCTAATAATATACAATGAGATTACATGCAATATATAAATATCATATGTATATAGTATAGTGAGTTTATATGTATAATATAACTGAACCTCCTGTATTCATTTTACTGTGCAGATAATTGTTTTCCAGACATTTCAATCCAAGGTTAGGTGGGCCCCATGACCGCTGAGAATCCTGACAGTTGTTCCTTTTCCGCTGCTCCAGCTTGAAGACCAGCTCACTGCTGAGAAGCTAATAGCATGGACGAGCCCACAGAATATGGGGAAGAGACAAGTGGACTTACTGCTGCCTCAGCTTAAAGTGGAAGAGAGCTATGACCTCGTGTCCACACTGCAAGCCCTGGGGATGGTGGACGCCTTCCGTGCTGGGGCCACCGACTTCTCGGGCATGGCCGGGAGACACGATCTGGCGGTGTCAAAGGTCGTGCACAAGTCCTCTGTGGAGGTGACCAAGGAGGGCACGGAGGCCGTGGCTGCTACTGGTGTAGAAATTATTACAAGAGCAGGAAGAAATTCTGAGAGTTTCCGCTGCGATCACCCTTTCCTGTTCCTCATCAAGCACATCAAGACCAGCAGCATCCTCTTCTGTGGCCGAGTCTCTTCCCCGTAGATGTCCTTGGCCAGCGGCCACACTCGGGGACATTCAGAGAGCCGTTCCCGGAGCTTGAATGCCGGGGTAACCGGTTCCCTTGGATTCGTTTTCCTTTCCGGCCTCACAGTCATCTCTAAGAATATAGTCACTGAAAGAGCGTGTCTGTCCTTCTCCCTCTCTTTCCACAAACGCATGTAAACCTACTCTATTTCCCCATGGAAGCTCCCATTTGGACAAAAAGCTCAACTTATGATAAAAGGATATATCAATATTCTATCTTCACTCAGCTTTGAAATAATATATCTGCTGTTTCAAAAATCGCATCTATTAGTCAAATCTACTCAGCTAGACCTCCACATTTATTTGAGTCTGAGTGGTATGGGGGACACTACGAGCTGCAAATGTTTGCTCTTATGGGTCAGGTGATCAGTAAAAAGTGCTTTTCCAGTTTACTTGGCGCTTTTATTCTTCTTTCTTCTTTCTTTTCAACAAAGCGCAAGTGGCCTGCCACACATTGGAGAGAGAATTTGGAAACATGAGAATTTATGAAAAGAAAAGTTCAAATCCAGAGTAGAGCATGATAAGCCTGAAGAAGGCTGGAACCAGAATGTGAGAGGATCACGGCCCATGTTAAGGTCTGGCCCCCTCAAATACTGGAAGGAAAGTGACGCAAGGGAAGCTTTCCTGCCTAACTGGTGGGGATACAAGAGGGTGTGACTTTGGGCTGCCCAGGCGGTGCAGCAGTAAAGAACCCACCTGCAGATGCAGGAAACAGAAAGGACGCGGGTTGATCCCTGGGTCGGGAAGATCCCCTGAAGAAGGAAATGGCCACCCACTCCAGTATTCTTGCCCGGAGAATCCCATGGACAGAGGAGCCTGGCAGGCTACAGCCCGTGGGGTCACAAAGAGTTGGACACAACTGAGCGAGCATCCAATCCTAACTTGGAAGTAAGAACAAACAGGACCGAGTGGGACCTTCCTGATCACAAAATCCTTTTCTTGTCCCAGTTTGTTATTCGTAAGAAAAAGGTTTTAGCCTCCTAGGTTTTCCTGAGTACCAAAGTGAAAATCGCTCAGGTGTGTCTGACTCTTTGTGACCCATGGGCTGTAGAACACTGGAGTGGGTAGCCTTTCCCTTCTCCAGGGGATCTTCCCAACCCAAGGATTGAACTGGGGTCTCCTGCATTGCAGGCGGAATTTTGACCAATTGAGCTATGAGAGAAGCCCTTGAGTAACAAAGGGCAGATTCCAACAGTTGCTAACCAGGCAAGGGAGGAAATGCAGAAACAAAGAAGGAACAATTAAGAAACTATAGCACAACATTAAAGTGGGATCCTGGTTCCCCCTCAAGGGATATACATACATAACATGTTTGAGCTTTTTTGCGGGAACTGAGCTCCCCCACCCCCAAGTGGAGGATGGTAACTTCCTTCTGGCTGAGCAAAATTTTCCTAGAGCACCATCCTGCTAACAACCAATTGGAAGAGAATCATATGCCCTGCAGCGCTCACCCCAAATTTTGCTTACAAAAAGTTCTCCCTCCAAATTATCAGGGAGTTCAGGTTTTTGTTGTTTTTTGTTTTTTAGCCCAAGCCATTCATTCTCCTTGCTTAGTCTTTCAATAAACCTTTCTCTGCTCCAGACTCTGACGTTTCAGTTCGCTTGACCTCTCTCTGATGGGGCACACAAACTTGTTTGACTCAGACAGTAAAGAATCCGCCTGCAATGCAGGAGACTCAGGTTCAAGCCCTGAGTCGGGAAGATCCCCTGGAGCAGGAAATGGCAACCCACTCCAGTATTCGTCCATGAAAAATTTCTGGGACAGAAGATCCTGGCGGTGTACCATCGATGGGGTCGCAAAGGGTCGGACTGAGCGATTGATACACAAACACACAGGAAGGATAGAAACTGTCGGGCTGTATTTAAAAGGCAGGAACTGGTATAATGAAGCGTCTGACTCATTTTTGGTAACTGACTATTGACGACATTCTGTGGTTTGGTCACTGAGTCCTGTTCGACTCTTTGCGACCCCATGGACTGTAGCCAGCAGGCTCCTCTGTGCACGGGATTCTCCAGGCGAGACTGGTGGGGTTGCCATTGCCTTCTCCTGACAGCGTTCTAGTCCCACCCCTGTTTGTTTCCCTCTAACTACCCCCACCCTAAACACACACACACACACACACACACACACACACACACACACACACACCCCTAAGCCAGCTGGCAAGGAAAGGCCTGGAGCTCCCTCCCCCGGTACCTGCCGGAAGTGCAAGCCAGGCAAGCCTGGCCGTGCCCAGGGGCCCTTCCCCGGACCAGCCCCTAACCATGGCCCAGCCCTCCAGGCTCTCGGCAGCCAGGAACCCTGCCGCAGGCTCCCCGAAACCTCATTACACGGGGAATTAGCATTCTCGGGGCAGGTGTGGAATCATCAATCTCAATATCCAGGCTTTTTTTTGGGGGGATGGGGAGTTGATTGTACATCCGTGGGATGACCACAACATCCCAGTCTACGGCGTCTACCGAAAACAGAAAGCAGGGCTTCCCTGATGGCCCAGTGGTCAAGAAGCTTCCTGCCAATGCAGAGGACACGGGTTCGAGCCCTGGTCCAGGAAGACCCCGCATGCCAAGGAGCCAAGCTGCTGAGCCCCAGCCCCCGGGAGCCTGTGCTCCACAGCCGGAGACGCCACCGCGTGAGCAGCCGAGGACGGCAGCGAGAGAAAGCCCGCGTGCAGC
Source organism: Oreotragus oreotragus (assembly GCA_006410675.1). Lineage (NCBI taxonomy): Eukaryota > Metazoa > Chordata > Mammalia > Artiodactyla > Bovidae > Oreotragus > Oreotragus oreotragus. The sequence continues at coordinate 129,592 of SJYX01009591.1, read as the reverse complement.
CGCAGAGACCCAGAGCAGCCGAAACAGACAGAAGAAGCAAGCAAGTCTTCAAAAACCCCACTTGAGAACACATACAGGTTAACCGAAAGGATGGCAGAAGCCAACTGAAAGCCTGATGGTTACCTTATTATCAGACAAACTAAACCGCAGGAGGGGCTGTTATCAGGGGTGGAGAGGTGGTGACATGTGATGGAAACAGAGCAGGGGCCAGAGAGGGTCTAGAAACAGACCCAGCATGTGCACGTGTCACAAAGATTCCAAGGCACTGAAATCACCTGAGGGTGAATGTAGTCTTTTCAGAATACAAGTGACGCTGGACGACTGAATGTCCACATTAAAAATAACGAGCCACTGAAGAGGAAAAGTTAAAATTGTACGTAACCTCCTTCTCCTTCTGCCTCTGTAACTCAGCTCGCCCCTGGCGAAGTCTGGCTCATGTGGGCCGCGTAGTCCCAGAAAGCGGGGACTTGCAGTGCTAGGAGCTGGGCTTTCTCTCACTCGCCCGTGCCCTGCTCTTTGTAATCGCCCAGCCCCTGTGTCCATGTAAAGACCAGACATCCCCCTCCCCGTCCCGACCACCGTCCCCACGCATGAAACTCCTTAGTTCAAACCAGCCTGTTAACAGCTGGTATGGCCCACTACAGTCTGTCTGTGAAAACTCTGTAATCCCTTTGTTCAGGGCTCAGAGGTTGGAGTGTTGACTCCTCTGGGCCCACCGGCCCAGGTAATAGTTACTCGGGTAACATTACTCGAGTAATAAACCTGAGCTCTCCAACTCCCCAAGCATGGTGCTTGGTTTCTCAAGCACTGGTTTCTGCAACACCACAATGCATATTTCACAAAAATTAATTCAAAATAAATCATAGAACTGCCATATGACCCAGAAATCCCACTGCTGGGCATACACACCGAGGAAACCAGAATTGAAAGAGACACGTGAACCCCAATGTTCATCACAGCACTGTTTATAATAGCCAGGACATGGAAGCAACCTAGATGTCCATCAGCAGATGAATGGATAAGAAAGCTGTGGTACATATATACAATGGAGTATTACTTAGCCATTAAAAAGAATACATTTGAATCAGTTCTAATGAGGTGGATGAAACTGGAGCCTATTATACAGAGTGAAGTAATCAAAAAGAAAAATACCAATACAGTATACTAACACATATATATGGAATTTAGAAAGATGGTAACGATAACCCTGTATGCAA
>SJYX01009591.1:104472-128328 GCA_006410675.1 Oreotragus oreotragus | reverse complement strand
GGGGGGGGGGAGGGGGGGGGGGGGGGGGGGGGGGGGGGGGGGGGGGGGGATCAGGATGGGGAACACATGTACACCCACGGCTGATTCGTGTCAATGTACAGCATAAACCACTACAATATTGTAAAGTAAGTAGCCTCCAAGTAAAATAAATAAATAAATAAAACAAAGACTATTGGGTATACAAAAAATAAATAAATAAATCATAGATCTAAATGCAAAAGCTAATATCATAAAAGTTCTAGGAGAAAGTCTTAGCAGACTTGAGATAGACAAAGATTTCTCAAGACAGAAAAATAGAAACTATAAAAGGAAAAATTAATGAATTGGATCCCATTAAAATTTTAAACTGCTTTTCAATGACACCATTAATAAAAATATACCTGACAAAAATTTTTTATTTAGAATATATTAAAAGCAATTACACATCAATAATGAGAAAGCAAACAATCTAATAAAAATGGGTGAAAGATTTGAACAGACATTTCACAAAAAGAATATGTACACAGGGTCAATATGCACATGAAAAGATGCTCAACATTATTAGTCAAAAGGAAAATGCATAACCACAATGAGAACCACCTCACATCCACGAGAATGGCTCTAATGAAGAAGACCGGCCACACCACCCACCAGCGTATCTTCAGGACACCTGCAACGCTCACTCATTGCTTGTGGTAGAAAATGGTACAGCCATTTTGGAGAACATACTGGCTGTTTCCTATACAATTAAACATGTATTTATCACCTGACTCTGTAATTTCGCTCCTAGGTATCTACTCAAAGAGAAGTGAAAACATACGTTCACACAAACTTATGGGAATAGTAACATTATTCCCTGGCTTCCCTGGTGAGTCGGTGGTAAGGCATCCACCTGCAAGGCAGGAGACGTGAGTTCAGCCTCCGTGTTGGGGTGATTCCCTGGAGAAGGAAATGGCTACCCACTCCAGTATTCTCGTCTGGAGAATCCCAGGGACGGAGGAGTCTGGTGGGCTACAGTCCATGGGGTCACAAAAGACTTGGACACGACTGGGCAACTAAACAACAATTATTAAGTATAGCTGCCACACACTGGGGGCAACAAAAATGCCCGTCGGTGAGTAAATGGATAAACAAATGTGGTTTATCCAGATGATGGAACCCTGCTTGTCAGTAGAAAGTAATCCACTACTGATATGCCAACTAGTCCCATGAATCTGAAAACACGGTGCCAAGCAACGGAAGCTAGACAGGAGAGAGGACAGAGTCCGAATCCAGGTCTACCCCGGACTGACTGAAGGCAGATCAGCTGCTGGCTGAGCAGGGCTTGTTCAGGGACGGCTCACTCAGAAGCAGGGTGAAGAACCTTGGAGGGTGATGCGAGTGTCCTGTGCTCTGGGCGTGACAGTGTTTTCATGTGCACATTTACCAAATGTGTCACGTTCTAGGCTTAAAATGGTGTGTTTTATGACCCCATTTATTTCACAATACCAAAATCCTCATGAAACTGACAATAGATAATCTACTGTTAGAATAGAGGATGAAAATACGGGAATCTTCTCTGTCTGGTAGATTGTTTTATTTTGTTTGGGGTTTTGAGTTTTAATTTATGTTATGCTAATGTGTTTCTCAATTCTCTTTCTTAAGTTCAGTTTGCCACACTATATGCTAAGAAATAAAAAAGCCACACATGAACTGAATATAAATTTTTGTTTTCTTTTACCCCTGTATTATAATCTACCACAATACTAGAACTGGGGTCCAGCCCGGTGGATCCAGGGTAATCCGAAGGGGAGATGGAGTAGGCAAGGAAAAACTTATTAATTTAGAAATATAAAGAGAGACTAGGAAGAAATAGTGTAGTAGGAAAATTAGTGGAGAAAAGAGGCTGAATGACTTGGTTTACATGGAAAACCAATAAAGTTCCAAGACAAGGAACTTGCACCATCTATGTTAGGCCACCAGCGCCCACCTGAATAGCGGAGGGTGCCCCGCCTTGGGCTCCCTCTCACGTGGGTCTTAGAAGCCAGGGCAAGTAAGTAGACTCGGAGAGTCTCTGTGCTCCAAGAGATCAGCCTGAAAAGGAGAGGGAGGGAGAGGGAGAAAGAGAGAGAGAAAGTCAACACGGGGGGAGCCAGATTTCCAAGAAACCAGTTCGAGAAGCTGGTCTGAGAAACTGGTCCATCCTTTATTGTTCGGGAAAGTTTTTTATACTTTTGGTTGTACATAGAGATCAGTGGATAATACAAAGTAATGCAGCGTCAGCAGCCCCGACCCTTATCGAGACCAGGCTTTCTCTCTGCGTACCCAGCTGTATACGCAAGTGTTGGGTGATTTACGTCATCTTCTGGCCGGGAGGCCTATTAGCGCTTTACGGCCCTTTTCTGATCAGGGTCTGTCAACCAGAAAACTTATCTGCCTTAAAAGTGTTGTTCTTTTCCAAAATCTGGTGCCACTCTCAGAAAGCACTAATTAAGGTTACATTCTTACATAGCAAGGACACAACAATTTATAACAAGGAAAGAGGAGTACAGTGATGTATAACAAAGAAAAAATTAATTAACTCAAAAGTCTAGTGTTGCTAACATCAAAACTACTATTTTCCTTTTTCTATATCCCAATTACATTGATTAATATCCTTCAGGTGCCGAAAAGATAAAGAATATGGAGGCCTGGCAGCAGTCATTGACTCAACAGTGAAACCCATCACCAATACAATTTCTAGCTTTTTTAGAAAAAGCTCTATATCTTTAAGATGCTTTAAGCTTCGTGCCTCTCGCAGTTGGCGGGCTGTAAACAATCACAAGTGTAGTTAAACCTGTCAGGCAAGTTAGAGAGCCATCAAAGGGGTGTGAGCTGAATCATTCTTTGTATATGCAGGAGACTGTTAGCTGGAGCTCTAAGTTAATTCTTTTTAGAGGAAGGTGGTGGGGGACAGCCCCCTGTCAATGTCAGAGGAGTTGGTGAGAGCATAGTGCAGTAAGGCAGGCCGACTCTGGTTTTGGGGGTAGATGTTCAAGAAAATTCAGCGAGGCTCCCTTAAGGCCCGACTCACCTTTGCCTGTCAGACCCCTTAACCTCATGATCTTTGCCACGGGTGGGACCCTTCGTGCTGGCTCCCAGCAGTGGGAGTCTCAAAGTCACTAGTCCACGGTCTTCACCAAAGAGGCTGTTTCTCTCCATTAGCGCACAAAAGTACAAAGCATTGATTTCCTAAAGGAAATCAGTGGAAGATTATTAAGGAGCCTTGATTTGACCTGCTATCTGCACATCACAAACAAAACATTTCAGTTTCAGAGAAAATTGTAAATATATACACTATTGCGATCATTAATCATTGATTTTGATGGTAAGGCTGGAATTCAAGTAAAACAATTTTTTAAAGAGCGGGCTATTTCCGTAAGCCTGTGGACACCCCGGCACCGGTGGTGGTGGTGGTCACTTTCCGCCAAGGCAGGGACTGTACTAAGGAGAAGAAAATCGGCCAAAGAAAAGGACGCTGTCGGACTCGTTGTGCCTGATGAAGAACAGGAAAGGGTGATTGCAGTGAAAACGTTCCCAGTCCTGGGCCAGCGTGACGGCGAAGCCCACGGCGGTGGCGGCCGCAGCCTCCGTGCCCGCCTCGGTCACCTCCAGCACCGCCCTGTGCAGCAGCCTCTGGGCGCGCAGCCCGGCGCCCACGGGGCTCCCCGAGAGGCCGGCGGCGCGCAGCCCCGCGGAGGCGGCTTCCAGGTCGTAACTGCCCACCACCCGGAACCGGGGCAAGTGCAAGTCCACGGCCCTCTCTTCCATACGCCCTGCGCTAGTCCACTCTATTAACTTCTCAGGAGTTATTTTATCTGTAATCTGTTAAGGAAAAAGAGAGGGAAGAGCGGCTTGATCATCAGTGCAAATTCAAAACAGTGCAATACTGATGTACGTCAGTCAGAAATTATTAGGGTTAGCTTTAGTAACAAGTGAGACTAGAAATCTTATTTCACTCAACTGCTATTTTCATATATATATATACACACACCAGCCACCTGTCTTATATTCTATATTTAAATTATCTGTGTATGTATGAAAACTCTATTGCACGTAAATAAAAATTTTAAGTCATTTCTTATTCTATCAATTTAATATCTATTATTTCATTTTTTACTATTCCCCTTTAATCTTTGTCTACATATGTATCATATAATTTATATACTATCTTATACAGTGAATATTATCATATAGTTTATATATTACTATATTATAAAGAACTTAATTTATAAAATTATAATGAATGTAATTTATATTATATTATTATATATTTATATAGTTGCAACTACATTAAACATCTACTTTTCTTGTTATAAAGTAAATATATTTTCACAGCACTGCATATCTCTAAGTAGCTTCAAACTGATAGATATTTCCATCAAGCTGATAAATTCCACCTAACATTCATCCTTTCATCCATTTTACAATCATCTAAATATGTATCAAGTGGATGCTGATAGATACTGTGGATGCAATATCTATTAATAATAAAATTATGATTATTATTATATAAATTTCAAGCCAAGCATCCTAGTGTCTGACTCTTCGCAACCCCATAGACTCTGCCCGCCAAGCTCTTCTGTCCATGGACTTCTCTAGACAGCAATACTGGAGTCGCTTTCCATTCCCTTCTCCAGGGAATCTTTCTTACCCAGGGATGGAACCTGGGTCTTCTGTATTGCAGGCGGATTCTTTACCATCTGAGCCACCAGGTATTTAATGAAGATGTTGCTGATTTGGCTCAGAAAGTAAATTTTATTCTTGAATTATTTCCCTACAGTAATTCCCACAACTGGGGTTTTTGAGTCAGATTATGAATACTTTTAAAGCTTGCAGATAAGTGCCTTGTTAGAACAGTAAGTAGTGTGTCAATCTCATAAAGCTTGGCGGATTCTTTACCATCTGAGCCACCAGGTATTTAATGAAGATGTTGCTGATTTGGCTCAGAAAGTAAATTTTATTCTTGAATTATTTCCCTACAGTAATTCCCACAACTGGGGTTTTTGAGTCAGATTATGAATACTTTTAAAGCTTGCAGATAAGTGCCTTGTTAGAACAGTAAGTAGTGTGTCAGTCTCATAAAGCTTGCATACATCCTGTCATTTTGCTTTCCCAAAATATTTGCCAACATATAATGCTGCTAATGGAAAAGGCAATGGCACCCCACTCCAGTACCCTTGCCTGGAAAATCTCATGGACAGGGGAGTCTGGTGGGCTGCAGTCCATGGGGTCTCGAAGAGTCGGACACAACTGAACGACTTCTCTTTCACTTTTCACTTTCATGCGTTGGAGAAGCAAATGGCAACCCGCTCCAGTGTTCCTGCCTGGAGAATCCTAGGGACGGGGGAGCCTGGTGGGCTTCTGTCTATGGGGTCACACAGAGTTGGACACGACTGAAGCAACTTAGCAGCAGCAGCAATGCTGCTAAACATATTTCACAGAAGCAGAATAGCATCTAGTATCTTAATAATACAGCATCCATCAATTTATTGAGCACTTCCCAAGAACTGGAACCATTCTAGGCAAGTTTTTTTCATGTCCTAGATCCATTCTGGACTTCCCTTGTGGCTCAGACAGTAAAGCATTTGCCTACTGGTGCTCACGTGAAAGTCAAATGTGACCTCACGACAGACATAAGCCAGGTATCAGGAGCCCCAAAGTCACTGTGATCCCCAGCTATGCGCAAATAATTCTCCACTACGTGTCTCCACGAAGTTGGCTTCCTGTGGTCCTCTGCCCAATCCCCTGGCTCTCTCCACATCCTGTCTCTTATACACATCTAGATGTGTATAAGAGACAGGGGTAGGAAAGATCGCCTGGAGAAGGAAATGGCAACCCACTCCAGTACTCTTGCCTGGAAAATCCCATGGATGGAGGAACCTGGTAGGCTACAGTCCACGGGGTCACAAAGAGTCAGACACAACTGAGCAACTTCACTTTTCAGATCCATTCTAGGAGATATCTTAGAGTTGGTCCAGGATGTACATATATATGTATGTGTGTGTGTGTGTGTGTGTGTGTGTGTATATACATATATATATATATATCATTACATATATATACATTAAGAACTATGGAACTCATTTTATAAATGAGAAAATATTGAGGTTCAAAGAAATTAAGAAACTTCAAAGGGTAGAAAGCTTCTAAATAGAAGAATAGAGATTTAAAACAACCTTTCTGTTCTCCAAAATACAGGCTACTCACCACATCAATATTTTAACTACAAAGTAGCTTTAGTTTAAGTGTTAGTCAGTCAGTTGTGCTTGACTTTTTTCGACCCCATGGACTATAGCTTGCCAGGCTTCTGTGTCCACAGGATTTTCCAGGCAAGAATCCTGGAGCAGGTTGCCATTCCCTTTTCCAGGGGGCTGTCCTACCTCAGGAATCAAACACAGGTCTCCCACATTACAGGCAGATTCTTTACTGTCTGAGCAACCAGTGGGCAGAACTAAATCAAGGGATTTATGATTAAGGGTCCTATGGACTTTTATTATGAGTCGAGGGAGGTTTATTTGGAGTTAAAAAAAAAAAAAAAAAACACTGGTAAGTGATGCCGATTATGGGGAGGCTATGGCACAGGGGCACAAGGTGTATTGGAAGTCTCTGTACCTGCCTCTAAGTTTTGCTGTAAACAAAATTGCCCTAAAAAAGTCTTTTTAAAAATGAAATGTCTGAAAAAGGAACTCAGAAAGCCCAATAGCCTGTGAATAGAATTCAAAATTGCTGTCTACGTGCATAGGTGATTTTCTTCCCTGGGAAAGAGGATCCACAGAGATCAACCACTTTGGAGAATGGTGGGTGATTTTTAGAGCTCCTGTATGACCTCAAATGTTCATGACATCTCACCCCCAAATATTTTAGGGTTGGTTCTTCTCGATAAACCTGACACCATTTACTGCTCCTCTTTAGATACCCATCTTTACCTGCTGCAGAGACAGAAATATTTTCTATTTCACCAGCTCCAGATCAGAGCCCTAACTCCAGACTCACCCAGAAACAAGCTCTGGGACAGAGAGCCTCAGGAGATGAAGGCAGAACAAGGAAGAGGCAAGGCTTTACCTTCTCCAGACCGTCGATGTCATTGGGCAGCAGCAAGAACATGCTGAGGTCATGGTTTCGATACGGAAGGCCCAGAATTTTGGCTGGCACGTCCTCCAGGGTCTTGAAGCTAAAGGACTGGCGCTGTGTCATCATCAGCACAGACTTGCTTGTGCTCTGCAATGAGTCAGCAGAGCTCGAAGTGTCAAGGGGCAGAAGGCCACCAAGGGGACTCCCCAAAATAATTCACTCAACCTAAGACCATGCTAAAGAACAGAGCCTAGGAATCAGCATTTTATATATATATATATATATATATCTCACACTGTTGTTGTTTAGAGGCTAAGTTTTGTCTGACTCTTTTTGACCCTTTGGACTGTAGCCTGCCAGGCTCCTCTGTCCATCAGATTTTTCAGGCAAGAATACTGGAATGGGTTGTCATTTCCTCCTCCAGGGGATCTTCCTGATCCAGGGATCGAACCTGTGTCTCCTACATTAGCAGGCAGATTCTTTACCACTGAACCACCTGGGAAGTGATATATCATGTACATTTGTTCAAATATGACTTCAGATTCTACATTTTATCTGTAAGCATATCACAAAAGTTAATTAAAGAACATACCTTATTCACCCAAAATTCCTCCTCCTTGGTATTTTCTTTCTTAAACTCTCTGTCCCATTGCCCTTTAAAATAAATTACGTTCACCACCACCAGCTTGATAGAGCTGCTTAAAGAGCCGTCTGGAAGCAGGTCCTTGATTTTTTCTGCAAATGAACAGCAACAAGAACAAAATCGGTCCATCTTCAAAATTACAAGTGCTACACATGTCAGATACGATGAACATGGACTTGACCGATCGTTCAAACCTCAGCCAGGTCAGCACCTGAAGGCTTAGCCGACAAAGAGTTCGCTGGCAGAAATCATAGGAGGTTCTCACTTTGCCCATCGCCAATTTATCCCACAGGATAAACTGAGGTGTGAGGGCTGAGAGCTCAGGCCCTGGAGTCAGAGTGCCTCTGCTGGCATCCAGCTTTGCCTCTCATCAGCTGAGGGGTCCCAGGTAAGTTACTTAAGCTCTCTGAGCCTCAGTTTCCACACCTGTAAAGCAGGAATAAAACCTGCCTCACAGAGCTGCTGAAAGGAGTCAATGATTCCCTATGTAGAGAAGCACTTAGAATATTATCCAGCTCATAATAAGCACTCAGAGTTAGCTGTCACTATTTTTAACCCATTCATAATAGCTACCTGAGGTTAGAGACCTCTTATTTCATTGCAAAGGAGCTGATGTTTCCTCTCTGGGTCCAGCCCATTCCACTGAAGTTCTGAAGACTACTGCCTTCAACCAATGCTTTGACAGGTCCTCTTTTATCCCCCCTTTTAAAATTTTCATTTCCTTTGAACTGAGTATGAAGAAAAACTACAATCTGAAACAACAGATGTCTCTCTGATAACTGGAATTTTTGTTTTTGTTTTTGTTTTAATGTATTCTCCCCGGTCAGGGAGCTGGATCCCGCAGATTGCAGCCAAGAGTTTGCGTGCTGCAGGTAAAGACCTCGCGTGCCTTCACTGAAGATTCCACAGCCAAAACTAAGACCTGGTACAGCCAAATCCAAACACAAATCTTTTTAAGAATGTATTCGGAAATGCTAACACTAAAGTATCCGCTCTGCTCTGCAAAATCTTAACATTGCTCTCTGCTATTTCCTGGGGCGGAGGAGGCGGGGCTTCGTCGAGTGCCTGCTGCGGTCGAGGCTCAAGGCTGCAGCCATCCGTGCAGGAGGCCCAGCCGCAGCGGGCCCAGGCGTGTCTTTAGTGAGCTGATGCTTCTCACAGACCGAGAGGAGCCCTCTGACATTCTTACTTATGGACCCAGACTCAGAAAGAAAGGTGCTCACGTGAAAGTCAAATGTGACCTCACGACAGACATAAGCCAGGTATCAGGAGCCCCAAAGTCACTGTGATCCCCAGCTATGCGCAAATAATTCTCCACTACGTGTCTCCACGAAGTTGGCTTCCTGTGGTCCTCTGCCCAATCCCCTGGCTCTCTCCACATCTGCCGAGGCCATTCCACTGTCTGCAGTGCGTTCCCCCACTCCTCGGCTCCAGTCCTGCCCCTCCAACCTGAAATACCCATCTCAGATCCTCTCCCAAAGCTTGTGCACCCTTATACGCTATGCAGCGTCCAGCACAAGGCTTCACTCACAGCAGGCACTCAGAAGTGTTTTTATGATGAACGATTCATCCATACACTACCATTTGTTTGGCTTTCAACCCAGGAATTAATCTTCTTTCGACTTTCATCTGCTGCATTTACAAAATCAACAGGTTCCAGAGAAGCATGGTAATGTTTTTCAACATAATCTAAGTATTTCTTTAGGAGAAACAGGGAAGGAATAGAAATAGCTTTAAAATTCAATTTATCCATTGCCATCATTTCTAAATAAATTTATCTGTACGTGAAGATGACTAACATTGCAAGAAGAGATCCTTTTAAGGCCTGGGTGAATCGCTTTGAGTACTTCCACGCGTATTTTTGTGCAGGTTCAATAGGGTTAAGGCAAAAATCAGATTGTCAAGACGAAAAAGAAGCTCCCAAAAGGTCTGGGTATCTGGAGAACAGGTCGGGAGGCGGGTGGGGTGGAGGGTGAGAGGGAGAGATGGGAGGGACAGCCCAGGGATGTGGGCGGAGTCAGGCGCCCAAATTAGGCAGCTTGCCTCAAAGACCCCAGTCCTAGCAGAGTCCTTCGGCCATTCCTGAGGACCACTCACAGACGCTGTGAACGCAGCGAAACTCACCTGAAGGAAGAGGTATGTCTTTTCTCCAAACAGCCGGTTGGCCACTTTCAGTTCATAACCGTCTCTGGGTTTGCCGATCTCACTCAGAACCCTTTGGAGCTGGCGATGCGTCTCTTCTGTCGTCTCCAGCTTCAAAGTCACAGCAAAGACCCGGTGAGCTATCCTGGCGAGAGTAAACCCGGGCTTGCCACCCTCCCCGCGCCGGGCAGCCGCGGCGGCCCTGGGGGTCGTCCGCGAGCTCGGTGCAGGCTGCGGGCGCCGTCCTCCGCCCGCGGGAAACACCACTTGACGCCGGCACAAGATGCCCGGAGCCAGCCCAGAGACTCCTGTGGCCGGGCCCGCGCGGGGACGGCACCGAAGCCCAGCAGGGCGATTCGTGCCTTCACACTCGCCCCTCCCGCCACGCCTCCTGGTGTGATGGGGGCACGCTTGTCCCCACGCCTCCTGGTGTGATTGGGGCACGCTTGTCCCCACGCCTCCTGGTGTGATGGGGGCACGCTTGTCCCCACGCCTCCTGGTGTGATTGGGGCACGCTTGTCCCCACGCCTCCTGGTGTGGCGGGGCACACTCCCACCCCGGCTCCCTGAGGAGGAAGCGTGCGGAGCGTGTGGCCCACGCGCGGACTTTCAGAGGCTGCCCGGGACTGGTTTGCGTCTTGCCTGAATCCAAGCGCCGAGAGGAACCGGCGCCGGGCTGGCCCCTGAGCGCAAGGGCCGTCCGCACGCAGCCTAGTCTGCGGCTCCGCAGACACCAGGGGGCGCCCCTGAGTAGAAGCTGGCGAAGCGGTGCGGTCGTTGCCGCACTCCCGGTGGGTCCGCGGTCAAGGACACGCCTACCGGCGCAAGAGCCAAGAGAGACTCGGTTCGATCCCCGGGTCAGGAAGATCCCCTGGGGGAAGGCATGGCAATCCACTCCGGACAGAAAGCCATGTGTGAAAAGCCCACAGATAACATCACACTCAACGGTGAAAGATTAAAAGCTCTTCACCCAGGAGCAGGCATCTGTCACCCAAGGTGTACCTTTCTCTAGTTTGCACAAAGGCTCTGCATGGGACCATGCTTGGGAGAGGAAGTGCCTGAAAGCAGCTGTGAGCGCTGGTAGACTGACTGCACAGCGGGGCGGCTGTTGGACCCAGCTTTGTTGTACATACTCCGCAAGGAAGCCTGACTCCTCATATATGCAACCGAGCCGGGCAGACAGCCTGGCCACGTGGGATCGTGAAAGGAATGGCTCATACTGTTGGGGGACTTGAGCCACAATTCTATGAGGGCCTGGGAAAAGGGCTGTGATAGCAGTCCTGGCAGACGTGACCTCCCAGGGAGCTCTACTCATCTCTGAATGCCAGCCCTGACCTATGGACTCTTTCCCATGTTTGTGCAGACTGTCCCGTGAGTGAGGAATACTAGGGCTGGAAGAATCCCTGAATGGGGGAGCCTCGTTGGCTGCCGACTATGGGGTCGCACAGAGTCAGACACGATTGAAATGACTTAGCAGCAGCAGCAGCGGCAGCAGAGCTCGAAGAGATCCCAAGAAGTCATTGGTCCTAATATGTTTTCAATAAAACATCAACAGAGTAGGAAAAGGTCCTCAAAATAAAAATAGAATGGGATAAGAGTGTTAGTCACTGATCGTGTCTGACTCTGTGACCCCATGGACTGTAGCCCGCCAGGCTCCTCTGTCCATGGAATTCTCCAAGCAGGAATACTGAAGTGGGTTGCCAGTTCCTTCTCCAGGGGACCTTCCTGATCCAGAGATCAAACCTGGGTCTCCTGCACTGCAGGCAGATTCGTTGCCATCTGAGCCACCAGGGAAGCCTGCAGCAGCACTATCACCCACTGTTACCACCGCGCCCACGGGGTGAGCCACCAGCACTGCAGGCAGATTCGTTGCCGTCTGAGCCACCAGGGTATCATCCACTGTCACCACCGCGCCCACGGGGTGAGCCGCCAGGTGTCCTGGCTGCTCAACTAGACACTTTACAGAGGCTTAAAGGGGAACAGCTTCACAAACCAGCACAGCTGTTAGGCAGTGAAGCCAGGATCTGACCTTAGCTCCAAAATGGGCCCCCCGGGTGGCGCTAATGGTAAAGAGCTCGCCGGCCAACACGGGAGACATAGGAAACACGGGTTAGACCCCTGGGTCGGGAAGATCCTCTGGAGAAGGAAACAGCAACCCTCTCCAGTATTCTTGCCCGGAAAATTCCACGGACGGAGGAGCCTGGTGGGCTACAGTCCGTGGGGTCCCGCGGATCCGGACACGACTGAAGTAACTGAGCGCACACACATGCTAACTCCAGAGCACACTCCCTCTGCTACAGGGACTCAGTCTACTCGCCTTTGCGGACACGCATGCTAGTGGCTAGTGAGCACCAGGGCTGAGGGCGCCTCTTAACACCGGGCTTGTCACCGTATGATGCTCCGCAGGCCACACTGTTGGGCTGCCGTTGCTGTTACTGCCTAACGAGAAGTGTCACGCCTTCTGCCCGCTCCCCGGGCCCCACGTCTACCGAGCCCTCGCTGGGCGCTACAAGGCATGAGCTGTTGCTCCCCATTTAGTGGCTGAGTCGCTGATTTGCGACCCCACAGACTGCAGCCCGCCAGGCTCCTCCGTCCGTGGGATTCTCCAGGCAGGAAGCCTGGAGTGGGTTGCCAGTTCCTTCTCCAGGGGATCCTCCCAACCCAGGGATCCCACCACGTCTCCTGCATTGGCAGGTGGCTTCTCTGCCAGGGAGCCACCAGGGGAGCCCACGTCTCCCACCCCTTTGTCTTCAGCTTTGATTCTTGAGCTTTCTGTGTCTTTTTCAGAGAAAGGCACCTAGGAAGAAAAAATAAGTACCATGCCAGTGGTGAGAGCAGAGAAAAGCTCACAGGGGCCCAGTCAGGGTAAAACGCATGTCGGTGAGACAGGCCTCCGTGGCTCACAGGGAACAGTGCCGTCCCTGCAAGATCACGGAGAGTTCTGGGCTGCGCGCTGATCTCACCTCTGCTGGTCAGTCCCTTCATTCGCCCCTCCCTGACGCGCCAGTCACACCGAGTGGAGATCGTGTCACTTCCCCCAGGGGGCGCGGTCCTTCCTGCTCTGCCTTTAATTATGTGCTTAATGGCTTTCCCACTTCATGGCAAACAGATGAGGAAACAGTGGCTGACTTTATTTTGGGGAGCTCCAAAATTACTGCAGATGGCAACTGCAGTCATGAAATTAAAAGACGCTTCATCCTTGGAAGAAAAGGAGCGAGCTATGACAAACCTAGACAGCATATTAAACTGCAGAGACACTACTTTGCCAACAAAGGTCTGTCTAGTCAAAGCTATGGTTTTTCTAGAAGTCATGTATGGATGTGAGAGTTGGACTATAAAGAAAGCTAAGCACCGAAGAATTGATGTTTTTGAACTGTGGTGTTGGAGAAGACTAGTCAGAGTCCCTTAAACTGCAAGGAGATCCAACCAGTCCATCCTAAAGGAGATCAGTCCTGAATATTCATTGGAAGGACTGATGCTGAAGCTGAAACTCCAATACTTTAGTCACCCGATGCAAAGAACTGACTCATTGGAAAAGACCCTGATGCTGGGAAAGATTGAAGGCAAGAGGAGAAGGGGACAACAGAGGGTGGGATGGTTGGACGGCATCACTAACTTGATGGATGTGAGTTTGAGCAAGCTCTGGGAGTTGGTGATGGACAGGAAAGCCTGGCGTGCTGCCGTCCATGGGGTTGCAAAGAGTTGGACAGGGCTGAGTGACTGAACTGAACTGAATTGCTTTGGACAAAGACACTCACCCAAAGGAATCTCAAGCATTTAGGCGCAGAAGGCACGATGGTGTTGGGAGAGGGGAAGGGACTTCGCTGATAGACCTGAAATCGCCCCGTTCAGATGCTGCCTTTTCCTGGCCCCGGATCAAGGGGGGCAGGTTTTCGAGGTAGTGCCAGAGCGCTGCCCCAGAGACAAGCCTGCGGCTGGAAAGCAAGGGAAGCCCACGCTACCTCCTGCTCCAGGGTTGCGGTGGCTCCTCGGGTCACCGGGGGCAGCATTCCAATGGTGGCTGAGATGCCCGCAGGGGAAAACAAGGCGTTGCCCTCATCTGTTTTACTCAGGTCTTTGAAAAGATCCAACCCAAACCAAGTGCTTGCTGGGCCCGGCGCGTCCATGATGACTCCAGCAGGACCTGGAACAACAGCAACCAGAACCCGGCCGGCGCTGTGCGCCCAGCCGCCGGGCTTCGTGTCGGGGCGCCCTCTCGCGCTTCTCTTCGGGCAGGACATAGGGAGTTTCACCCTCGCAGCGAAAGGTCACTTCCCAGCCCTGCTCTTGACGGTGAATCGCAAGGCGTCACCGCACGCTCTGGGTTCCCGCGTCCCAGGGAGCAGGGTGAACCCCCTGGAGGCTCTGCTCTCTCCTTCTGTCGGAACTGCCCACACCGGCACCTGCCTGCCCGCCGCCCCTCCCGGGCTGGCCCAGCCTGGCCCTCCCATGTCGGGCGTGTCCCGCTGCCTGAGAACAAGGCCAGGGGCTTGTTCTGTAGGAAGGGTTGCCCTCAAGTCCAAGCAGAGTTCTCGGATCCAGCCTCAACAAGAGCAAGGTGGCCTTCTCTGACACTGTTTACTCAGCTGCTTCAAATCCAGCACAAAGTGACCAGATACGCGAGCGCTCCTGAACCCCAGTCCCTAGCTGCGTGCAAACCTGACCCTAGGCTGAACGTTCCTTAAAGGGCAGTGACGGACCTCTGGTCATTATTAACTGGGGGCAAAAGAGTCTTTTTTTTTATAGCTTTCTATATTGTTTCAAGCTTATGCAGTGAGTTCATACTACTTTCGTTTCTCTCACAAAAGCTAAAGAGCAATTAACATTTACCAAAAATAACTGGAACATGTTTTGTATTTTCTTCTTCACCAGCTAAATCTGCCTGCAATACAGGAGACCTGGGTTCAGTCCCTGGATTGGGAAGATCCCCTGGTGAAGGACATGGCTACCCAGTCCAGTATTCTTTTCTGGAGAATTCCATGGACAGAGGAGCCTGGCCGGCTACAGTCTGTAGGGTCGAAGAGTCAGACACGACTGAGTGGCTAAAGCTTTCACTTTCACAGACAAATTACAACTAGTTAATAAAGAAAAATCTTAAAACAAAAATGAGATTAAAACCAATCAAAAGCCTACTCTGAGGGATTTTTGTTCTCAAGGGCCCATCCCTGCAAAGGCATCTTAATCTGCTGTTCAAACTTCCATTTCAATCCCATGTTTCCTTGCAAGGATTTCTTGCAGTTTCACTCAAAAGTAAAATGAATTAACTTACTGTCAGACAAGATAACATTGTCATGGCTGGGTAAACACTGAATTAAACAAAACCACCCCAAGGCAAGTTAGGTACTTGGGATTAGTACAGGAAAAGTACTTCTTTCAAACTAACAAACATGGGAGCTCTCATAACACAGAAATCTTAAGTTGGTGCAGAAGGAACTTACCTGGTTTCTGGAAGAACAGAGGTGACAGGGCAAGGAACCAGGAAGCATGTGCTAAATGAGCCGGTGAGGTCTTTAATTTATAGCTCTCTCTGCCTCTCCCTAGTCATCATGGCTCACATTTCCCGTGAAACAAGCTTTGGTTTCTCAATGGCTAATTCCCTAATAAAATTAGCATGCAAGGGTTACAACAAAACCGTGGATTGAATTTTCTGTTCTTTCCTTCGTGATCACGAAGTTCTGCACCTGAAGTTGTCAGCAGCTGTGTTGTGAACAATACACACCTCGACATAGAGGGACAGAGCTCCATTCTCACTTCTCCAGAGGCTCTCAGACCTTCTTTTAGGGGCCCAAGCATAAGGAGATCTGAATTAGCCAGATGCCAAAATGAGACCGAAAGCAGGAATACACCCCGGGATGAAAGGGACCGGAATGACCAAGAGAAGTGAATTACGTCCCATGCTGGGGGTGGGGGCAGACAGTGGTAAGTGGGTCTTCCTCCCTAATGATATAGGGACCCTCTGAAAAGAACCATTCAGACCACTGGTTTTCCACCATGGATGCACAGCAAAATCCCCTGGGAAACCTAAAACAGAAAATCTATGGCCAAGTGACCTCGCCCATACCCCCCACCCCCACCAGACAACTGAGTCAGCATCCTTAAGGCAGGAACAGGCGTCAGAGTTTTTATCACCTCAGGTGATCCTGGTGTGCAGCCAAGTCAGGAAGCGCTGGTTTACAGCCTGGGTGAGCATCTGAGTGAGACCATACTCCCACAGGGCGCTGTCCTGACAAGAGCAGACTCCGCAGGAAAGTTAGCTCCCTAAACCCAGACGCACAGGGCGCTGTCCTGACAAGACCAGACTCCACAGGAAAATTAGCTTCGCAGTTGCATGACTTGGGGGTAGCAAATGCAAAGGAAGAAGAAAAGTATGAAAGCTAACTTCCTAGAAAAGAGAAAAGGTACTGAGAAAAACTGGAGCGGCAACACCCACGCCACTCCTGTTCTCAAGGGTTCTGCCCATTCGTTGTGAAATGTCTCATTTTATTCATTCACCGCACATTTGTTGAGGGTTTACTATGGACCAGACACTGGTTGTTGCTGTCTTAGCCACTAAATCGTGTCCAGCTGTTTTGCAGCCCCAAAGACTGTAGCCCGCCAGGCTCCTCTGTCTGGAATTTCCCAGGCAAGGATACTGGAGTGGGTTGCCATTTCCTTCTCCAAGGGTCTTCGAGATCTAGAGATCGAACCCAAGTCTCCTGCACTTCCTGCATTAGCTGGTGGATTCTTTACCACTAGGCCACCAGACGCTGGAATAAGTGCCAATAATTCATGAACATCCAACAAGCTCACTGATTTCAGGAAAACAATACTATTTTTGAAAACGCATTAGGAAATTACACCTCCAAATTCCAGCCTTTCCTGCCACCCCTAGGGTATTCCGACTGGCTCTGCTGGATCTTTAGATGATTCTCATTGGTAAAGTGTGTGAGGATTTATCACCGTTGCCAAGCAGCGAATCCTAGAAGGCCATCTCAGCCCTTCCATCTCACCTGACTGTCCAAAGAAGCAGCTTAGTGGAGCAGCTGCTAAGGCCATGGATGTACGTACGCACCAGTCTCGATATTCACAATTTCTCAATGGAACCAAATTTTAAAAAACACTAAACGTAAAGTAAAATGATTATTTTTATTTTAATGAGCTGGCCATAGAGCCCTATCTTTTACTACGCCCATCAGTTGGTATCCCCTACTCTCTTTCTCTGTGACCCTGGAGTCTCGGTTCCAGTTCCCACTTATCTCCATTAGCCCTCTGCTTTCTTCTAAAGCATTTTTTCTACTACCTCACTTTTACAGGAAAACCTGGCTTTCCCCCGAAGACCACCACAGACCAGAAAGTCTTCACCTGGGGACGACCACTCTCATCTTGCAATCAGGAGGTGAGGTCTCCCATTCCTCGCCTCTCTGCTTACTTCTGCTTCTCCCAAGCCTTTCTTCCTTCATTCGCCTTCAGGGTGTCCTTTAGAGATGGCCCCCATCTTACTGTGGCCTCCTTTCCCCCTCCAGAAGCCCCCTTGGTCCTTGTCACATGTCTTCCCCTCCCCCTGCCAGCCACCACCCCTCTCTGTGTCTTCATGTGCGTGTCAGTGACTTCCCTGCCCCCGACCCTCACCTTCCTTCGGGCTTGTAGCTCATGCACAGGGTCACGCTTTGGATGCTACCATCAGCAGGAACTGTTCCTGCTGTAAACTGCTGAACTCTGCAATCCTGCCTTTGGTTGTGTGCATGCATGCTCAATACCTTCAGTTGTGTCTGACTCTGCGATCCCATGATAATCCATGCGATTATCCTGGCAAAAATACTAGAGTGGGTTGGCATGACCTCCTCCAGAGGATCTTCTGGACCCAGGGATCAAACCCTAGTCTCCTACAGATTCCTTTTGCAAGTGGATTCTTTACCGCTGAGCCACCAGGGAAGGCCTCCTCTCTTAGATTATAGATCTCATTGTTGTTTTCTCTAAACCTAACTGTCAATGTTATCACAACCTCCAGTCCTTACACCCTGCCCCAATCCCATCTTTCTGTCAGTTTCTTCCTTCCTGTATCAAAACGATCCTAAAGGTAGGAAATAGGCGGATGATTAGAAAACCGGAGCTGCTTTCTACGCTTAGGAGTGAGGGGAGGAAAGAGTTGAGCCCCAAGCCAGGGCACTCATGGATTCCCCACCCCCGCCCCGAGTTTCGGCACAGCTTCCGCACGCCTGTCACTGAAACTGCCTATGAGACTCTTGCTCTTCATTAAAGGGCATGGGTGCTCCGGGGTCCCAGTCGGGTTCCCCCCCGCCACCGCTCCTGCCGCCCGTTTGCTGTTTGGCCTGATAGTTCATAGTCAACCATATGTCAGTCGAATGACTTCCAGCTCATTGGGAGCCACCTGCCTGGGAAGCTAGGCAGCAGCCTGCCCCCAGCCAAGCCACACCTCAGGTGTGACTCACCTGCAGAAGGGTAAAGCGGACAGATGGGTCCCTTGCATCGGGATGAGGCCATCGCCCGTTTGCTGTTTGGCCTGATAGTTCATAGTCAACCATATGTCAGTCGAATGACTTCCAGCTCATTGGGAGCCACCTGCCTGGGAAGCTAGGCAGCAGCCTGCCCCCAGCCAAGCCACACCTCAGGTGTGACTCACCTGCAGAAGGGTAAAGCGGACAGATGGGTCCCTTGCATCAGGATGAGGCCAGTTTTCTAGCAGCGTGTCCTCCAGAGCCCCCATAGGGTCACAGAAGCCGGCCTCCACTTGAGGCCTCAGAGTGGTTAACCTGCCCCTTGCCCTGCCCTGTTTCTCTCTGAGGACCACTCCCCTCACCTCCACCCCCCAAAGGGCCTGAGCAAGCCTCTCTGTCTCTGGTTCTGCCTACAGGACAGCTCACCGGAGACAAGCGTGTTCTAATTATCCAGCCAGGCCCTTTCACTGTTTTTGCTTCCCCCAAATTCCTTGGCAAATCTTATGTATAGTCTCCTTTAGATAAACTCCGTATCAGTTCATCAAGGTCTGTGAAGAATCCTCTGGGGACCTCTCAGAACTGGCACATCAACGGAGCAAACGCTGGCGTCTTCACACACTGAGCAGGAGTCACACTCATACTGCATGTCCTTCAGTGGGGTCAAGACACCGAAAAAACGGAGAGAGGAAAACCAGCGTTCTATTTGTGATCAGACAAAAAACAAGTGTGTCTGCTACCACTGCTTCCATTCAAAACTGAACCAAATCGTACGATACCACTTATATGTGAAATCTTAAGAAAAAAAAGTACAAATTAACTTATTTACAAAACAGAAAAAGAGTCACAGATGTAGAAAAGAGACTTATGGTCACCAAGGAAGGAAGGGTGGGGGAGGATCAACTGGGGGGTTGGGACTGAGGTATGCACGTCATTATTAATGCATTAAAAATCACCAACTCAGTGGACATGGAATGGAGCAGACTCCTCCTGGAGATGGTGAGAGACAGAGGAACCGAGCCTGCTGCAGTCCGTGGGGTCCCAAAGAGGAGAACTTGACTTAGCAATTGAACAAGAACACAACACAAATATATATATATATATACAGTCTAATAAGGCCCTATTGTATAGCACAGGGAAATCTACTCAATACTCTGTAAGGACCTATATAGGAAAAGAATCTAAAAAGAGTGGATGCATGTGTGTGTGCCAGTGACACCCTTTGCCGCACAGCAGAAGCTAGCACAAACTTGTGAACCGACTACACTACAATAGAAATTAAGTTTAAAACTGAAACTTTAAGCACAAACAATTGATAGATTAAATCATTAAAGGCTCAAGACTCACGATGAAAAAACAGAATAATCATTTACAAAGGAACCCACACATACATTGTAAGAACTGAAAAGTGAGCTTAGCAAATTGCTGAATGTGAGGTCAATATTAAAAAAAATCAAATATTTTAATATGTTAGCAACATATAGTTAGAAATTGAAAATTTCTTAAATGTACAATTTAAAAGATTATCAAAAAAGCATGTCATATTTATTAAAACTGAAAAATGTGCTAACCTGTAAGTAGAAAAATATCAAACATCATATAGAAACATTAAGAAGATTTAAGCAAATGGTGGGAAATATTTTGTGGTTTGGAAGACTCGACAGTGTAAAAATTTCAATTCTTCTAAAATTGATTATTATAATTTTAATCAAAATCCCAAGAGGTTTTGTTTTTCAAAAAATTAACCAGTGGATTCCAAATGTATATGGAACAGCAGAGCACCGAGAATAGCCCAAATGCTCTTGAAGGAGACGAATGTAAGGCCTGCTCTACTGGAGGGCGAGACTTGTCATCAAACACTCGAGTGTGGCTTTGGCAAAGGACAGGCCAGGGCAGAGGGTGCGGCAACCCGCCCCAGTGTTCCTGCCCGGCGTGTCCGTGGCCAGGAGCCCGGCATTAGAGAAGCCCTGGTGCTGGGAGAGACTGAGGGCAGGGGGAGCAGGGGTGACGAGGACGCGACGGTCGCATGGCACCACCGACTCCACGGGCATGAGCCTGAGCAAGCTCCAGGAGATGGCGCGACGGGGAGCCTGGAGAGCTGTAGTCCAGGAAGTCGCAGGGTCGGACGGGGCTTAGCAACTGAACAACAGCGACGATGCTTTTAAGGCTTATCTATATATTTTTGACTGTGCTGGGTCCTCACTGCTGCTCCTGGGCCTTCGGGCCACGTCTAGTTTCTGGGCTCGTCTAGTGTGACCAGCAGAAGCTACTCTGTAGCTGCAGCGTGTGGGCTTCTCATTGCAGGAGACCCGGGTTCAATCCCTGGATCAGGAAGATCCCCTGGAGAAGGAAATGGCAACCCACTCCAGTATTCTTACCTGGGAAATCCCATGGGCAGAGGAGCCTGGCAGGCTACAGTCCGTGGGGTCGCAAAGAGTCAAACACAGCGGAGCAACTGACACACACGTTGTATTTTTAGCTCCCTGCTGCTAAGTCACTTCAGTCGTGTCCAACTCTGTGCGACCCCATAGACGGCAGCCCACCAGGTTCCCCTGTCCCTGGGATCCTCCAGGCAAGAGCACTGGAATGGGCTGCCATTGCCTTCCCCTTAACTCCCTGGTAGTCTTCTTATATTATGTTCCANCCCTGCTGCTAAGTCACTTCAGTCGTGTCCAACTCTGTGCGACCCCATAGACGGCAGCCCACCAGGCTCCCCTGTCCCTGGGATCCTCCAGGCAAGAGCACTGGAATGGGCTGCCATTGCCTTCCCCTTAACTCCCTGGTAGTCTTCTTATATTATGTTCCACTCTTTCACTTCTTGTCACAGCTGACTTCAGCTCCAGTTCCATAAATGTGATGCCTCCTTAAATCTGACTCTTCAGGGCAGACGCTGTCTACACCCCGCTTCCGGCTCTTCTCATAAGTAATTTTCTGAAGTCTCACGGCCCGATGTATCCCGTCCTTACTTGGCACTACTTTTTTCTATAACCCTGCAGGTTTCTCCCGTGTGTTCAGCCTTGGACATGGGCTGGTTTATTCAAAACCTGTGTCAGTGGACGAAACCTGCGTGGGTTTCCATCAGCCCCACAGTCATGCATTTGGTTGCTTCTTAAGTCCTTTTTACCATTTGTAGTTAAAACATCGTTTGATGCACTAATGTGGATGTCATTATTTATAAGCAAAATTGTGCGTTACATTATGAGAATTTTTTTTTTTAATGTTAGATATGGAGAATATACTGGTAAGAGGTGTGCAAATATGGGGATACATTTTGTGGAGCTTTTATTGAGTAAGAAGAAAAGAATAAGACATTAGATTCGGAAAGGCAAGAATACAACATTAGCAATGTGAAGAAAGAACAGCTTTGAAGCTGGCATTCAACCTTGGAGCAAAGAAATCCACGGAGGCAGCCGCTCAGCTTCCTTTCCCTGTCACCCCTTACAGGACCCGCAGCACAAGCCAAGCACACGGCAGCTTTATTAAAAGCCACACATGCGAAAGAAGTGAACAGCCATCAGGAGGAAGCACTGCAGGTTCCGGCTCGCCCCAGTTTAGGGGAAAACTGAAGAGCAATTTCAGGCAGAAATTTGTAAGAAAATGCATGCAGTCAAGGAGAACCTGAGCTGCAATAAAGTGGGACAAACGGAACCTAGGAAGCAGAGAGCGCCAGAGGTCCGGCTAGTTGCCGCGCGTTCGCGGTTCTCCTGCCAGAACGCGGAGCCGACGCGAGCGAATACTCTGCTGACGGCGTTGTCCCGTGTGCCGGCTGCAGCCTGGTGGACGGAGGAGACCTTGGAGCAGAAGTGCTCGTCCCACCCCCGACTCGCCAGCCCCGGCTAGCTCTCCGGCCCCCACAGCAGCCCACCAACCGGCGGGCCCTCACTGCCTCTGGCTGCCATACTGAAGGGTCGCTCTTGCTGGTTTGAGAGTAGAAAAAAGGGTCAGAGGGCTTCCAGTTTCGAGCTTAAATGCCCGGGTCTCAGGGGTTCCATCTACTGTGGTGCTGTGGTTCTGTCTCCCCTCTGGACGGCCTGACTGTCCGACACGCAGAGCAGAGAGGCACCATGCAAACCCAAGAGCATCTCCACCGGGGCTCGTCGGGTCTGGCTCCCCCAGAAGGACTCCACTTGTACCGGCTGAACTGCCTAGACTGGAAGGCAGGCTGCCTGTCCTCACAGCCCTCTGAGTCAGGCTTGGGGAGTTTCATCCAGTCTTCAGTGGTTCCAGAAGGAAAACATGTGTCTTAACTTTCTGTTTTGTCCTGGGGTACAGCAGATCAACCACGTTGCGATGGCCTCAGGTGAAAAGGAAAGGGACCCAGCCACACGCAGGAGAGAAGCCCTTCTCCCCAAACCCCTCCCACCCAGGCTGCCACGTGACACTGAGCGGAGACACTGACCCCCCTGGGCTCCGCAGTAGGTCCTTGTCAGTGATCCACCCGTGCACAGCAGCGTGTACACGTCCATCCCACACAGACACCGCCTGGGAGACAGCAGCGAATACGAGAGAGAGGTGGTGCCTTAGTTTAGACTGGCCGCTATCTTGTGTTCTGAACTCAGGGGATGGCAGTTGTGGGAAGAAAATAAGGCAGGGTGACACACAGGTGCCTCACCTGGTCCCCTCTCAACCACGCCTTTCCACCCGGCCACATCAACTTGCAATCAGCAGAGGTGTCTTCCTTATTCTGATGATCCACTGGCCATCATTCTTAGATTTTAGAATTANTTTTATAGAACAGAGATAATACCGCTGGATTTGCAAGGATTAAGCAAACGAATGTGTGTAAAGCACTTCCCATAATGCACTGCGCTCACTCGCTCAGTCACGTCAGGCTCCCTGAGGCCTCAAGGCCTGTAGCCCACCAGGCTCCTCTGTTCACGGGATTTTCCAGGCGAGAACAGTGGAGTGGAGGGTCATTTCCTTCTCCAGGGGACCTGCCCGGCCCAGGGGAGGAAGCCGCGTCTCCTGTGTCTCCTGCATGGCAGGCGGGTTCTTTACCACTGAGCGCCCTGGCACGTGACACGCTTGGAATAAGAGCTACGATTCTCGTTGTCACCCCTGTTCCCCCATATCCCGGCATTTCTGGCTCACTTTCTCTCTTCCCCACCCCCACCCCACCAAGCTGGACCTTTATTAACTCCCACTTCACAAGTAATCTGTTTCAACATCAGCGTCTCCACTGCTGTCCAAGCATGAGGACCGAGGAAGAGGACTGAGCTAAAGGGTCTCTAACTGAGCTACAGCAAAATAGTGTGAGAAGAGGCCAGACGTCAGGATATTCCGGAAAAAGGAAAAGTTACTTCATTTTCGCAGTTCTCAAGTTCCTTGGCTTCCAGATCCCTTGGTCTGGAAAAATAACTGCAGAGAACCATGAGATGAGCAAAAAAAAGTCCTATCTAATATTTTTGGCATTTGTTCTTTAGTTCTCAACAAATGAGAAATAAATATCTCATGAATTCAGATTCGTATGTATTCTGTGATTCTCTGATAGCCCAGATACCATCTTTCCTCAAGATGATATGATGAAATACGGTGTGTGTGTGTGTGTGTGTGTGTGTGTGTGTGTGTG
>SJYX01009591.1:55171-104328 GCA_006410675.1 Oreotragus oreotragus | reverse complement strand
AGATGCGGGTTCAATCCCTAGGTCAGGAAGATCTCCTGGAGGAGGAAATGGCAACCCACTCCAGTATTTTTGCCTGGAGAAACCTGTTGACAGAGGAGCCTGGCAGACTACATTCCATCTGATAGCTGCTGCTGCTGCTGCTGCTAAGTTACTTCAGTCGTATCCGACTCTGTGTGACCCCATAGACGCCAGCCCACCAGGCTCTCCCATCCCTGGGATTCTCCAGGCAAGAATACTGGAGTGGGTTGCCATTTCCTTCTCCAATGCATGAAAGAGAAAAGTGAAAGTGAAGTCGCTCAGTCTGTCTGACTGTTAGCGACCCCATGGACTGCAGCCCACCAGGCTACTCCGTCCATGGGATTCTCCAGGCAAGAGTGCTGGAGTGGGGTGCCATTGCCTTCCCTGGCAGGGGATCCTAACGACCTAGAAATTGAACCTGGGTCTCCTGCATTGCCGGAGAAGGCAATGGCAGCCCACTCCAGTGTTCTTGCCTGGAGAATCCCAGGGACGGGGGAGCCTGGTGGGCTGCCGTCTATGAGGTCGCACAGAGTCGGACACGCCGGAAGCGACTCAGCAGCTCCTGCATCGCAGGCGGATTCTCTACCATCCGAGCCACAGGGGAGCCCCAGACATGCTGTCGTCACTGCTGCTGGGTCGCTCAGTTGTGCCCGACTCTGCGCGGCCCCGTGGGCTGCAGCTGCAGAGATGAGCAAACGAAAGCCTACCTCCTCCAGGGCCTTCAGGTTGTCCGCAGAGCCGGACGGCAGCAGCACAACCATGTCAAGCTTCCCCTTCGTGTACGGAAGCTCCAAGACCTGAGCCTTCAGCTCGTCCACGGAGCCGATTCTGAACAGCCCGTTCTGGTTCATCATCTTCACGTTCTTCTTTTCACTCTGAGGCAGACAAGGTAGAAAGTCACAACAATGGCCACAAGAAGCTCACAAACCCACACAGTCCCCAACTTCCCTGAAAAGATGGTCCGTCCAGATGAGAAGGGGCTTCCCCCAAAAGTTCAGAGCCACAGGGGTCCAGTCTAACGAAGACTTCTGCCCACTGACCAGGTGGCCCGAACTTTGCCAACATCCCTCTTTCCATGGTTTTGGTAGGTTCTTCAACTCCTAAGACCCCCTGTTGGTAGGATGTCCATCCAGGTGTCTACCCACAGCCTCGCCAGCTGAAACCAGCCCAGCTCCCTCGTCCTTACCTGCTCCACCCCAGCCTCCCGGGACGCCCTAACCCTACGGGCCTGGATGGCCCCACAGAAGCATCAGTGGGAAACTTGGTTAAACACTAAGCTTCTGAGTACTAAATAACAACTCCTGCCACCTGGGCTTCTGCCAGAGGCAAGAGCGCCGTAAGCCTCATGACAGCCTCACAGTATGCGGCAGGTCCCCAACCTACAGAGGGGCACGCGCCATGCTGGAGAGAACAGCACAGCTATTCTCATGCAGAAAGTTAGAAAATGCATAAAAATAGACAAATGTAAAGACCATCACTCTCTCCTGGGCTACCTATGCTGACAGATAAACGTATGTTCCTTACTGGGTCTCTTTCTCTGCATGTATAATACTCATTATAGTTATAAGTCATATATAATATACAAAATACAATAGATATAATATTGATAATATATATTTGCCCTTTCAAAATAAGGAACACAGGTTTTTGAGGCAAATACACATGTGAATTGTAATGCATGAATTTGGCTCAGTAACCTTTGCATTTTTTCCTACTGGACTCTTAAGTAGGACTAATAATAACACCTATTTCCGTAATGTCATTTTGGGGAAGAAATGAAATAATGAAGGAAAAATGCTCAGTGCAGCACCTAGCACAAACTGCTCCGTAACCTTTAGGCACCGATTTTCATTAATAAACAAACACTCTCGTAAACGCCAGTCGCAACCCAGAGACCTAAGTTTAGATGTGAGTGTACATCTGCCCATCACTCCGTGGAAACTCTGAGTGAATATCTAGAAAACTGTGGTCTGGTACCTCACTTAGAGAGAAAACGGCATCAACCGTGTTTTCGCAGTCAAAATATTTCTCCCATTTGGCCTTGAAGTAGACAGCGTTCACCAGCACCAGCGCGGTGTCATTGCTGATACTGTCCTTGCTGAAGAGTTCCTTGATTTTACCTTAAAAAAAGTTTCCAGAAAACAACCTAAATATGAATTGTAGCAAAAGTATTCAAGTAGATAGATTTTTTAAATGCAGTTTAGTATTCCCAAAACTGAAGTATGTCTCATCCAGGAAGTAATCAAAGAAAACTGGCGTGGTTTAGTCGCTCAGTCGTGTCCAGCTCATGGACTGTAGCCCGCCAGGCTCCTCTGTCCATGAGATTTCCCAAGCATACATACTGGAGTAGAAAGCCAGCTCTTTCTCCAGGGATCTTCCTGACCCAGGGTTCAAACCCCGGTCTCCTGCATTGCAGGTGGATTCTTTAACCAACTGAGCCACCAGGGAGGCCTAATCCAAGAAAACTAAACCCCCAAAAAGGCAGACAGGGCAGTTTCAGGCTGAAAACATTCTTTCATTTTTGTTGGATTCAAATTTTCACTACACATCACCATCATTCCTTCACTCAGAAAATATCTGTAAATCTAGGTAAAAGTTGGCAAGAATTAGGATCTTATTTCTATTTCCCTCTGAATAAACAGATTCTATTCACCATCTTTCTACTAACCCTTAAAGAAATATGGAACTAGTTGGCATCCTGCTGGTATTGCACTTGGCTGAAAGGCATCTCACCTTTATGATGGAGCAAAGAACCAGAAATAAGGACTCACAGCATCTAAGCATTTTAACTATTTGACACCTGCACAACAAGCTTCGGACCCAATCCACACACCTGAGCATCTGGTCCCCACAGACCAGTGATCTGCAAAGCTGGGCTGACTTCTTTTCTTTTAAATAGAAAAGAACACCACCTCCAATGTGCTGGGTCTTTCTTACCTTGGGATTGAGATTCCACCCAGAAGTTAATCTCTTGCCTGGATTTTTCAGTGTCTTTCCGAAAATCAATACTTTCGACCGTCGTGTGGTAAAATTGAATCACACCATCTAAGTATTCCTGATAAATTGGGATAAATGGAAATAGTGACATAAAATCATACAATTAAGCTAATAGTTTAGGAGTGAAGCAGTCTTGAGAAGCCTAACCTGAAAAAAGTGCCTAGTCGTTTATACTGGGCGCATGGGGTCTCTATCTACCCCCAGACTTAATTACACAGAGACATTTCATTTCCTGTAGTTTTAATTGAGTGTATAGAATGCTTATTAGGGAGCAGTCCACAGTTAAAATGACACTAGCTTTCCCACCAGACTTGGACATTTCATTTGTGGAGACTCACAGCTCAGCTGGTAAAGAATCTGCCTGCAGTGCAGGAGAACTCCAGTTCAGTTCCTGAGTTGGGAAGTTTTCCTGGAGGAGGTCATGGCAACCCACTCCAGCATTCTTGCCTGGAGAATCCCCGTGGAGAGGAGGCTGGTGGGCTATAGTCCGTGGGGTCACAAAGAGTCGGACACGACTGAGTTACTAAGCACAGCACAGCACAGGACAAAGAGCAAGCAACCTTAGAGGCTTTGCTGTAACATGCTTTCAGTTGTTAAGAGTTAGAACACTGATTAACCGTTCTGTACAGAGTTCCTATTCTCAGTGATGAAAACGTTTTGGAAATAGGGTAATCATTACACAACACCGTGAATACAACTAATGCCACCGAATTGCATACTTAGAAATGGTTAAAATGGCAATTTTTATGCTATAGATATTTTACCACAATTTTAAGGAATCTGTTATGTAATATACCGAAATCAGTGCTGTGAGCATTTTTAATAAGTGAGTTGTATTTTATATGAATTTATATTTCAATAAAGCTAGTTTTAAAAAAAATCATATAAAACCTCATTTCCATTACAAGAGAACATACTAATTTTGGTCCAAGGACGCGACCCCGCCCCAGATGCTCGTGTCCCCGCCTGTGCGTTGCTCACACCCACTCACGCTCACTGCGGCTCACTCGCTCCCTCTAGTGGCGAGGGAGGAAACAGGAGCCCGGATTCAGCAGTGTCTTTCTCTAGTTCCAAAGCCTTTAGCCACAGAGACGGACTTGCGCCTTTTGGCTCCAGTCAGCCTCCTTCGGCGACACTGCACCGCATCTTAGGATGAGTCCAATTTCATAGGCAGGTGGCCTGATCGTGGCATACAAGGGCGTTTTAAAGAAGCGCCTTGAGCGGTGAGGGAGGGACCAGCTGGGAGAGGAGCTACCAGCGCCTCTACCGGGCACCGTGAGTGGGCAAGACCGTCAAGGTCACGGGAGAGAGCATCCCAAGGTCACGGGAGAGAGCATCCTCTCCAAACGCTCACGGCTCGGGGCTGCAGAGGCTGTCCGTCACGTGGCCGCCCCGCCCGCCCACTCCGCGTCAGGGGGCCTCCTAACGTGTGCAAGCGGAAAGCTGGGAGGAGGGCGACAGGTGCGGGAGAGAGACACAGGTCCTGGACATCCCGGCGTCACCGCCTCCCGGCAGAGGTGAGGGCTCCAGACAGCGGGTGAGAAATCCAGCTCCCTGATGGTTTTGAACTAGTACGTCCAAGGGTGGTTGTAATCAGCAGTCACGCCTAACTCACCGGGCAGATTGGGAATTCTCGCTCCGCATAAAGCCTGTTGGCAAAACTCAGCGTGTAATCGACTTTGATCCTGGCTAATCTGGAGAGAAGCTGCCCGAAATAGCAGCTGAGCAGTCCGCTCTCATCCTTTGAAGACTCGGTCTAACGAAAGAAGAAGTAAAACGGGGTCTTAAATAAAACGCGTTAAGGCCTCCTAAAGCAAGCTGTCCCTTCCCGCGGTTACCAGGTGGGGGAGCGAGCGGAGAAGCAGCGAGGGGCGGAGGGTGGGCCTGGTCCCCGGCCTGGCGCCCACGCCGGGTCAAGATCCCGCGGGAAATACAGAAACGGGCCCTCCACCAAGCACACTGCATCTTGGATGAGTGTGCCTTGTTTTTCTCTGTTTTCAAAAAGAGTCAAGAAAGAATCTTAAACTTCCTAACGTAAGAGGATATATAAACTGGAGAATATCTTTACAGTTCCTGGTGTAAGACAACCCACACAAGCCTTCAGTGTCGGCACAGATTCCAGCAGGAAACAGCAGAAGTGGAGAGAGCGTCGTGGGGAGCTGCTCCCCACCCCATCCTCCTCAGCCTAGCTCCATCCTGGGGAACCGTGGCCTGTAACCCTAGGTGAGTCCTGGGACCACGGTCTGAGCTTCCTAATCCTACGCAGACGACTCTAGATCCTCCTGTTTACAGCCAAGGACACATAAGACGCGTAGTCAGAAAGGCGTTGGGTCATTTGGGATTGCTGCTGCGCCTGTGGCTGCCGAGCTCTGCCAGGATCTCGCAGAGGAGAGACGACTGTGGTCTCACACGGGACAGCCCGGAGGAGCACCTTGGACGGAGGCGCAGAGTTCATGGTGGCCCACCTGCAGCGTCAGGGACCCCGTCACTTCCTTCTGCCCTTCCAGGTTGCTGTCGGCAGGCCCTTCTTGCTCTGCTTTTTTCAGGCAGGGATCCAGCTCGTTCCTTTTATTCTGGGAAAATTCGTTGAAGTGCAGTACCTGCGCGAGAGTGGAGATGGGGTCTTTCAGACCGCACAAACAGCGGGAAGGCTGAACAGCTCCAGAAACGTTTTCATAACGTGGCCATGATAAGGGTTACAGAGTTAGACAAAATAATCACTAGCGGTGTAGATAACGGTTTAAAGGAAGGGCAGGGTGGGACGCACTAAGACACAGCACGGGGGCAGGTGTGCCCCCTCATGTAAGGCGGACAGCCGGGAGAACTTGCCGTCTGACCAGGGAGCCCAGCCTGGGGCTCTGTGACAGCCGAGGGGGTCGCAGAGATGGGCGGCGGGTGGGAGGGAGGCTCAGGAGGGAGGGGACAGTGTACACCTGTGGCTGATTCATGTTGATGTTTGGCAGAAACCAACGCAATATTCCAATGGAATAAGGGGGTGTGTGTGTGTGTGTGTGTGTGTGTGTGTGTGTGTGTGTGTGCACGCAGGCACGCTAAGTCGTGTCCGACTCTTTGTGGCCCCATGGACTGTAGCCCGCCAGGCCTCTCTGCCCCTGGGATTTTACAGGCAAGAACGCTGGAGGGGGTTGCCATTCCCTTCTCCAGGGGGTCTTCTGAAGAAGACTGAACCCGCATCTCCTGCATTCCCCGTGTTGGCAGATTCTTCACCACTGCACCACCTGGGATGGAGTAGCGCACCAAATCAATGCCCCTGGATAAAGCAGAGTGGCCGCCTCAATCCAGTGCTTCCCTCTTCCATTTCAGGGGCACAGCCGTGCGCACACCTAACCTCTGCCCTCTGGACAAGAGCGGGCAACCGTAAGGCCGGCCTCGGGAGCCTGTGGCTTACTGGAGGGCCTTCACTCGTCCTACACGCTCGTGCTGGGTTGCTGCTCTAGGACAGAGTCCTGCCCTCCGAGAGGCTACAGTCTAGTGGGAGAGGGATAAAATAGTAGTTAATTACTCTAGGCGGTATGTCAGAAGATGGAAAATGCATGTGGGGGGAAGCAGCTGGGGCAAGAGGGAATCTCACAGTGTTGGGGGTCGGTATGCAGCCTTAAGGGGCTTCCCTGGTGTCTCAGACAGTAAAGAATCTGTCTGCAGTGTGGGAGACCCAGGTTCAATCCCTGCGTCAGGAAGATCTTCTGGACAAGGGAACAGCTACCCACTCCAGTATTCTCTTGCCTGGAGGGTCCCATGGACAGACGAGACTGGAGGGTGATAGTCCATGGGGTCACAAAGAGTAGGACAGGACTGAGCAACTAACACACACACACACGCATACACACATGAACACACAGACACACACGCATGCACACACACAGAGATACACAGACACGCACGCACACACATGAACACACAGACACAGACACATGCACACACAGGCGCGTGCACACACACATGCACACACACAGATACACAGACACACACACATGAACACACAGGCACACACTTTGGTCCAAGGACGCGACCCCGCCCCAGATGCTCGTGTCCCCGCCTGTGCGTTGCTCACACCCACTCACGCTCACTGCGGCTCACTCGCTCCCTCTAGTGGCGAGGGAGGAAACAGGAGCCCGGATTCAGCAGTGTCTTTCTCTAGTTCCAAAGCCTTTAGCCACAGAGACGGACTTGCGCCTTTTGGCTCCAGTCAGCCTCCTTCGGCGACACTGCACCGCATCTTAGGATGAGTCCAATTTCATAGGCAGGTGGCCTGATCGTGGCATACAAGGGCGTTTTAAAGAAGCGCCTTGAGCGGTGAGGGAGGGACCAGCTGGGAGAGGAGCTACCAGCGCCTCTACCGGGCACCGTGAGTGGGCAAGACCGTCAAGGTCACGGGAGAGAGCATCCCAAGGTCACGGGAGAGAGCATCCTCTCCAAACGCTCACGGCTCGGGGCTGCAGAGGCTGTCCGTCACGTGGCCGCCCCGCCCGCCCACTCCGCGTCAGGGGGCCTCCTAACGTGTGCAAGCGGAAAGCTGGGAGGAGGGCGACAGGTGCGGGAGAGAGACACAGGTCCTGGACATCCCGGCGTCACCGCCTCCCGGCAGAGGTGAGGGCTCCAGACAGCGGGTGAGAAATCCAGCTCCCTGATGGTTTTGAACTAGTACGTCCAAGGGTGGTTGTAATCAGCAGTCACGCCTAACTCACCGGGCAGATTGGGAATTCTCGCTCCGCATAAAGCCTGTTGGCAAAACTCAGCGTGTAATCGACTTTGATCCTGGCTAATCTGGAGAGAAGCTGCCCGAAATAGCAGCTGAGCAGTCCGCTCTCATCCTTTGAAGACTCGGTCTAACGAAAGAAGAAGTAAAACGGGGTCTTAAATAAAACGCGTTAAGGCCTCCTAAAGCAAGCTGTCCCTTCCCGCGGTTACCAGGTGGGGGAGCGAGCGGAGAAGCAGCGAGGGGCGGAGGGTGGGCCTGGTCCCCGGCCTGGCGCCCACGCCGGGTCAAGATCCCGCGGGAAATACAGAAACGGGCCCTCCACCAAGCACACTGCATCTTGGATGAGTGTGCCTTGTTTTTCTCTGTTTTCAAAAAGAGTCAAGAAAGAATCTTAAACTTCCTAACGTAAGAGGATATATAAACTGGAGAATATCTTTACAGTTCCTGGTGTAAGACAACCCACACAAGCCTTCAGTGTCGGCACAGATTCCAGCAGGAAACAGCAGAAGTGGAGAGAGCGTCGTGGGGAGCTGCTCCCCACCCCATCCTCCTCAGCCTAGCTCCATCCTGGGGAACCGTGGCCTGTAACCCTAGGTGAGTCCTGGGACCACGGTCTGAGCTTCCTAATCCTACGCAGACGACTCTAGATCCTCCTGTTTACAGCCAAGGACACATAAGACGCGTAGTCAGAAAGGCGTTGGGTCATTTGGGATTGCTGCTGCGCCTGTGGCTGCCGAGCTCTGCCAGGATCTCGCAGAGGAGAGACGACTGTGGTCTCACACGGGACAGCCCGGAGGAGCACCTTGGACGGAGGCGCAGAGTTCATGGTGGCCCACCTGCAGCGTCAGGGACCCCGTCACTTCCTTCTGCCCTTCCAGGTTGCTGTCGGCAGGCCCTTCTTGCTCTGCTTTTTTCAGGCAGGGATCCAGCTCGTTCCTTTTATTCTGGGAAAATTCGTTGAAGTGCAGTACCTGCGCGAGAGTGGAGATGGGGTCTTTCAGACCGCACAAACAGCGGGAAGGCTGAACAGCTCCAGAAACGTTTTCATAACGTGGCCATGATAAGGGTTACAGAGTTAGACAAAATAATCACTAGCGGTGTAGATAACGGTTTAAAGGAAGGGCAGGGTGGGACGCACTAAGACACAGCACGGGGGCAGGTGTGCCCCCTCATGTAAGGCGGACAGCCGGGAGAACTTGCCGTCTGACCAGGGAGCCCAGCCTGGGGCTCTGTGACAGCCGAGGGGGTCGCAGAGATGGGCGGCGGGTGGGAGGGAGGCTCAGGAGGGAGGGGACAGTGTACACCTGTGGCTGATTCATGTTGATGTTTGGCAGAAACCAACGCAATATTCCAATGGAATAAGGGGGTGTGTGTGTGTGTGTGTGTGTGTGTGTGTGTGTGTGTGTGTGCACGCAGGCACGCTAAGTCGTGTCCGACTCTTTGTGGCCCCATGGACTGTAGCCCGCCAGGCCTCTCTGCCCCTGGGATTTTACAGGCAAGAACGCTGGAGGGGGTTGCCATTCCCTTCTCCAGGGGGTCTTCTGAAGAAGACTGAACCCGCATCTCCTGCATTCCCCGTGTTGGCAGATTCTTCACCACTGCACCACCTGGGATGGAGTAGCGCACCAAATCAATGCCCCTGGATAAAGCAGAGTGGCCGCCTCAATCCAGTGCTTCCCTCTTCCATTTCAGGGGCACAGCCGTGCGCACACCTAACCTCTGCCCTCTGGACAAGAGCGGGCAACCGTAAGGCCGGCCTCGGGAGCCTGTGGCTTACTGGAGGGCCTTCACTCGTCCTACACGCTCGTGCTGGGTTGCTGCTCTAGGACAGAGTCCTGCCCTCCGAGAGGCTACAGTCTAGTGGGAGAGGGATAAAATAGTAGTTAATTACTCTAGGCGGTATGTCAGAAGATGGAAAATGCATGTGGGGGGAAGCAGCTGGGGCAAGAGGGAATCTCACAGTGTTGGGGGTCGGTATGCAGCCTTAAGGGGCTTCCCTGGTGTCTCAGACAGTAAAGAATCTGTCTGCAGTGTGGGAGACCCAGGTTCAATCCCTGCGTCAGGAAGATCTTCTGGACAAGGGAACAGCTACCCACTCCAGTATTCTCTTGCCTGGAGGGTCCCATGGACAGACGAGACTGGAGGGTGATAGTCCATGGGGTCACAAAGAGTAGGACAGGACTGAGCAACTAACACACACACACACGCATACACACATGAACACACAGACACACACGCATGCACACACACAGAGATACACAGACACGCACGCACACACATGAACACACAGACACAGACACATGCACACACAGGCGCGTGCACACACACATGCACACACACAGATACACAGACACACACACATGAACACACAGGCACACACGCATGCACACACACAGAGAGATACACACACACGCACACACACATGAACACACGGACACAGACACACAGGTGTGCGCGCACACACATGCACACACAGAGATACACAGACACACACACATGAACACACAGGCACACATAGAAACATGCACGCATGCGCACACACAGACACACACATGCACACACACACGCAGCCTTAGACCTCTGAGAAGGGGAACTCTGATCACAGTCCTGAAGCGGAGATTAAGTTCTAGATCAGTCACCTAGGGGCGTGGGATGGAGCAAAGGCCCTAAAGCAGGAGTGGGTGTGGACTTCCCAAGGAAGGGGTCGGGGGTTGGTGTGGCCAGAGAGGAGGGAGCCGAGGGAGAGAGAGCCACCAGGTGACCCAGAACGCAGCCCCCCAAAACCTCACAGGCCACTGGAAGAACTCAGGCTTCTGTCATTAGGAAAGCGGAAGTCCAGGTTTTGAGCCAACAGGAAACAGGATCTGACTCTGGTTTTAAAGAATCTTTCTGGCACCAGGCTTGAGAACACTGACAGTGGAAGCAAGGCCACTCGAGAGGAATCTGGGTCCAGGCGTCAGGGGCAGGCGTCAGGGAGGTGGTGGGGAGGGCCGAAGTCTCAGATACATTTCACAAGAAAAGCCAGCCGTCCTTTCTGACAAACTTGATGTGAAGTGAGAGAGAAAGTCAAGGAGGACACCAGAATCTTTCACCACTGGATACATAGCTGGTGCTTAATAATTTTTACTTAATGGAATGAGTGAGAGAGAAAACACACGCTCATGTTAAAAATACTGGCGATATCGGCATCAGTAATCACGTGGAGAAAACGCACCAGCCATGTAGACAGACAAGGGCTTCCCTGCGGCTCGGTCGGGAAAGACCTGCGGACAGCGCAGGAG
Organism: Oreotragus oreotragus; assembly: GCA_006410675.1. Lineage (NCBI taxonomy): Eukaryota > Metazoa > Chordata > Mammalia > Artiodactyla > Bovidae > Oreotragus > Oreotragus oreotragus. Next base: position 93,315 of record SJYX01009591.1, on the reverse strand, counting down.
GCATCTGCGTCGGGAAGATCCCCTGGAGAAGGGAATGCAACCCGCTCCAGTATTCTCGCCTGGGAAGTCCCTGGCGGGCTCCAGCCAACGGGGCTGCAAAGAGTCAGACACGACTGGCGTGGCTGAGCGCGCGTGCAGACAGAGGCAGGAGAGCGGTCAGCTAGGTGAGGTGGAGCAGGCGTCCTCCGGGAGCCGGGGCCGCCCCTGAGCCTGGCAGTACGGCTGGATTGAAGAGAAAGCAGGGCGTGCCCCGTAAGTGAATCTGGGAGCAAATGCAGCTCCCAGCAAGCCCAGGGCGTGGGGAACAGTCAGGCTTGCCAAGGCATCGGGCCGCCTCTGCGCCCGGACGCAGGCCGCGGTCCGCACCTGGTCGAGCTGGCGCGCACTGCCGCTCCTGGCCCCCAGGCGGACCATGCCCAGCGCGGCCGAGAGGCTCAGCGGGCAGAAGAAAGTGTTCTTCCGACAACCACCTGCGCTGATCTTTCGGAACAGATCAAAGCAAAACTTGGTATTTGCTGCGACGAGAGAGTCCATTGTGAATCTGATGACTGTCTGAAACAAACAAGAAAACAAAAGAGAGAAAGCCGATCATCACGGCCGGGTAGGTAAACAGTTGTTCTAAACACCCAAGATACAACCACACACCATTAGTCACTGTGTCATTAAAAACTGGAAAACTAAGGTCATTATCCTCGTGGTACATACATAGAGATGTGGATATTGATAATGATTCAGATAGAGACCTATATTCATTAAGGGTATGAATTGCTACAAACCGGTGACTCAAATAACAAAAATGGATTTTCCCACGGTTCTGGAGGCCAGAAGTCCAAACCCAAGGAGTTTTTCGGAGACTCTTAGGGAAGATCCGTCCCGTGCCTCTCTCCCAGCCCCCCTGGCAGCAGTCCTTGGCTCGTGAAGACATCACTCTGACCTTGGCCCCCATCTTCACGTCGCATTCTTCCCCGTGTGTGTCACATACAGACACCTGCCTTTGGTTTAAGGCTCACCCTAATCCAGCACGAACTCACCTTAACTTGTTTACATCTGCAGAGACCCTACTTCATATAAGGTCTCATTCACAGGTGCTGGGGATTAGCGTTTAAACAGACCTTTAGGAAGGTTCTACCTACTTTGTTGTAGAACTGCCTTTGATGAGGTAAATAAAGTCAAAGGCTACCATTTCCCCAAGGAAGAGTTGACAACCAAGGTCATTCCACCTCTCCTCCTAAGTGTTTCCCCAGTTCCCTCCCCTCTGTGTTTGACAATGTCAGAAATGTCCAACTCGCCATCCGGGGCCATGTCCACTGGAACATTCTCACCTCCTGACTCATTCCACATGCAGCCTAGAGGACATGGGGCTCTGAAGTCATTGGCATTGTTCAAGACAATAAGCCTTGAAAGATCTTGGAAGGTTTAGAATTCATTAGTGGTTCTAAACCTTGCCAACCAAAAGTCTATTCCAGAAGAATCAAGAGACTTAGGAAGCCTTCAGCTTGGACCCATGCCTCTCAGATGAGACGTCCTTTCTTCCGTCTCTTTGCCTGTGACTATTGTGGTGTTCCAAGATGGAGACGTAAGGCCTCTTATTTGTGTTTTTACCACTAGACTTGAGGCCCACAGTGTTAGGAAATAGTTGCTGCATCTTTAGCATCTTCCCAGTTTGGACCTTTTTTTATTTTTATTTTATTTTATTTTATTTGCATTTTTATTTCGTTGACCACACCATGTGGCATTTGGGAGTTCCCCAATTAGGGATCGAACCCGAGCCCCCACCCTGGAAGTGCTGAATCCCAGCCAGTGGGCCGCCAGCCAAGTCCCAAGTATGGACCTTTTTAGCCTATAAACCCTAACTCAAAAAGATAGCATTAGGCAACTTTTTAAAACTGTGCCAGATGTATGCTATATATATATTAGCTTTAATTCTACTCTGCAAGTTAGATACTGCTGCTGCTGCTGCTAAGTCACTTCAGTCGTGTCCGACTCTGTGCGACTCCATAGACAGCAGCCCACCAGGCTCCCCGCTCCCTGGGACTCTCCAGGCAAGAACACTGGGGTGGGTTGCCATTTCCTTCTCCAATGCATGAAAGTGAAAAGTGAAAGGGAAGTCGCTCAGTCGTGTCCAACTCTTAGCGACCCCACGGACTGCAGCCCACCTGGCTCCTCCGTCCATGGGATTTTCCAGGCAAGAGTGCTGGAGTGGGCTGCCATTGCCTTCTCCGAAGTTAGATACTATCACTCCCTTTTTAGAGATGACGAAACTGAGGATTTAAATCCCACTTGTAGGCTTCTCCGGTGGTCCAGTGGTTAAGAATTCTGCTGCCAGTGCCAGGGACACGGGTTCGGTCCCTGCTCCGAGAAGACCCACCGTGCCTCGAGAAGCTGGGCCCGAGAGGCAATGACTGCGCCTCTGCCCCGCCAGCCTGTGCCCCACACAGGAAGCTGCCTCCTCGCACCGCAGGCAGAGACTGCCCGCGTGCAGCAACGAAGGCCCAGCACAGCCCAAGTAAATCAGTCGGTTTTTAAAAGCTCCCCTGGATTTATCCAAGTGCTCCCTCTACTATATTCACTATTTCTGCTAAGCTGCCCTTTGATGTCGCGCCTGCCGACCACACACTTGTCCACTGCATGAGGGCACTTTCTCCTCTTGCTTTAGCTTTGGGTCCATTTCTAACATCACATTTTTTTCTGCCAAATTTGTCCATAAGTGTGTTTCTCATTTTGTGCTATTAATACTGGGTTCCGGTAAGGTTTCCAAGAAACATATGTTCCTAGTGCGTCTGGAAATTCAATAATGTCTCACACCTCAGAAAGCTAAACTTGGTGTGTTGAAAAATATCTTTACCTCCAACACATTCTGCCTATAAGCACAGCTGGCACCCCACCCCAGTACTCTTGCCTGGAAAATCCAATGGACGGAGTAGCCTGGAGGGCTACAGTCCATGGGGTCGCTAACAGTCGGACAGACTGAGCGACTTCACTTTCACTCTTCTCTTTCATGCATTGGAGAAGGAAATGGCAACCCACTCCAGTGTTCTTGCCTGGAGAATCCCAGGGATGGGGGAGCCTGGTGGGCTGCCGTCTGTGGGGTCACACAGAGTCGGACACGACTGAAGTGACTTAGCAGCAGCAGCAGGTAGTGACAAGTCGACTTGACTAAGAAAGTAGAGAAATCAAATAAATTTTTAAATATGAGTTGAGGGGATTTCACAGGATTTTGTAAATCATAAAATTTTGGATAAAAAAATAGCCTTATGTTTTTTTAAAGCCTTGGCTGTACAACCAGTGTTGATATTTGATCAAAATCTTTGGAGTGGGAACTTTCCCAGAGGTCCAGTGGTTAAGACTCTGCACTCACAACACAGATGGCGTAGTTTCAACCCCTGATCAGGCAACTAAGATCCCAAATGCCACATGACCTAGCCAAAAAAAAGTTTGGTATCAAGGGAGGGGAAGGTCATGGACATTCTGGCTATTTATTCCCTGCTCTTAAAAGAAGATTTGAGACAGACAATATTGAAGAGAAAAATGGACTTGGATTAAAAGACTGAATGATCCCAACCCAGCCCTTGGCTCCCAGCTGTTTGCACAGCATCACCTTGTTCCCTGGTGTGGATGTGGCCCAGAGTGAAAGGGTGTTGCTTTCTGGCATGACAACCCACAGGCCTCAACAATTAGAGTCTTGCCTGCTTTAAAAAGAGCAGGGTTGTTCGTACCGGCCACTCCCTTCTTCCCCAGATTGAAAAATAAATGAGGCCAGCAGAGGTGAGGGAACCCGAACACAATGACACACCGGCCGAGAAAAGATGAGGCTGAGCCCTCCCCCTGCCTGTGCCTGCTCTCGCTGAATGTACTGCTTTGGGCCCTCATTTCTCATTCTGGAATTATCTTTACTCTGTGAGCTGCAGAGCAGCCCCACCCCAGCCCCCCCGCCACCACCACCAAACTCTCTCTGCCCATTTGTGCGTAAAGAACAAGGAATCTGGATTTCCCTGGTGGCCCAGTGGCTAAGAACCTGCCTGGCAATGCTGTGCACTAAGACCCCCCATGCCACAGAGCACCTGAGCTGTTGTGCAACTACGGAGCCCACAGGCCACGAAGGGGTCCATGTGCTGCAGGGAAAGGTCTCACATGACACCACCAGGACACAGTGCAGCCAGATAAACAAATAAATGTCTAAAAAGAAAGGAACAGGGAATCTGCACGCAGTTTTGTGAACTTTGCATGAGTTCCATAACGTGGCTCCAGCTACTATCCTGTTCTTTCTTTCCCTGAGCATTAACCAAGTTAGCTGTGATAGCAAGAAAAACTGTGACCAACCTAGACAGCATATTAAAAAGCAGAGACATTACTTTGCCAACAAAGGACCATCTAGTCGAAGCTCTGGTTTTTGCAGTAGTCATGTACAGATGGGAGAGTTGGACCATAAAGAAGGCTGAGTGCCAAAGAGTTGATGCTTTCAAACTGTACTGAAAAAGACTCTCGAGAGTCCCTTGGACTGTTAGGAGATCAAAAGAGTCAACCTAAAGGAAATCAGTCCTGAATATTCATGGGAAGGACTGATGCTGAAGCTGAAGCTCCAGTACTTTGGCCACCTGATACAAAGAACTGACCCATTAGCAAAGACCGTCATGCTGGGAAAGATTGAAGGCAAGAGGAGAAGGGGACGACAGAGGATGAGATGGTTGGATGTCAACACTGACTCAATGGACATGCCAGGAAACCCTGGCATGCTGCAGTCCACGGGGTCACAAAGAGTTGGACATGACTGAGCGACTGAACAGCCAGTTCTAAGCCTCCACAGCAGACAGCATAGCTTCACACCACCTCCCCTCCCAAGGCAGAGACGAAAGGGCACTAAGAGAAGAGTGCCCTGAGAGCTGCAGTGAATACTGATGGCTCTGTGTGAGCATCTATAATAGGGAGAGTCCTTCTGGCTTCACGTGAAAGTGAAGTGACAGTCACTCAGTCTGTCCGACTCTTTGAGACCCCATGGACTTACACAGTCCATGGAATTCTCCAGGACAGAATACTGGAGTGGGTCCCCTCTCCCTTCTCCAGGGGATCTTCCCAACCCAGGGATCGAACCTGGGTCTTCCACATTGCAGGTGGACACTTTTACCCTGTGAGCCACCTGGCTTTATACAAAACTCTAAAATATGGAAAACATGAACACTGAATAACTTCATTAAATGACATATGGCAATCATCTTCTGAGGGTTTTTTTTTAATTTTAAAATTAGAAACTGGCTAAATCTGACCATAATCTAATTTTTTGATAAACAAGCATTTATGAAGTTCTCCCAGTGGCTTAGTCACTGAGTATGAAAAGATAAATTGAACAAGACAGTGTCTGCCTTTGAGAAATCCATACTGTATTGCAGAACAGGCTTCCCTGGTGGCTCAGTGGTAAGGAATCCACTGCCAATGCAGGAGACTCAGACTCAGTCCCTGGGTCGGGAAGATCTGCTGGAGAAGGAAACGGCAACCCACTCCAGTATTCTTCCCTGGGAAACCTCATGGACAGAAAAGCCTGGCGGGCTACAGTCCTTGGGGTCACAAAGAGTCAGAGACGGTTGACCAGCTAACACTCTGTCCATACATACACATAGCACAGATCTTACTTTAATTCTCTTGATTCTTCAAACTGAAGTGCAGCTGTCTGCCACGTTGTATTGATTTCGGGTGTATCGCACAGCGATTCAGCTGTGTAAGTGAGTTATCTTTCAGGTTCTTTTTCCTTAGAGGTGACTGCAAACCTATCACTGCTACAGACCTGGATGCAGGTCAGGAGGCAGCAGTTAGAGCTAGACATGGGCAACAGACAGGCTCCAAACTGGGAAGGGGCACGTCAAGGCTGCATGCCGCCACCCTGCTTACTTAACTTCTACGCAGAGCACATCATGAGAAACGCCGGGCTGGAGGAAGCACAGGCTGGAGTCAAGACTGCCGGGAGAAATATCAGTCACCTCAGATACGCGGATGACACCACCCTTATGGCAGAAAGCGAAGAAGAACTAAAGAGCCTCTTGATGAAATTGAAGGAGGAGAGTGAAAAAGTAGCCTTAAAATTCAATATTCAGAAGACGAAGATCATGGCATCCGGTCCCATCACTTCATGGCAAATAGATTGGGAAACAATAAAAACAGTGACAGACTTTATTTGGAGGGGCTCCAAAATCACCTCAGATGGCAACTTCAGCCATGAAATTAAGAGACACTTGCTCCTTGGAAGAAAAGTTATGACCAATCTAGACAGCATATTAAAAAGCAGAGACATTATTTTGTCAGCAAAGGTCCATCTAGTCAAAGCTATGACTTTTCCAGTAGTCATGTAGGGATGTGAGAGTTGGACTATAAAGAAAGCTGAGCACCAAATAACTGATGCTTTTGAACTGTCGTGTTGAAGAAGACTCTTTAGAGTCCCTTGGACTGCAAGAAGATCCAACCAGTCCGTCCTAAAGAAAATCAGTCCTGAATATTCATTGGAAGGACTGATGCTAAAGCTGAAACTCCAATACTTTGGCCACCTGATGCAAAGAACTGACTCATTGGCAAAGACCCTGATGCTGGGAAAGGTTGAAGGCTGGAGAGGGGGACGGCAGAGGATGAGATGGTTGGAGGGCCTCACCAACTCGATGGATATGAGCCTGAGCAAGCTCGGGGAGTTGGTGACCGACAGGGGCAGCCTGGTGTGCTGCAGTCCATGGGGTCACAAAGAGTCGGACACGACTGAGTGACTGAACTACAAAATATTGATTATATTTCCCCGTTGGGTCCTTGTTGATTGTCTATTTTATATGTAGTAGTGTATATACATGGGGGAAGGCAATGGCACCCCACCCCAGTACTCTTGCCTGGAAAATCCAATGGACGGAGGAGCCTGGTGGGCTGCAGTCCATGGGGTCGCTCACAGTCGGACAGACTGAGCGACTTCACTTTCACTTTTCTCTTTCATGCATTGGAGAAGGAAATGGCAACCCACTCCAGTATTCTTGCCTGGAGAATCCCAGGGATGGGGGAGCCTGGTGGGCTGACGTCTATGGGGTCACACAGAGTCGGACACGACTGAAGTGACTTAGCAGCAGCAGCAGTGTATATACATATATAACTTTTTAAAGTTATATATAATTTTAAAATATGCTGTAAATATATTACTAAACATGGCAATTAATATTTAGGCATTGCAAGTTTGTGTTTAAAACAAGGGCTAAGATTATATTCAAACTTCAAGAGTAACTTATCACAATGAAATCTGGCTCCAGATACAAACAGGACGTGTTCCCCAAACATTAACAGGAAGTACTTTATATCTAATCTAGAAAAGATCCACTACACAAGAAGCTTCTGTTTGGCTAGGTCTAAATCTAAAGGCTGATTGCTGATGTAAGCTGCCACTTAATAAACTACAACTTGAAAAACTTGTACATAATTTACCTCAGTCATCATTATCTTTAGACTTGAAACAACTCTTTAGGAGAGAAAGGTCTCGCAAAAATCTCTTCAGCTCAAGAAATTAGTACTACCTTCACCCATGATGACTTTGTAATAATAGCTACCACTTAATTTGAGCCTTCACTGTGACCAGCATTCATAAACGTTGTCTGTAGTTCTCAAAACATCTCGTAAGTCTAGAAAGTATCTTCATTGTACATCTAGCCATTAAGTGATGCAGCTGGTGTTCAAACCAGTCAGTTCAGCCCAAGTTCAAAGCCTCCCTCTTCCCTCCTGCATCTCGCTGCCTGAGGTCACAGATGACATTCTTGCTCCAGAGCAAAAGTGAACACTCTATAATGACTATATGGGGAGAGTCTAAAAAAAGAGTAGATACAAGTACATGTGGGGCTTTCCCGGCGCTCTAGTGGTAAAGGACCCACCTGCCAGTGCAGGAGACCTGGGTTCGGCCCCTGGGTCAGGAAGATCCTCTGGAGGAGGGCATGGCACCCCACTCCAGTGTCCTTACCTGGAGAATCCCATGGACAGGGGAGCCTGGTGGGTTACAGTCCATGGGGTCACAAAGAGTCGAACATGATTTAGTGACTAAACACCACCAACATGGCTGGCAGGAGGTGTTACTGGACTCAAATATGAAATTATGTAAGTCAGTCTGGATTTGAGATATAAAGGTTTGCAGTCTTGTAATTCCAATCTACATTTATGATGCATTCACACAGATTTCAATGCAATGTGGAAAAGATTTTCCAGCAAATATTCAATCTAGAGGAGAAATCCTGGGTAGATCACAAGAGTCTTGGAAGGACAGACAAACTAATGCCTGAGTTGCCCAAGGGCAGATAGGTCAGTTCAGAACAGCCCTGATGGGTGCCATGCTGGGTGGCCCTTTTCTACAGCCCAGGTCCCCACTCAGAGACATCAGCAAAACATATACCTGCTGGAGGCATCTTCCCGCCATAGGCTGTGTGCTGGTCACTTGGTGTGGCCATTTTTTTAAAATAATTTTTTCACTGGAATTTAGTTGATTTGCAATGTTGCGTTTGTTACAGGTGTACAGCAAAGTGAGTCAGGTAGACATATACATATATATATACATATGCTTGCTTGCTAAGTTGCTTCAGTCGTGTCCGACTCTATGTGACCCCGTGGACTGTAGCCCACCAGGCTCCTCTGTCCCTGGGATTCTCCAGGCAAGAATACTGGAGTGGGTTGTCATGGCCTCCTCCAAGGGATCTTCCTGACCTAGGGATCCAATCCATGTCTCCCGCATTTGCAGCCAGATTCTTTACTGCTGAGCCACCAGGGAAGCCAGCCACCACTGGTGCTACTAAGCAATTTTAATTCAGGGGAAAAAAAGAGATCACTTTGACAACAATAACAAAGTATCACATTTTTCCCTATAATACTTCCCAGATAAGTGACTTGTTACTTAACCTCTGACGAAGTAGAAGAGCTTTGATTCTCAAACTCAAATTTGTTTTACAAATGGCAGAATGTCAGTAACGAGGTACTTCCATCTGCACAATAAATTTGGGGGTTGTTTGTTTTTTATTTTTGTTTAATTTTTATTGAAACATAGGTGATTTTAAATGTTCTGTTAGTTTCAGAAGTTCAGCAAAATGATGCAGTTACATACATACATGTATCCACTTATTCAGGGGCATCCCTGGTGGCTCAGATGGTAAAGAATCTGCCTGCAATGCAGCAGACCCTTAGATTCTTTTTTTATTATAGGTTATTACAAGATATTGAGTACGGTTCCCAGGGCCAAACAAGTTCAATAAATTTGAATTTTGCTCTCACAATACTGACAAATCGATTGCCTTTACTTTCCGTGTGCTTTCTAATCTTGCAGCCATGTGTATATATGAAACATTTTGTACCTGTTCGCATGAAGCACACACATTTGTATATTTGTTTTCCTTATCACTCGCCTGCAGTGAAGTTCTTTATCACTGAGTAAAGACCCCTGGGTTCCACCCCTTGGTCAGGGAGAGCCCCTGGAGAAGGAAATGGCAACCCACTCCAGTATTCTTGCCTGGAGAATCCCACGGACAGAGGAGCCTGGGGTCCTCCAGGCCATAGGGTCACAAAGAGTCAGACACATGGTCAGCACCGTCAGCAACTGGCCACACCCTGAGCACTCGTCTTTGCTTCCAAAGCATAATCATCTTGAGGGTAGCTTCCATGTTTTTTATTCATCTTTGTATCCCATCATAAAGAATGATGGCATATATGAGCACTTGCTAAATTTTTATAGATTTATTAGCTATCATTTACTTCTTTTCCATTGCAAGCAATTATAATGCTTGAAATATTAGATGACAATTATTTCTCATTAACTGTATACATTCTGCAGGCAGCTGTAATCAATAGATATTATACAATAGAATCAACTTTTAATTTCCTACTATATTAGAAATTACTCACTTATTAAAATATTATTTCCTTTAAAGTGAAAATTTTAAAGCTTAGATTAAACAGATTTTCTAACAACCCAAAACACTGAGTGAAATTATTCTTACCTATATAGAATAGAAAGAAAAAATTTATATCCCCAAATTATTCCATGACTTATAATTTTTATAATTTCCACAAAGCTATTAAGAACCCAAGAATGAACTTCTAAGTTCACATAGGTGATACCATTCTACCGGAATAAACATAAAGCCTGGTTATAATTAAGGCAATGATAAACAATTCTTACACAAGAAATACTTGTTAAAGATACAGGTATTGCCACATTTACCAAAAATTCAACCGATCTTAAAACAAATTGCTCTGTTTTAAAAGATATTTGATTTAATAAAAATAAAATTATACAGCCTTTGATTTCAATCAAGTCAGCTTTGGGTTCCGGTCGTTTAATGTAAAATCCCAGTGTGATGTTCATCACAAGAAACATCAAGTAAAGCTAGCATTTACCTTCTTGCCTTCAGAGTTGCTCCTGACAGCTGGCCAGGTAAGTTTCAATCCACACCCTGTCAGGGATGGAAATATATGAACTCTGCCCCTCCCACACTGGCCTTCTTCCAAGTGCCATTTCAGCATCCGGGGTAAAATTGTCATTGATTAATGACCAAAAAAAAGAAACGAAAGAAAAAGAATGTGTGTCCCACATCTTTAAACAAATTCTCATGCTCTGTGTCTTCCACTAAATTAAACATTTAGCTTACTATTTGCTTATTTCCTTTGATCCTTCTAACTGGGTCTCTTCATAGAGACCTCATAGTAATTGCTGAACTGTACCTTTCAACCCAAGCCCTTATACTAGATAAAGGTACAAAGAACCATTTTACTTCATACCCATGTCTTGGATATTCTCTTACGGCTGAATTTCTATAGTTTATTCAAAACTTTTTTTTTTTTTTATTATTACAAATGACTTTCAAAATATGCTTTAAGCTATTTTCAAAGCTTGGGGGGTTTTCCCTGCAGCATCCTTGGGGTGGGGGTTGGGGATTGCTGTTTAATTTTTCTATAGAATAGTTGAGTGACAGTGGGAAGATGGAAATGATCAAGACCTACTGACAGAGATGGGGTGGGGCAGAGCAGGGTGATGGGTGGTACATTCTAGAAATGAGCTAACTGGCTAAGAAACAAAGGGCTGATCAATTTTGGACCAATATCTCCAGAAAACCTGTACAGCTTCCCTTCCTGCACTCTGTGACCTGCTCACCTATTTTACTTTTATTTCCTCAGATGACTACAGACCCCAGTCGCTCCCTCGTTCTTCCTTTTCTTTCTGTCTTTCCTCTTACCCCTCTTTTCTCTTTTTCTTCCTTATTGGGCTCCTGATAAAGCTTTCATCGGACAAATGTATTCCACAACCGAAAAAAAAAANTGTAAAAGTTAAAACTAAAAAATTTTTAGAGAGAAAAACTAAAGGTAAATCTTTGTGACTTTGGGTTAGACAAAGATTTCTCAGATATGACACCAAAAACACAGCATCAAAAGAAAAAAATTGCTAAGTTGGAATTTATCAAAATTTTTAAATTTGGAATGACAAAAGACACCAACAAGAAGCTAAAATGACTACCAACTGAATGGAAGATATTTTCAAGTCACATGTCAGATAAGGAACTTGTATCCAGGATATTCAGAACTTGCAATTCAACAATTAAAACATAAATAACTAAATTTTCAAATGGGCAGATAACTTCAAAAGAAATTTCTCCAGAGGAGATTTTCAAATGGCCAGTAATCATATTATTAGTCAGGAGGGAGAAGCACATCAAAACCCAGCAACATACTGACTCATACCCACTAGGATGGTTATAATCAAAATGAGAGACAATAACAGGTGATGCTGAAGATGTGGAAAAATTGGAACCCTCATACATAACTGACAAGAATGCAAAATGATGCAGCCAGTTTGGAAAACAGACTGGCGGTTCTTCAAAATCTTAAACATAGAGTCACCATAGGATCCAGCAAGTTCACACCTAGATATATACTCAAGAGAAATGAAAACGTAGGTACACACAGAACCTCATATTGAAATGGCGATAGCAGTATTATTTATAACAGCCAACAAGGGTGAACAACCCAAATGTCCATCAGCTGATGAACAGAGAAACAAAATGAGGTTTACCCATACAGTGGAAGTTTATTACACACACTGCCCCACAGATGCATCCTGAGCACGCTGCGCTGCACAGAGAGCGTCACAGGAAGCTACACAGTGTGACTCCATCTGCGTCAAATGTCCAAAACAGGCCAGTCCTAGGAACCTGCCTGCCCGGGCAGGACGTGAGAGGCACGGTTTCGATCCCCTGGAGGAGGGCATGGTAACCCACTCCAGAACCCCATGGACAGAGGAGCCTGTGGACTATAGCCTGTGAGGTCGCAGAGTCAGACAGCACTGAGCATGTGTGCGCACCACGCATACACTTTAAAAGGCGATTTTTAAAAAATGAGTGAATCTGCTCGCCTGTGAATTACATCTCTGTAAAGCCGTTTGGGGCTTCCCTGGTAGCTTGGACGGGAAAGCGTCTGCCTGCAATGCGGGAGACCTGGGTTCGATCCCTGGGTCAGGAAGATCCCATGGAGAAGGAAACAGCAACCCACTCCAGTATTCATGCTTGGAGAATCCCGTGGACTGAGGAGCCTGGCGGGCTACAGTCCACGGGGTCGCAAAGAGTCAGACACAGCTGAGCGACTTATTTGAAATACTGCTTTCAGCAGATCAAAACTTCCAACAGAAGTCCAAGTGCGTGAGGCCTCTTCATTCTTTCATGTCCTTTTGCCACGTTGCTTTTATACCAAGTGCCGTTCAAGAAGCAGTCGTTAGACAGCCACTGTTCACTAAAAGGGCGCTTTTAGAGATAAAGACAGACCTCAAGCTGGCGTCTGTGGGACTTCCGTTCCACCACAGCCCACGTTTCGTTACACTTCCCACCTGTTCTTATTCCCTTTCTATCCAGCCACATGTGCTCCTCCTGGGCTTAACCTCACCTCAAAGTACACAAACCTAAGGCTGCTTTTAAATAACAGTGATAAAATACTTCTAAAGATTAGTCATTAGATATAAATTCATAGAAATGACCTATTCTCATGCGAATGTTTTAACCTAGTCCCAGGGGGTTTCCATTCAATAATCTCTGATTTGTATAACGTTATGGGAATCCCTGATGGCTCAGTGGGTGAAGAATCCAACCTCAATGCTGGAGACACGGGAGATGCAGGTTTGATTCCTGGGTTGGCAAGATCCCCTGCAGAAGATAATGGCAAACCACTCCAGTCTTCCTGCCTCGAAAATCCAGTGGATAGAGGAGCCTGGAGGGCTACAGTCCACAGGATCACAGAGTATACACACTGTGATAAGTATACTAAGTATACTTATAAGCGACTAAGTATACACACACGGAATGCATACACGCTGTGCCTTGACAGTCTGAACTTGCCTCTTTAGAAGCTCAGAGCTTTATGGGTTTGTTTATCCTCCCAGGTTTCCCATAACAAATTACTGGGCACAAAAGCGTAGTCATACGATCCAGCCACACTCGTATTGAATTTAGAAATATGGGTGTAGAGCTCAGTCATTCAAATTATCCTCCAGGCCCGTGGCTGTCCCGCTCTGCCGTCACCCGTCCGTCCCGTCCGTCTGCAGGCGCGCCGCGGCGCCTCCATTGTTCTCCGCTGGCCGCACCTGATCATCCTGTCTCTTATACACATCTAGATGTGTATAAGAGAAATGTATTCCACAACCGAAAAAAAAAACAATAGTTTTAGAACTGAAATAAATAATTTCTGATGTCATTCTAGCCCTAGTATTCCACGACCCTGATTTGTCTATGATGTAAACGGGGCAGTTCCTGAACAGGGTACAAAGGCTGTAACCATTAGCGAAGGAGAGGGACAGTGAAAGCTTTGCAGCCAAGACAAGCTCGGGACAAAATAAGGATTCCTCTGTGGCTCGCTTCCTTCTTTGACAGCTTTGTCTTCCTTTTCTAACTTCTTGTCGGACAACAGTATTATGTGAGCTCCAACCCAACAAATACAACTATTGCATTAAATACAGGGAAATTTAAAAGAAAACTGTTTAAAATGAGAGTATTGCCTTTAAGGAGAATATAAGCTGTTGTATACACTCTATGTGTTTGTAAACTTACATGGAGAATATAAGCTACTTAAGATGATGTAAAAATTAAACAAGTGAAAACCACTTTAGAAGGTAAAATATCAACCAGTGGGAATCAGTAGCTCAAAATCAAAAGGGTCTCTCAACTCTGTGGTAAACATAGGGAACAAAAGTGCTGTTAATTCCGTTTTTGGTTTAACCCTTTGTAATAAGGGCTGCTGACAGTTTCCTTCAACAGTGAGACAGAGGGAGATAAAAATTTCCGTAAGTCCGTAAAGTGAGTGACATGAATTTACCAAAATAACGTCCAGCACTTTAAGAATACTTTATAATATGAGGTGGTGCATATGTTAACTAGCTCCATAGTAATTATTTCACAACGTACGCAGATATCAAAATATTTGCATACCTTAAATACATACAATTTTTGCTTGTCAGTTATGCCTCGGTAAAGCTGGGGAGAAAAAGAGCACGTTTTACACCCAAATATAACTGGGCTCGTGAGTCATGGGCCAGGTCTACCTGTCCTGCCTTGGCCGTCCTTGCTTACTCACTTTTGCTGTGACTTGCCTTCATTTTTTCGCTAGAAAATGCGTATGGATTTTTTTTCTCTAAATGTTTCCATAAACTTCTAAAACCATCATTTTTCAGTTGAGTTTGGTCATTGGTTTTGATTTACAAGGGGCTGGAAAATTCTAACCTGTGAGTCAACTACTATTCCATGCCAGTTGATCAGTGACTGCTTCCTGAGATTGCTGTCCAGCACTGCCATGCAAAAACGTGTACCACTGACATTTACAACAGGATGATTTATTTGCCCAGCCCCCGGGATCTCTGCCCAGCTCCAATATTTGAATAGCTTTCATCTAGGAGTGCATCTGTTCATTCTTTCAAATAATCCAACAAAGATCTGGTTACAGATGACTGTGTCTTGCAACCCTAAAAAAGTTGGGGTAGTGTGATTGTTCTATGGGCTTCTCAAGTAGCTCAGATGGTAAAGGATCTGCTTGCAATGTGGGAGATTTGGGTTCGAGCCCTGAGCCGGGAAGATCCCCTGGAGATCTGTAATGATGAAACCCTCCACTGAGTGTAACTAGATAGGAAGGTACTATGATAAATCACTAGAGAGGGCAAGAGAACGCATTGAGCATCTCCACCATGTGTCAAGCACCACTTGGAGCTTTCCGCATGTAATTTCATGTGAGTGACTGAAGAAGGTCAGTCTCCAATACCAATGACTTACGGTGTCAGAGAATTAGGCCAGAGTTTGAAGGGATTTTGAAGGTCAGTGCTATATTCAAAGCAAGTTAAAGAAGTTTTTCTGTGGCAACAGCTCTAAAAATAGGGTTTCATCAAGTGTAGAGTCGGAGAAAGCAATGGCACCCCACTCCAGTACTCTTGCCTGGAAAATCCCATGGACGGAGGAGCCTGGAAGGCTGCAGTCCATGGGGTCGCTGAGGGTCAGACGCGACTGAGCGACTTCACTTTCACTTTTCACTTTCCTGCATTGGAGAAGGAAATGGCAACCCACTCCAGCGTTCTTGCCTTGAGAATCCCAGGGACGGGGGAGCCTGGTGGGCTGCCATCTCTGGGGTTGCACAGAGTCAGACACGACTGAAGCGACTTAGCAGCAGCAGCAGCAGCCAGTGTAGAGTAAGATAACTTCACCTACATAAGTAAGGGTGCATCGTGAGTTATGTATGAGCCAGTCAGCGAACCCTTTAGTAACTAGTCTTTTTCTGCCTGGAATGTTACACCTGGTACGGGGCTTCCCGGGTGGCGTTAGTGGTAAAGAACCTGCCTGCCAATGCGGGAGACATCAGAGATGTGTTTTATGTCCCCGGGTTGGGAAGATCCCCTGAAGAAGGAAATGGCAACCCACTCCAGCATTCTTGCCTGGGAAATCCCTAGAACAGCGGAGCCTGGAGGGCTACAGTCCATGGAGGGCAAAGAGCCGGATACAAGCGAGTGATCAGCACTTGCTCATCCTTACTTTAAATGATGACATATTATAAGTTTTCAAGTCTATGAAAATCCTACATCCTCAGATACATAACCTCTCCTTACATAGAACAAATGTAATAAAAATAGGCATCTTAGGAGAAGGAAATGGCAATCCACTCCAGCACTCTTGCCTGGAAAATCCCATGGACGGAGGAGCGTGATAGGCTACAGTCTATGGGGTAGCAAAGAGTCGGACACGACTGAGCTACTTCACTTTCACTTTCACTTTCACTTTGGCTATAGGAAATAGTCAATAACTATATATTGAAAAACATAGGAAACCATCTACGTTTCCTGAGATGGTTACATGGTACTTAACCAGGTGGTAACTATTCATTGTCTATGTGATCTTAAAGCTCAGCATTCAGAAACTAAGATCATGGCATCTGGTCCCATCATTTCATGGGAAGTAGATGGGGAAACAGTGGAAACAGTGTCAGACTTTACTTTTGGGGGCTCCAAAATCACTGCAGCTGGTCATTGCAGCCATGAAATTAAAAGATGCTTACTCCTTGGAAGGAAAGTTATGAGCAACCTAGATAGCATATTGAAAAACAGAGACATTACTTTGCCAACAAAGGTCCATCTAGTCAAGGCTATGGTTTTTCCAGTGGTCATGTATGGATGTGAGAGTTGGACTGTGAAGAAAGCTGAGCACTGAAGAATTGATGCTTTTGAACTGTAGTGTTGGAGAAGACTCTTTGAGAGTCCCTTAGACTGCAAGGATAAATAACCAGTCCATTCTGAAGGAGATCAGCCCTGGGATTTCTTTGGAGGGAATGATGCTGAAGCTGAAACTCCAGTACTTTGGCCACCTCATGCGAAGAGTTGAATCATTGGAAAAGACTCTGATGCTGGGAGGGATTGGGGCCAGGAGGAAAAGGGGACGACAGAGGATGAGATGGCTGGATGGCATCACTGACTCGATGGATGTGAGTCTGAGTGAACTCCAGGAGTTGGTGATGGACAAGGAGGCCTGGTGTGCTGTGATTCATGGGGTGGCAAAGAGTCGGACATGACTGAGCGACTGAACTGAACTGAACTGATGTGATCTGGGGCCAGATTCCACAGAGAAATTGGTAAAATAAAATGACTCAGGTATTGGAAGCTTTAGCTCAAGAGTGGAGGTGGCTTTCTTATACCTCCTGCAGGCTGGTTCTGCTACCTACTTTCATTTGTCAGTGTTGCCTATTTATTTCTGCCTTTGGAAATACTCTAGCCTCACTATGTGGCCTAGGAAATAAAATCTGGTCTTGGTCTTAAAAAAACTAAAAATAAAAAATAAAAATAAGCATCTTGGTTTGAACTTAACCTCAGACAAAACTCTAAGCTCCTTGAGTAGTGCAATAAAATAATGATCCAGACATTTACTTGATGAATAACTATGTTCTGAGTGCCTACTACATGTCAGATACTGGGTGTACAATGTCAAGAGTGAGATTGTTCCTGCACCCATGACCCCTAATAAGCAATAAGAGTTATTATCCAGACTGTATGACCGGTGTCTACAAGTAATAAACATTCATGGAGGGCCTTCCAGGTTCATTGTCTCACTGAGTCCTTCCAATATGTCAGGGAGGGAGATATTATTATCCCAAGGTGATAAATGAGAAAACTAGGATTCAGGCAAGTTAAGATGCTCCGTCATGATGCTAGAAAATAGCAGGATGGCATTAGCACCTGCCTGCCTCTCTGATCCCGACACCAAGATCTGAAACACATACAGCTTCAATACCGAGACAATGGGCCCCAGAAGGTACCTCCACCATCAACAGTTTGTCCCATCCAAGCACATACCTAGAAGTTAGTGAGGACTGTCTCCAGCTAAAGTCTGTGCTCTGACGAAGTCAGTTCAAGAGCAGACAGCGGAAGAAACAGCCACGTCTTACAGCCTGTGGAAACGGCTAAGGATAGCTGTTGAACAAGTAATTCTATGTGTCTTAAATAATGACCATGAATCAGAATAATTAACCTACAAGACAGGGGTGAGGGGGAGGGAGACCTACCTGTGTGGTCATTAGAGCAATGAGTTTTAAATTAAAGTAACTCTCTCTAATTCTGTGTTATCACTCCTTTAGAACAGAATATTCCACTAACACAGCCTCTCTTCTCACAGCCTGTCATTCCTGGAAGACACAGGTTACAGAGGAAGCCTTTACAAAGGGCTGCTAGAAAGCCTGGACTTTCTCTCTCTTTTTATGGAAGTATAGCTGATTCATAATATTATGTTAATTTCTACTGTACAGCACAGTGATATAGAGCCAAAAAGCTTGTTCAGCTTTTTCCAGTACATGTTATGGAAAAACTCAAATGCACTTTTTGGCCAACCGTATATATATGTTCTTTTTCATACTCTTTTCTGTTACAGTTTATCACAGAATATGGATATAGTTCCTTTTGTCGTACAGGGAGACCTTGCTGTTTACCCATTCTGTATCTAATAGTTCACATCTGCTAACCCAGACTCCCGATCCATCCTCCCCCACCACAGCCCTCGGCAACCGGGAGTGTGTTCTCAAGTCTGCAGGTCTGGTTCACTGGTAAGATCAGCTGTTTCTTATCTGAGCCTTCACGTGTGAGTGATAGCATGCGATGCCTGTCTTTTTCTGACTTACTGCACCTGGTATGATCATCTCCAGGTCTATCCCTGTGGCTGCAGAGGGCGTTATTTTGTGCTTTACACGGCTGAGTAGTATTCCATTGTGTACAGTGCCGCCCCTCCCTTCCTGGACGCTCTCCATCTGCTCCTTATTCTCCCTGAGCACCATACAGAGCCCTTGAAGCTCTGTGAAACTGCGCGAGCTCACAGTTTGTGAATGTGACATGCAAAGTCCACAGGGAATGGTATTCATAGCTTGCCCCAGTCCACCCCCAGCCAACGGACTGACAGGTTTCAACACCCTATGTTTTCAAGTATAGTGAGTATGAAGCAAGCCAAGTGTAGCTGAGACGGGGCACTGCAAACACCGTCTTCCTGCCTCTGTGACCTGCCCAGCCGTGACTGCGGCGTCCAGGAAATTCGCCGAGCGTTGTCCCCAGCCTGATTGTCTTCCTGTAGCATCTCAGACAGACCCTACCTAATAAACAGATTCTGTCCCCTCTTCCTTTATCTCCCTGGTTTCTTCTCGTTTTTTTAATGAGGGTTTTCAGAATGGTTTTCTAAAACATTTGTCTATTTATTGGGCTGCACTGGGTCTCAGTTGCAGCATGCAGGAACTTCTGTCTTCACTGCAGCATGCGAGATATAGTTCCCTGACCTCGGATCAAACCTGGGGCCCTGGCATTGGGCTCGTGGAGTCTTAGCCACTGGACCACCAGAAAGCCCCTGGTTCCTTCTCTGCCTCTGTCTCCCTCATCTCTCATCCCCTGTCTCTCAGTGAGTCGCACCCTAACCTTGTTGGGCTCTTGCTCTCTCTTTCTCTCAGAGTCAGGCTATTTCAGAGGAATGATTCACTTGCACAACTCACCAGATATTACCTGTCATCATTATAGCAACACTGACTCTTTTTCAAAACATGGTTCACATCTGAAGGAAAATACATCCTTCAAGGACTTCCGAGGTCATTGAATTTCCATAGAAAGTGCTCTTCCTCTTCATGAAATTTCAGGACAGTACACTTAGGGTTCTATCAGAAATCATCCCCAAGCCATGACTGAATGAGCATCAGAATTTGAGGAGTAAATAATACTGTCTGCATTGCATCAATAAAGAAAACCTTATCCCACTACAAAAGAAAACCCTAAAATTCTGTGGAATGTTAAAGTGGTGAACTCTTACCTATAAACCAGAGACTCAGAGACTCTAAAGGAACTTAAAGCAGCAGCTGCCGCTGCTGCTGCTCCTGAGTTTCTTCAGTCGTGGCCGACTCTGTGCGACCCCACAGACAGCAGCCCACCAGGCCCCGCCATCCCTGGGACTCTCCAGGCAAGAACACTGGAGCGGGGTGCCACTTCCTTCCCCAGTGCATGAAAGTGAAAAGCGAAAGTGAAGTCGCTCAGTCGTGCCTGACTCTTAGTGACCCCGTGGACTGCTGCCCACCAGGCTCCTCCATCCATGGGATTTTCCAGGCAAGGGTACATATAACTTGCTAATATGAAATTGAGTTGTCATAGGTCAGAATTAACTCACAGAATAATAATAATATAACTAGAAATATAACTGTAAAAGTGATAAACATTTTGAATTAGAGAGATGATCAGAAATTTGGGGCAGTAGACTATAAATGAATTTTCAATAATACATGTCATTTGAGAATGCTAAAGATATTTAGTAATATAAATAATATATAAATATAAATGCAAATAAAGCTAATTATAAGCCCATCAAAATTTACACTTCCTTTTTTCCATATACTCTCGTTTTACATGGTTGACCTCACACTACATTTGTAGTTTTGCATTTTTTTCATTTAATACTACAAAGAAAATATGTCTCTGTATTATAAAATCTGTTTATAAAGATTACTTTTAATGGTTATGTGAATGTGCCATAAACTAGTCACCTCTTCCCTTACTAACTGGGCTTCCCTTGTGGCTCAGCTGGTGAAGAATTCACCTGCAGTGCAGAAGACCCAGGTTTGATCCCCTGGAGAAGGCGAAGGTAACCCACTCCAGTATTCTGCCCTGGAGAATCCCATGGCCTGTGTAGTCCATGGGGTCACAGAGTCGGACACGACTAAGCAACTTTCACTCCCTTACTAATTAAACATTTGCAGGGGGTGGTGGTGGCGGGGGGTGTTTCGATTTATATAAACAGTGCTATTAAAAATCTCTGGTGGACTTCCCTGCTGGTCCAGTGGTCGGGAATCTGCCTGCCAATGCAGGGGACAAGGGTTCAATCCCTGCTCCAGGAATATCCCACCGCGCCCTGGGACAACTAAGCCTGCTCGCCGCAAACCCTGTGCAGTGCTCCCGAGCTAAGGGCTCCCGAGCTGGTGCTCCCGGCGAGAGGAGCCGCCGCAGCGAGAGGCCCGCGCCGCGCGAGTAGAGGGCCGCCTAGTTCTGCGGGTAGAGATCAATTGTGCGCAGCGACCAGGACGCAGCGCAGCCAATAAACAAACAGAAAATTTTTAAAAATCTTTGGTTTCAGCCTTTTTATTGGAATCTCAGATTGTTTCTTTAGCAGAGAGATCTAGGTGTTGAATTAATGGCTAACACTCATGAACATTTTGGGGCTTGACCACATCATGTCAAATGTACTCCACTAGTGCAGAGAAGGGGTGGCCTTTCCACTGTGACTTACTAACCAGTTTTTCCTCCTCTAAAACCTGGAAACCAAACCTTCACTCCCCTAAGAAAGGCACCCGAGAGACGCATGAAACGGCCGGTGCGCTCCGCAGCGCTCCTCCCTGCATCACTTCAGGGCGCGGCTCCCTGGGTGGCTGTTCAGAGTCTGTGATTCTCTCAAGTCAGGTTTGGAGCCTCCTTCAGCTAATCTCTCTGGGGCAGGGAAAGGGAGTAACCAGCTAACTTTCTGAGTATTCTTAAGGGAACACCTTTATCATATTCTTCCCTGTGAATCCTGTTGTAATTCTCTATGTCCAGGTATTGAGTTTTTCCTGTGACCCAGCAATGACTTACATATGCTATGACAATGGGATATGCTATTGCAAAACTTGGAAGACAAATCTCAAAAATGTCATTTAGCTGGTTATGCTGCTGCTGCTGCTGCTGCTGCTGCGTCGCTTCAGTCGTATCCAACTCTGTGCGACCCCATAGACAGCAGCCCGCCAGGCTCTCACCACCCCTGGGATTCTCCAGGCAAGAACACTGGAGTGGGTTGCCATTTCCTTCTCCAATGCACGAAAGTGAAAAGCAAAAGTGAAGTCGCTCAGTCATGCCCGACTGAAGCCTGCCAGGTTCCTCCGTCCATGGGATTTTCCAGGCAAGAGTACTGGAGTGGGGTGCCATTGTCTTCTCCTTAGCTGGTTATATTAGAGATAAAATTCAAAACCACAGTACCACCCCACAGCAGTCAGAATGGCCATCATCAAAAAGTCTACAAATAAAAAATGCTGGAAAGGGTATGGATAAAAGGGAACACTCCTGCACTTTTGGTGAGAATGTAAATTGGCACAGCCACCATGGAAAACAATATAGAGATTCCTTAAAAAACTAAAAATAGAACTACCATATGAACTGACAATCCCACTCTTGGGCGTATACCCAGAAAAATCTAAGCTCTGAAGAGGTGCATGCGGCCCAATTTCACAGCAACACTCTTTACAATAACCAAAATATGGAAGCAGCCGGAACGCTGAATGGATAGAGGGGGTGTGGCACACATGTAAATGGCACATTACTCAGCCATAGAAAATGGAATAACGCTCTTCTGCAGTGCCATAGATCAACCCAGAGGCTATAATCCTAAGTGAAGAAAGTCAGACAAAGTCAAATATCGTATGATGTCACTTATATGTAGAATCCAAAAGCAAAATGATTCAATGAACTCATCAATAAAACAGAAGAAAACCCCAAACAGAAAACAAACTTACGGCTGCCAAAGGGAGAATCGGGGGAAGAGATGAATGGTCAGTTTGGAGTTAAAATATACGCACTACTGTGTATAAAATAGATACCTAACAAGGGCTTGCTGGCGCCAGTGGTAATGTATCCTGCTGACAATGCAGGAGGCACAAGAGATGTTGGTTTGATCCCTGGATCAGGAAGATTCCCTGGAAAAAGAGATGGCAACCCGCTCCAGTATTCTTGCCTGGGAAATCCCATAAACTGAGGAGCCTGGCACCATGGGGTCACAAATAGAGACACTAGACGACTTACTGACTATACGACAGCAGCGAAGGTCACAGAGAGGGAGCCAGGCCGGGAGAGAGGAGACGGCTGGTGAGCGTGGAATCTCCGCTCTCTCTTTCAAAGACAGAGCTAGTGGTGTCTCAGCCGACCCGGGCAGGGGTCCTTAGGTTAAACGCTGACCAGAAATAAAGGGGGGAATTTCGAGGATAGTTCATTCCTATGCAATTTCATCCAGTTACCTTGGACTTTTGAGGAAAGAGTAAGGAACTAGGTACCAAGTCAGGGGATTTGCCTCATTTAATTTGCCACAACTGAACTTCTGTTTCAGCTATTACGAGGTTCCCAGGCATCTAGTGAAGCTAAGGGAACATGGTTATGGATAGAACACCAAGAACAGAAAATATATGTTTCAGTCCAATTTAATATTTATGCTCAGGGACTTCCCTGGGTGGTCCAGTGGTTGAGAATCTGCCTTCTAATGCAGGGGATGTAGGTTCAATCCCTGTTTGGGGAACTAAGATCCCACTTGTTGCAGGGCAACTGCATGGCACGACTATAGAAGCCTGAGTATCACAATGAAAACCAGCACAGCCAAAAAAGTTAAAATAAGTTTTAAAAAACAGTAATTTTAAAAGGTATACATCTCACAAAAATTCTTAGAAAAATCTATGAATCATACAGCCACTGTCCTTCGATTTCTCGCCTTTGAACTCGCTCCTAGGGCTTCCATCATACCAATTAGATCTTTTCTTATTACTCACAATTAAATCCACAGCACTGATTTTCCTTCTTGCAGGCATTTGTTCACCATAATAGGATTAAGTCATTCCAGTAGTGATAACATTAAGACTTGCCCTTTTAAAGTGCTTGTTTATCCACCTAAGAGATTAATTTATTCTTAAGGACAATTTAAAAGTGTATCCGCTGTTTCTGCATCATTTGTTGAAGAATTATTTTTTCTCCATTGAATTGTCTTGTGCTCTTGTAAAAAAAAAAAAAAAAAAAATCAATTGACCATAAATACAAGAGTCTGTTTCTAGAGTCTCAATCCTACTTCATTGATCTGTCTGTCTTAATGCCAGTAGTTCACCATCTTGATTTACACAAACAAAAGAATAAAGTTGGACTCTACCTAATATCAAACACAAAAATTAACTCAAATTTGATGTAAAAGTTAAAACTAAAAAATTTTTAGAGAGAAAAACTAAAGGTAAATCTTTGTGACTTTGGGTTAGACAAAGATTTCTCAGATATGACACCAAAAACACAGCATCAAAAGAAAAAAATTGCTAAGTTGGAATTTATCAAAATTTTTAAATTTGGAATGACAAAAGACACCAACAAGAAGCTAAAATGACTACCAACTGAATGGAAGATATTTTCAAGTCACATGTCAGATAAGGAACTTGTATCCAGGATATTCAGAACTTGCAATTCAACAATTAAAACATAAATAACTAAATTTTCAAATGGGCAGATAACTTCAAAAGAAATTTCTCCAGAGGAGATTTTCAAATGGCCAGTAATCATATTATTAGTCAGGAGGGAGAAGCACATCAAAACCCAGCAACATACTGACTCATACCCACTAGGATGGTTATAATCAAAATGAGAGACAATAACAGGTGATGCTGAAGATGTGGAAAAATTGGAACCCTCATACATAACTGACAAGAATGCAAAATGATGCAGCCAGTTTGGAAAACAGACTGGCGGTTCTTCAAAATCTTAAACATAGAGTCACCATAGGATCCAGCAAGTTCACGCCTAGATATATACTCAAGAGAAATGAAAACGTAGGTACACACAGAACCTCATATTGAAATGGCGATAGCAGTATTATTTATAACAGCCAACAAGGGTGAACAACCCAAATGTCCATCAGCTGATGAACAGAGAAACAAAATGAGGTTTACCCATACAGTGGAAGTTTATTACACACACTGCCCCACAGATGCATCCTGAGCACGCTGCGCTGCACAGAGAGCGTCACAGGAAGCTACACAGTGTGACTCCATCTGCGTCAAATGTCCAAAACAGGCCAGTCCTAGGAACCTGCCTGCCCGGGCAGGACGTGAGAGGCACGGTTTCGATCCCCTGGAGGAGGGCATGGTAACCCACTCCAGAACCCCATGGACAGAGGAGCCTGTGGACTATAGCCTGTGAGGTCGCAGAGTCAGACAGCACTGAGCATGTGTGCGCACCACGCATACACTTTAAAAGGCGATTTTTAAAAAATGAGTGAATCTGCTCGCCTGTGAATTACATCTCTGTAAAGCCGTTTGGGGCTTCCCTGGTAGCTTGGACGGGAAAGCGTCTGCCTGCAATGCGGGAGACCTGGGTTCGATCCCTGGGTCAGGAAGATCCCATGGAGAAGGAAACAGCAACCCACTCCAGTATTCATGCTTGGAGAATCCCGTGGACTGAGGAGCCTGGCGGGCTACAGTCCACGGGGTCGCAAAGAGTCAGACACAGCTGAGCGACTTATTTGAAATACTGCTTTCAGCAGATCAAAACTTCCAACAGAAGTCCAAGTGCGTGAGGCCTCTTCATTCTTTCATGTCCTTTTGCCACGTTGCTTTTATACCAAGTGCCGTTCAAGAAGCAGTCGTTAGACAGCCACTGTTCACTAAAAGGGCGCTTTTAGAGATAAAGACAGACCTCAAGCTGGCGTCTGTGGGACTTCCGTTCCACCACAGCCCACGTTTCGTTACACTTCCCACCTGTTCTTATTCCCTTTCTATCCAGAGACATGTGCTCCTCCTGGGCTTAACCTCACCTCAAAGTACACAAACCTAAGGCTGCTTTTAAATAACAGTGATAAAATACTTCTAAAGATTAGTCATTAGATATAAATTCATAGAAATGACCTATTCTCATGCGAATGTTTTAACCTAGTCCCAGGGGGTTTCCATTCAATAATCTCTGATTTGTATAATGTTATGGGAATCCCTGATGGCTCAGTGGGTGAAGAATCCAACCTCAGTGCCGGAGACACGGGAGACGCAGGTTTGATTCCTGGGTTGCCAAGATCCCCTGCAGAAGATAATGGCGAACCACTCCAGTCTTCCTGCCTCGAAAATCCAGTGGATAGAGGAGCCTGGAGGGCTACAGTCCACAGGATCACAGAGTATACACACTGTGATAAGTATACTAAGTATACTTATAAGCGACTAAGTATACACACACGGAATGCATACACGCTGTGCCTTGACAGTCTGAACTTGCCTCTTTAGAAGCTCAGAGCTTTATGGGTTTGTTTATCCTCCCAGGTTTCCCATAACAAATTACTGGGCACAAAAGCGTAGTCATACGATCCAGCCACACTCGTACTGAATTTAGAAATATGGGTGTAGAGCTCAGTCATTCAAATTATCCTCCAGGCCCGTGGCTGTCCCGCTCTGCCGTCACCCGTCCGTCCCGTCCGTCTGCAGGCGCGCCGCGGCGCCTCCATTGTTCTCCGCTGGCCGCACCTGATCATCCGTTCACTCAGCCTGTCCAGAGGACAGAGCACACGAGCTGGGTCACGTCTGCACAGGACTCTAAGGACACAGCAAGGTGGACGACGGTCCCTCCCGCGAGGAGCACCGTCCAGCAGGAAAGACTCTGCACTGGATGTCAGCGCGCACGTTCCACCAGCGTTGCCAGAGCTTCTGATGGCTTATCAGCTCCTTCTCCTTCGACTGGAATTGCTTCTCTCGCCATCCAATTAGTTTCACCGCATAATAAAGTTAAGCACTGATAACATACAAGTAATAATAGTACCACCTTTACAGAATTGTTTTACGGGTTGAATAACTGTGTGCACGATGTACCCCACGCAGGATGTAGCGCCTAAGAGCTCTCAACAGGGGTTTCACACGATTCAAGACGACTCGCCCCAGTGTCCCTGCAGGACAGGGAGGCAGCCTAAACGTACTGAAAGGATCCTGTTGGCAGGAAAGAATGGAGACGCAGACGCACACAAAGGGCTTGTGGACACAGCCAGGGAAGGAGAGGGCAGGGTGAGCCAGAAAGCGGCCCTGACCTGCACACACTCCTGTGTGTGGGAGAGAGGACTGCTGAGATGCTGCGGCGCGATAGGCGGGCTCGGCGTGGTGCCGGGCGCCGAGCTTGTGCTGCAGAGACCGACAGAACGTTGTGAAGCGATTATCGTCTAATTTGAACAAATGATGGATAAAAAGCCCATGGTTTTCCTAGTCCAGTGGAGATCAGGTTCTGACTGATTTAAGTAATCAATATTGGGTGGAATGATCGGCAGTAGAAAGAGGTGAAAGAGTTAGTCCATCTGTGCTCCCTTCGTGGAAGTAGAAAGAAGAAAAAGTTCAAAATTTCTCCCAAAATCAGTTTTTTTTTAATATGCCCAGAATGGTGGATATATGTATATGCGACTCACTTTCCTGTACCTGAAACTAACACAGCATTGTAAATCAAGTATACTCCAGTAAAAAAACTTTTAATTTAAAAAAATTTAAATAAATTTTGCCAAAAAAGGTAAAACTAGAATTACGCTTGTTTTAATTTAATTTGCATTCCTCTGATTAATTATAGATTAATCATCTGTTCAGACATTCATTCGCATTTATCTTTTTTTCTGTTAAATGCTTCTTTTTTAACTTTGAGGTGTTTGTATTTTCTTACTAATTTATAGATGCTCAGTTGATGTTATACTGCTGGGGTCCAGCCCCGGTGGATCCAGGGAATTCGAAGGTGGGGACAGCATCAGCAACCTTGGAAAAAACATAATTAATTACAGATAGAGAGATTAGAAATGGATAGTTTAGTAGGAAATATTAGTGGAGAAAAAGAGGCTGAATAACTTGGTTTACATGGAATAGCATCCATGCTCCAGATGGGAATTCAGCCAGAAAAACAGGGAGTAAGAAAGAACGACATGGGGGAGTCAGTCTTTCCAGGAAGTGAACCCATTTCTTTATTTTTCAGGTTTTCTTATATACCTTTTGTTACATATAAGGATGAATACAGAGTCACGTGGGGGTCAGCAGTCCTGACCTTTATCAAAATCAGGTGCTTTACATAAAAAAGAAAAGGTCTTAGGGGTTTTTACATCATCTTCTGGCCATAAGGCTCGCTGACATTTATGACCCTTTCTTTCTGATAACCAGAAAACTTATTTTTTCCAAGGGTGTTTTTTCTTAAACCAGGCACAACCCTCCAAATTAGGTTGCATTCCTATAGGGTGAGGGTGTAGTGAGTTACAATCAAGAAAGGAATTTATTTAACCCAAGGTTAACATGATTAATCTTGAAGGTTAATACTTATTTCTCCTATATTCAGATAAGGAACTTGTATCCAGGATATTCAGAACTTGCAATTCAACAATTAAAACATAAATAACTAAATGTTCAAATGGGCAGATAACTTCAAAAGGAATTTCTCCAGAGGAGATTTTCAAATGGCCAAAATCATATTATTAGTCAGTAGGGAGAAGCACATCAAAACCCAGCAACATACTGACTCATACCCACTAGGATGGCTATAATTAAAATGAGAGACAATAACAGGTGATGCTGAAGATGTGGAAAAATTGGAACCCTCATACATAACTGACAAGAATGCAAAATGATGCAGCCAGTTTGGAAAACAGACTGGCGGTTCTTCAAAATCTTAAACATAGAGTCACCATAGGATCCAGCAAGTTCACGCCTAGATATATACTCAAGAGAAATGAAAACGTAGGTACACACAGAACCTCATATTGAAATGGCGATAGCAGTATTATTTATAACAGCCAACAAGGGTGAACAACCCAAATGTCCATCAGCTGATGAACAGAGAAACAAAATGAGGTTTACCCATACAGTGGAAGTTTATTAGACCTTACAAAGTAATGAGCCATCAACACACACTGCCCCACAGATGCATCCTGAGAATGCTGCGCTGCACAGAGAGCGTCGCAGGAAGCTACACAGTGTGACTCCATCTGCGTGAAATGTCCAAAACAGGCCAGTCCTAGGACTGTCTCTTATACACATCTAGATGTGTATAAGAGACAGGTCGGACACGACTAAGTGACCTTACAAAGTAATGAGCCATCAACACACACTGCCCCACAGATGCATCCTGAGAATGCTGCGCTGCACAGAGAGCGTCGCAGGAAGCTACACAGTGTGACTCCATCTGCGTGAAATGTCCAAAACAGGCCAGTCCTAGGAACCTGCCTGCCCGGGCAGGACGTGAGAGGCACAGTTTCGATCCCCTGGAGGAGGGCATGGCAACCCACTCCAGAACCCCATGGACAGAGGAGCCTGTGGACTATAGCCTGTGAGGTCGCAGTCAGACAGCACTGAGCATGTGTGAGCACCACGCATACACTTTAAAAGGCGATTTTTAAAAAATGAGTGAATCTGATGGCCTGTGAATTACATCTCTGTAAAGCCGTTTGGGGCTTCCCTGGTAGCTTGGACGGTAAAGCGTCTGCCTGCAATGCGGGAGACCTGGGTTCGATCCCTGGGTCAGGAAGATCCCATGGAGAAGGAAACGGCAACCCACTCCAGTGTTCACGCCTGGAGAAGCCCGTGGACCGAGGAGCCTGGTGGGCTACAGTCCACGGGGTCACAAAGAGTCGGACACAGCTGAGCGACTTATTTGAAATACTGCTTTCAGCAGATCAAAACTTCCAACAGAAGTCCAAGTGCGTGAGGCCTCTTCATTCTTTCGTGTCCTTTTGCCACGTTGCTTTTATACCAAGTGCCATTCGAGAAGCAGTCGTTAGACAGCCACTGTTCACTAAAAGGGCGCTTTTAGAGATAAAGACAGACCTCAAGCTGGCGTCTGCGGGACTTCCGTTCCACCACAGCCCACGTTTCGTTACGTTTCCCACCTGTTCTTATTCCCTTTCTATCCAGCCACATGTGCTCCTCCTGGGCTTAACCTCACCTCAAAGTACACAAACCTAAGGCTGCTTTTAAATAACAGTGATAAAATACTTCTAAAGATTAGTCATTAGATATAAATTCATAGAAATGACCTATTCTCATGCGAATGTTTTAACCTAGTCCCAGGGGGTTTCCATTCAATAATCTCTGATTTGTATAACGTTATGGGAATCCCTGATGGCTCAGTGGGTGAAGAATCCAACCTCAATGCTGGAGACACGGGAGATGCAGGTTTGATTCCTGGGTTGGCAAGATCCCCTGCAGAAGATAATGGCAAACCACTCCAGTCTTCCTGCCTCGAAAATCCAGTGGATAGAGGAGCCTGGAGGGCTACAGTCCACAGGATCACAGAGTATACACACTGTGATAAGTATACTAAGTATACTTATAAGCGACTAAGTATACACACACGGAATGCATACACGCTGTGCCTTGACAGTCTGAACTTGCCTCTTTAGAAGCTCAGAGCTTTATGGGTTTGTTTATCCTCCCAGGTTTCCCATAACAAATTACTGGGCACAAAAGCGTAGTCATACGATCCAGCCACACTCGTATTGAATTTAGAAATATGGGTGTAGAGCTCAGTCATTCAAATTATCCTCCAGGCCCGTGGCTGTCCCGCTCCGCCGTCACCCGTCCGTCCCGTCCGTCTGCAGGCGCGCCGCGGCGCCTCCATTGTTCTCCGCTGGCCGCACCTGATCATCCGTTCACTCGGCCTGTCCAGAGGACAGAGCACACGAGCTGGGTCACGTCTGCACAGGACTCTAAGGACACAGCAAGGTGGACGACGGTCCCTCCCGCGAGGAGCACCGTCCAGCAGGAAAGACTCTGCACTGGATGTCAGCGCGCACGTTCCACCAGCGTTNAAACCACTCCAGTCTTCCTGCCTCGAAAATCCAGTGGATAGAGGAGCCTGGAGGGCTACAGTCCACAGGATCACAGAGTATACACACTGTGATAAGTATACTAAGTATACTTATAAGCGACTAAGTATACACACACGGAATGCATACACGCTGTGCCTTGACAGTCTGAACTTGCCTCTTTAGAAGCTCAGAGCTTTATGGGTTTGTTTATCCTCCCAGGTTTCCCATAACAAATTACTGGGCACAAAAGCGTAGTCATACGATCCAGCCACACTCGTACTGAATTTAGAAATATGGGTGTAGAGCTCAGTCATTCAAATTATCCTCCAGGCCCGTGGCTGTCCCGCTCTGCCGTCACCCGTCCGTCCCGTCCGTCTGCAGGCGCGCCGCGGCGCCTCCATTGTTCTCCGCTGGCCGCACCTGATCATCCGTTCACTCAGCCTGTCCAGAGGACAGAGCACACGAGCTGGGTCACGTCTGCACAGGACTCTAAGGACACAGCAAGGTGGACGACGGTCCCTCCCGCGAGGAGCACCGTCCAGCAGGAAAGACTCTGCACTGGATGTCAGCGCGCACGTTCCACCAGCGTTCCCAGAGCTTCTGATGGATTATCAGCTCCTTCTCCTTCGACTGGAATTGCTTCTCTCGCCATCCAATTAGTTTCACCGCATAATAAAGTTAAGCACTGATAACATACAAGTAATAATAGTACCACCTTTACAGAATTGTTTTACGGGTTGAATAACTGTGTGCACGATGTACCCCACGCAGGATGTAGCGCCTAAGAGCTCTCAACAGGGGTTTCACACGATTCAAGACGACNTTAAGATCTACTTAGTCTTAAGATAGTGATAAAGTTACATTTTTACATAGCAAGGACACAGTGATTTATAACAAAGTACAGTGATCTATAACAAAAGAGAAAATTCGTTAACTCAAAAAGTCTAGTATTGCTAACCTTAAAAACTACTGTATTTCCTTTTTTATATTCCAAATACATTGATTAATATGTTCCCAGGTGCCTAAGGATATGAAGGCCTGGCGGCAATCATTGACTCAACAAGGAGAAAAGCCCTATGCTAATACTCCAAACTCTCTGTGCTGTTTATGGTTGAGAGGCTGTCACACAAGCTAGTCTGTCAGCAGAGAGGTTTGACCTGAGACACCCTTGTCCCACCCAGGGCAGGGGATTAGCAGCAATTATTGACACAACAAATGAAAAAACCCTTCACCAGTATAATTCCCAACCAACCCACTATACTAATAATTTCTAACTTCCCACAAGAATTTGCCTTTAGTAAGTCTAAAACATCTCGTGCCTCTCACGATTGGGGGGCTATAAACCATCACATGCGGCCGGACAAACCTATACAGGTGGGCTAGATAACCTTCAGAGCTCGTAAGATGAAACACTCTTGTCACGCCCAGGAATTTTTATTGACTTGGAGCTGCACGTTTACTCCTTCTCCGAGACAAACGGTTATAGGGGAGAGCTCCCCGGAAGGTCAAAGGTGTAGGTGAGAGCAAAAAACAGACTCTGGTTTTGGGGTAGATGCTCGGGAACAGGGGGTCTCCTGAGGCTTGATCACGCCTTTGCGTATGCCGAAGCCTCCTTCCTCATGACCTTTGCCATGGGCGGAGTTCCTCACGCTGGCCCCCGTCAACTCCCCCTTTTTTGTTTTTTTTTTTAAATAATGAGGTGCAGCTCAGTCAAGAGCTTCTGAATGCTTTGCTGAAGAATCTTGACAATACAAGGAAGAATGATTATAAGAAGCAAAATTAAAGCACCAACCGCAACATAACTGAAGACATTAGACAGAATGTTTTTTCCAGAAATAAAGTCAGAAGGTGTTCTCTAGATTTCTTCATTGTAAAGTCACCATGGTCCCATTCTATGTTATAAAATAAGAGGGAGATGTTTTGAAACTATGGGACTTCCCAGGTGGCGCAGTGGTAAAGAGTCTACCCGCCAATGCAGGAGAGCAAGACACGCATTACCGACCCCTGGGTCGGGGAGCTCCCCTGGAGGAAGTAACAACCTACTCCAGTATTCTTCCCACGGACAGAGAAGCCTGTCAGCCTATGACACATCCTCACCTGCCTTCAACAAACATTTTCACATTTCAGCATCATTAATGATCCTTGCTTGAATCAATTACTACTATCACTGTTTCAATATAACGTTTTTCTAATCAGTATTCCTTCTATATCTGCAAGTTGGCTTTCTTGGAAGCCATTCTCAGAATCAGAAAAACATTTAAAAAAGAAAAAAGATTGAACCTAGCTTGTCTATATTCTGCCTTCAACCTTTCATCTAAATTTCATTTAAGAAAAAGATTGTCGTTTCTGAGACTCTGGCTCCATGATATGAATGAATCCTTGTTTGTGGTTTCAGTTTCCAAACACGCTTCATCTCAGGCACTCACCTTCCTCAGCCACCCAGTCATCACACCAGGAGAAGCCAGTCAAGTCCAAAACGCTGCTGCAGTGTCTCACCACTCCTGGAAAAAACTCGAAAGACGGGTCCGCTGACTAAGGTACAGAAACATGACATTAGAATATGAGTGAGCGCAGATCCCTGGGGACTTTGGGCTTCTCTGGGAGAAAAAGCAGAAGGAAGGCTTGTGGACTTAAAGGCCGTTCATGTTCCATTAGATTTAACCCTCAGAATATGATGATACAGTCAAAGTCAGCAAAGCCTGGCTCTTCTGTGCTGGCTAATACATGCTTTTTCATGAAAGTTCATGGAACAAGACAATTCTGTGAAAAGTAATGTGGAAAAATCTGGCCTCTTAGAGTCACTGATGGTATGATAAGCGGGTAGGATATAGCATAAAAAATTCAGGGTCCTCTCACTTAAAATCCAGGCAAAGGTGGGATGATTTGAGAGAGCACTGAAACATGTATATTACCATATGTGAAACAGATCGCCAGTCCAGGTTCGATGCACGAGACAGGGCGCTCAGGGCTGGTGCACTGGGATGACCCTGAGGGATGGGGTGGGGAGGGAGGTGGGAGGGGGGTTCAGGATGAGGGACATGTGTACACCCTGTCTCTTATACACATCTTCAATCCCTGCTCCAGGAATATCCCACCGCGCCCTGGGACAACTAAGCCTGCTCGCCGCAAACCCTGTGCAGTGCTCCCGAGCTAAGGGCTCCCGAGCTGGTGCTCCCGGCGAGAGGAGCCGCCGCAGCGAGAGGCCCGCGCCGCGCGAGTAGAGGGCCGCCTAGTTCTGGGTAGGATATAGCATAAAAAATTCAGGGTCCTCTCACTTAAAATCCAGGCAAAGGTGGGATGATTTGAGAGAGCACTGAAACATGTATATTACCATATGTGAAACAGATCGCCAGTCCAGGTTCGATGCACGAGACAGGGCGCTCAGGGCTGGTGCACTGGGATGACCCTGAGGGATGGGGTGGGGAGGGAGGTGGGAGGGGGGTTCAGGATGAGGGACATGTGTACACCCATGGCGGATTCGTGTCAACGTATGGCAAAAACCACCACAATATTGTAAAGTAAATAGCTTCCAATTAAACTAAATTAATTAAATTTAGAAAATCCCTGCAGGCCTCATACATAGGTTTGCTTTTTTAATGGGTGTCTTCATTAAACACAAATATCAATTACTATTGACTTTACATTGCTTTTGATGACACATAAAATCATGAGCTCCTATAACCAAGCAATTGAGAGG
Source organism: Oreotragus oreotragus (assembly GCA_006410675.1). Classification (NCBI taxonomy): domain Eukaryota; kingdom Metazoa; phylum Chordata; class Mammalia; order Artiodactyla; family Bovidae; genus Oreotragus; species Oreotragus oreotragus. The sequence continues at coordinate 59,058 of SJYX01009591.1, read as the reverse complement.
GAAGCAGAGTAGTCAGTCTGAAACTGCACTTAAAGGCTTATTTTTAAAATAAGCTTTTATAATGAAATGCAAATAAATCAGAATCTTGGTGATTCTTCTGTTAGGAGAACAGGGGAAGGAGGCAAAGGAAACCTTTGTCATTGACTCTTAAATGTGCCTTAAAGGCATAAATGCTCCAGTCTTACAAAAAAAATTTTAATTCGGTCATCACATTTAAAATTTTTCTAATTAAGTTGTCTTAGCTAGAAAAAATGCATGAAAAATTATATCAAATAAGCAATAAATGACTACTCTGAAATTCCTTCAAGGTCAATTTCAAAATCAGTTGGAAAGTGAAAAAACTCATATAATAGGAAAAACTGTGGTTAATTGGAGCTGAAGATATGGTCAGATCCACTCAAGAATCTAAAAGGGAGCTGGGAAAGTATTTTTGTCAAAGACACATATTAATGTGCCCAGTAAATACACAACAGATTCAGTGGCTAAGGTGAGCTTGAGGAAGCGTAATTGGGCCCTTTTATTGAATATTGTTCTTTTTTGACATGCTGAGAGTGTGAGTGAAGACACATTAATTTGAAAGTACTGATGAAGAATTTTTTAAGAAGGCAAGTGAATTTAGTGAGTACAGCATCAAAATGTGCTCAGTCGCTAAGTCATCTCCAGTTCTTTGCAACCCAATAGACTTAGCCCACAGGCTCTTCTGTGCATGAAACTTTCCCGGCAAGAATATGGAAGAGTGTTGCCATTTCCCCCTCCAGGGCAGCTTCCCACAAGTTGACCGAACCTGTTTGTCTCCAGCGTTGCAGGCAGGGTCTTTACCACCTTAGCCACCTGGGAAGATGTATCAGCTTAAAACATCACACAATAAAGCCAAAATGGAAGTGAGTCCACAACAAGCAAACCTGGAAGCTACAGGCTATGTCAATATGACTCGAAACTCTGAACACCATTCTCTACGCATCCCAGGGCCCCCACACTTCACACATCTTCTCTGGAGGAAAACTGAAGATTTCAATCCATTCTCATTCAAGCACCAGTCTCTTTATCTAAACCTATTGCATAGCCACCACCCCCCAAATTTTTTTCAACAGACCATAGAAGTTTAGACCTAGAAAAATATTAGGGAGGAAAACAATTCCCCCTCCTCCAAATATGGATATTCCCCACAGACCTATGCAGATTTCTAAGATTCTGCTCTTGCAGACTATATTCTTTGGACCAAGGAAATCCAAGAGTTGGGAGAATGCTCTAAAAAAGGAGGTGGGAGGCTGTCCAAGTTACAAATGCACCATTATAGACGGAGTTAATGCAAACTAATCTCTACCCCAGCTCTGGGTCAGCACTGAGGATCAGCGCCCATTCATTATAGTCATGAGGCAATCTAGATTAACGTGCTTTCAAAGGGATTAAAAACTATGCCTCTGTTTCATTATCTGTAAAATTAGGAGGCTGGACAAAATGAACTCTCAGTGCTGACATTCTGCCATTTCACTCTTGGTCTGAGGGATCGTGAGATGCCATATTTATTCACATGAGAACTGAATGGGAGGGCAACTGGACTAACTGGTGGTCACACCGAAATGTCAAGGTCGAAAGACCTTGCTGAATGCCACAGTCATAGTTCAACCTTCTTATACACCCCAGCCACAAGGCCTTAACTTTAGATTCATTCATTTCATAGACATACACTGAATGCTTACAATGGACCAAGAATTTATTTATAAGGAGTGTCTATCACTCCCAAGGCCAAAAAAAATTTTTTTTAACCCCTGGTGCTAGTGATAAAGAATCCACCTGTCAGTGCAGGAGACTCAAGAGACACGGGTTCAATCTCTGGGTCGGGAAGACCTCATGAAGGAGGAAGTGGTCAACCACTCCAGTGTTCTTGCCTGGAGAATCCCATGGACAACGGAGCCTGGTGGGCTACAGACCACGGGGTCGCAAAACGTCAAACACGACTGAGTGTCTGAGCACATGCTTTGCCCATAATAAGGCACTTAATATTTATCAAGCAAAATTTTAGACAAAGACCCAGACAATGAAAGCATGTTAACTAATCTATAACCATCTCTGGAAACCAAAGTCAACTTTCTCAGGCTAGGGGAGGTTTACAGACACACTACACAAATATCCTGACTTCTAAGAAGCAAGAAAGGTGACGGGATTTGCTGTTCCTGCTGTTACTGTTCTTATTTTTCTAATCATAACCCAGAAGCCAGGATTTGCACCGCCTGATTTGTAGACACACCCTTAGAGGAAACCCTTTAGCAAACTCTCCATACTGGGCTTCAAGAATCCTTTGTGTCTACCATGGAGACAATCCCTTTAATCTCAAACAAACCTGGTTCTAGGACGAGCACAGGGAGGGGCGAAAGCCAAAACTGTCGAGCAGGCAAACTCCTCCCAAGGCTTTCGACTCCACCTACAAAATCCCCACTGCTCTCAGGACACCCAGCCCAGGGTTCCACTGGGTCGTGCCCGTGTCCCTAATCAGCAATCTCTATCCCATAGCCCCACATTCAGGCCCCAGCCTCCCCATCACTCCCTTTAAAGTGGAGCATGTGTCAACTAGCTGGTCTGAAAAGCTAGTGCCAAATGGAACTTTTCCCATATGGACCTCTAGACACCCCTGGATTTGTACACACCAGGGAGGATTATCTTCAAACCGAGGAAAGGAAGCATCAGGGCAGTGTGAACTTGTAAGGAAAAGATAGGAACGAGCGATCACTGAGTCTCCTGAGCTGACATACTTGAGTCCTGTATCTGTAGGGGTGTCTTCTACCAGAACGAGTCTTCAGGGGCTCCCCTGGAGGTCCAGGGGTCAAGACTCCGCCTTCCTGTGCAGGGGGTTCAGGTTAGCGCCTGGTAGGGGGGGTTAACGCCGCTGACGAGGCCAAAAGCAAGAAAACAGTCATGACGCCTTCAGTCATTACCCCGGAGGACACAAGGAGGAGTGTGGGCCAGGGCCCATAAGCCGCGACAACCAGCGAGCGGGTTTGTATTAGTTACGAAGATACTGTTCTCGAGATCTTAGGGAAAGCCCTTTAAATCAGCGGGAATTATGTGATTCCAGTGCAGCATTCCTGATTCACAGCAGTTGGAGGTTCCCAAACTGTGCCCCTAACAATGTCCTGAGTGCCACAAGTTTGAATCAAAATGCTCCTCAGCTACAATTAAATACCATTTTCCCAGTTCAAGCAAATTAATACATATGATTACTATATAAAATTAGTAATAATATTAATATATATGATAGTTTCCATTTAAGTAATCTGTTAAACTTTTGGCATTTGTTGCAAGGGCCCTACATCAGAAACAGGTGAAGATGATATTTAATTTAGGAGAATGGAAAAAGCAGAAGTCACAGATATTTGTTGAATGTTTGCTATCACCAGGCTCAAACTCAGTATTTCAGTTTAGCTCATTTAAACCTCAATAGCAGATTGGCGCCATTATCTCTACATTGGGCTTCCTAGATGGTGCTAGTGGTAAGGAATCCACCTGCCAATGCAGAACACACAGGACATTCAGGTTCAGTCCCTGGGTCAGGAGGATGCCCTGGAGAAGGAAATGGCACCCCACTCCAGTACTCTTGCCTGGAAAATCCCATGGATGGAGGAGCCTGGAAGGCTAGAGTACATGGGGTTGCAAAAGAATTGGACATGACTCAGTGACTAAGGCAATGGCACCCCACTCCAGTACTCTTGCCTGGAAAATCCCATGGACGGAGGAGCCTGGAAGGCTGCAGTCCATGGGGTCGCTGAGGGTCGGACACGACTGAGCGACTTCACTTTCACTTTTCACTTTCATGCATTGGAGAAGGAAACGGCAACCCGCTCCAGTGTTCTTGCCTGGAGAATCCCAGGGACGGGGGAGCCTGGTGGGCT